>OX244277.1:4474200-5049200 GCA_945867215.1 Epinotia demarniana | reverse complement strand
GTGTTAGTACAATCAACAGATTCATGTGGAGTTGATTTATATTTAAGGAGTTCAGTATTTGTGGTCTTACTCGCTTTGTAGTTGGTTATAGATTTTATTGTGGACCACAATGCCTTGGAGTTTTTAGTGCTTTTTTCCAGCTTCTCCTTATCGTATTTGCGTTTTAATTTCTTTATTAGATTGTTAGTGAAGTTTCGATACCTCCGGAATGTGACTCTCAGGACCTCATCTTCAGGATTTGATCTAAGTTTTAATTGCATCCTATTTCTGTTAGTAATACATCGGAGAATACCCGGAGTGATCCAGGGTTTTATGGTACGCTGATTTCTAGGAATTACTTTAATTATTTTACATTCACTCAGGGATAAGTTTATACTAGAGATCAGCTTCTGCGACACAAAATCTGGGTCATTACATAGTAACAATGCATCAAGGTTTTTTTCTTGTAGTTTAATGAGTGCTTCCTCGTAGTTAACCAGTTCTATGGATTTAATGTTAGGTGCTTTAATTTTTTTGGTGGCTAAGGATAGGATAATAGTACTGTGGTCAGTGATAGTAGTATTTAGAACAGCTGTGCAGGCACTGTTTAGGTTATTCATCATGAAGTGATCAAGACAGCTGTGTCCTCTCGTTGGTTTCAGGAGGCCGGGGAGAATACCGTGAGTACTAAGCATATTAAGATACGTTAGTCTATTGTTACATTCGTACTGCTGTTCCTGAGTGCGCGGTATTAAGTTTATGTTAATATCTCCCGTGATGATAATAGTATTTATTGATTGAATTGACTCTAGGTATGTATTCAATGAGTTAATGAAGTTAAGAGCGTTTGTGTTAGATGGGGAGCGATAGATTCCTAGTATTATAATATTAGATAAGCGTATCTGTATACAGGTTGCGAGATCAAGTGTTATTTCTTCAGCAGTAGCGTCAAGGTTCTTTTTACAATAAGTGACCACCCCATCGTTTTGATTTAGGCTATTTATTGTTGCCAGTGAAATATAATTAGGGACTTGAGGGATGGGTTTAGTTGCGTTTAGGCGACATTCCGTCAAGATAATTATATCTGGTTCAAATTTAAGTTGTGATATGGTGATTTGGAAGTCGTGGAAGTTATAATAGATACTCCGGATATTCTGCGATACAACGGTAAGGTCAGTATTTGCAGTAGGAACTAGCTTTGAGAAGTCCTGAGCGTCACATTCAAGGGATTGGGCAATTTCAATGTTGTCAATTTCATTTAGCATATTAAGTTGTGTAGCCATTACGAGTTATTTGTACGAGTTGAGGGTGGTATGAGCGAGTGTGTTGTAATGGTTAATCTAAGAGTAGGGTGTTTGTTATTCTTGCAACTGTAATTGTAAGGACTTAAAAATATTATATTATCTGTGCAAATATCATTTAAATTTGGTTGTACCAGCGTTTCAGTTTGTTCTAGCGTTGGAGGTGTAAGGCCAGGAGAGCATGAATGGTTGGAGTTGGGTTTTAGCTGAGTACGGCTAAGTGTAAGGAGTAACCCCTTCAAGGGGTGAAGTTTTTGGTTACCAGGGAGGTATGAAACAACGGTAAGTATTAGTCTTACGTTAGTGTAACGGTAAGTGTACAAGTAGTATGTGTGCGTGTGGAGTGTGGATGTAATTATAACTGTAAGCTGTGTAAAGTAGATAAGTTTTGCTGGCAGGTGGCAACCTACCAGGGGCACATAAATCGAAGTGAGTTTCGCTTAGGTACAAAGTCTTAACTAGATACACATTATCGGTATCTTCGAGTTTATCCAAACCGTCAGGAGCAAGATTGCCTTCACAGGTACTAGGGTAACATAATATTGTAGCAGGTATTGAATTATATATTTGTTGTTCCTCATAGAAAAAAATGTAGTTGCAACCCATTTTCCCTTGTGGTTTGGCACACTCGAAGACACATAACATTTTAATAATAATCACTAGTCACTTGTACGCCGGGCGCGCCGGCCGGGACCAGCTGGGGCCAGCGGGGGGGTTTGAGCCAGCGGGGGTATTGGAGCTTGTGTCGCTTACCAAGCGACTTTCATTACTTATGCGTTGGATCTGCGCTTCACTCGTCACCGGAATGACCGCAGAACCGTCTGTTTTCCTTAGGTAGACCTTGCCGTAGCTTGTCCAGCAGTGTTGGTAGAGGCCAGCTTTCTTCAGTTCACGCGCCAGGAAGAGAAGCCGGGATGCTTGTGGGGTTAGTTGCTCGGCGACGTAGATGGGAGTTTCCACAGCGGCCTGCAGGCCCAAGTGTCTCGCGCATAATTTTCCCGCGTTTCTAATATTAAATTCCTTGCATTTTTTTAACACGTCATTTTTTACAAGGGTGGACGCAGTTTCTAGTATAATGTTTGATGTAGTGGAGTTTTCTTTTTTGTTTTTTACACGATACACATCCTTGATTTCCGATTTAGTAATGGGGTAGGCAATGGTGTTCCCGAGCTGGGCTACCATGGTAATCAGGTTTTCTTTTGTTTCTTTTTTTTGAAGCGGGACATTTTTAATTTCGAGGTTAGCCTTTCGCCCGTCTCGGAGCAGGTCAATTATTTTATTTTCGAGCGAGGCAATGTACCGCCTGTCCTCCACGGCTTCCGATTCTAATTTAGCAATTTTTTCTCTGGTTTCCTCGTATTGGGCTGACAGAAAGGACATTGCGTCCTCAATGTTGCGGTTTGTCTGCTTTATTTCGTTAAGCATTTCTGTATTTTTCCTAATCTCAGTCAATTGGGAAGTCATCATGCCAGTCATCATAGCCGCTATTTCTTCCTTGAACTGCTCAAAGTCATTCTCACGGGGCCTTTTTTGGCGATTGGTTGCGAACTGGTTGACCGGGGTCGTATGTGTGTCCATTTTGTTAGACAATTCTGTGTCTGAGCATGCTTTCTCAGCGGGGGTGGAACACTGGTCCATGTCCTTTGATGTTTCGCTACTGTTTGCCATAGTAGCGTGGGGGTGCGCATACGCAATTAGGTAGCGCTAATTAGGGGGCGGGTCTTACGCGCTCGCTGTGCGCCAATCACGTAATAGCTAGGTGCCTAGCAATCGGAGGCGGGGGTAGCGGTCCAATGCGCGACGCGCGCGCAAATTACTGATAACAGGAACAACTCACTGTGTCTAGTGTACCAGGGCCGCAGAACTACGATGCAGCAGGCTGCGTAGTGACGCCTCTTGTTTATGCACTCCTATTTTTTTGCACTGAATTTATGAATTTAACTTTAATTTAATTTTAAATAGAAAAGTATTGTGGATTAGTAGACACGTCCAAGCCCGAGGGCGGTCCGAGGGGAAGAGGAAACTAGCGTAGCTTAAGACTTTTTTATAATTGTATGTATGTACAAAACCAGATCTAAGAGGCGCATGGGCGGCTCGCGGACTGATGTACCGCCGTCTACCCCGACTTACGCTTCAGCGTACTGAATCGACGCGTCGCTTTGGACGTCTGTAAGGATCACTAGCCATATATGTACTGTGTAAGGGCTGTGTCTTTGTCCAGTGTGTGTTGCCAGTGGATGACATATGGCACTGAAACGTGGTCGCTTACTATGGGCCTCATAAGAAGGCTCAGTCACCCAAAGGGCCATGGAGAGGGCCATGTTGTGAGTTTCTCTGCGTGATCGCATCAGAAATGAGGCTATCCGCAGCGGAACCAAGGTAACCATACAGCCTTCCGAATCGCTAAACTTAAGTGGCAGTGGGCGGGTCACATAGCACGTAGAACCGATGGCCGTTGGGGCGGAAAGGTTCTCGAGTGGCGACCACGTACCGGAAGGCGCGGCGTGGGTAGGCCCCCCACAAGGTGGACTGATGACCTGGTAAAGGTTGCGGGAGGCGCAGGGCCGGTCACTTTGGCATTCTTTGGGGGAGGCCTATGTCCAGCAGTGGACGTCTTTCAGCTGATCATGATGATGATGATGAAGGGCTGTTATAACTAACCTCAGCAGCAGTATGCTCGTCTTTCGCGGTCTGCAACGCTTCTGCCAACCTGTCAGCGGCCGCCCTAGTTTCTGCCAGCTGCTTGGCGCTGGCAGCCACTCCGTTCTCCAACTCTGCCACTTCCAGCTGAAGAGTGGAGAACTCCTGCTCGCGCTGCTTCCACGAGCTGCTGTGGTGTTCAGCTTCTTTCTTTGCCTTTTTGAGAGCCTCTTCGGCCTTCTTGAATTCCCTGGAATAATATGTTAGGGCAACTTTAAGTCAGTAACTTTTACTATTAATATAGGCTACGGTAGCCTAGTGGTTCAGGCATACGGCTGCCAAACTTCGCTCACAGGTTCGTACCCCGACTTGTACCAATGAGTTTTAACGAACTTATGCACGTTCGATATTTACCGTTGGGTTTTCGGTGAAGGAAAAACATCGTGAGGAAACCTGCATACATCTGCGAAGAAATTCAAAAGTGTAAGTGAAGTCCCGAACCCGCACTGGGCCAGCTTGGGGCCTACGTTTTTATCCTGGAAATCATCCCCAAGGATGAGAAATAAACTAGTTCCGCTCAGTCGAAGACGCGGGCAAACGCTAGTAATAATATAAATGCGAAAATAACTCTGTCTCTCTGACTAAGCTGATTAAGATGGAATTTGGTATGGACGTATGTTTTATCCCAGGGAAGGAGATAAGAAAGTCTTTATCCCGGAAATCATCCTCTAATGGGGTGCAATGAGGGACCAAAGTTTGTATAGGGGTACGGTATAGAGTTTCACGCAGACGACGCTAGCTCTTTAGGTCCTGCCTTGCTCCCTTCGGTCACGCTAGCTGTCTTTCAGGGAAGAAAAATTATCTCTCTTTGGGATTTCATGCTTCTAATCGTTCCAGCTAAAATCACCTGTGACCTTACCTTTCCCTGTGACCTTTGATATTCTTGACTTTGGCCTCAAGCTCCTCAGCCGCAGTTGCCTGTTACAAAGCTTTGTCCTGTTCTAACTGTCGTTCTAGCTCAATCATTATTCGGATTAATTGTATACCTCTAATGAGTTCCAGGTATCACCTGAGACCTCACCTTTCCCTGTGACCTTTGATGTCCTTGACTTTGGCCTCAAGCTCCTTGGCCCTAGCCGCAGCTGCCTGTTGCCTCGCCTTGTCCTCTTCCAACTGTCGCGCTAGCTCTGTCGTTCTGGCGCGGAGGGATTCTATCTCAGCGTGAGTTTGCGCGTGGGACGTGGTGGCGAGACGCGCTTTTATGACTTCCAGTTCGTGGGACATCATGTCGTATCTAAAAAAAATGGTTATATGTAGTGACGCCATCAACCCAATCATTGATGTAGACTCGTCTATATAGATTGTCGAAATATAACTTTTTAGCGGCATAAACAGCCGTATATTTTTTAAGTTAACTTAGAAGTTTGATTTATATCTCTACGCATTCCCCAGATAAAGGGTCTTGACAAACAGACGGACAACAAAGTGATCCTACAAGGGTTCCGTTTTTTTCATTTTGAGGCTCGGAACCCTATAGTTGACCCGCCAATACCTTTGCTGCTTGGCACTGAAGGCGTCAGCCGTAGCCTGCATGGCGCTCAGCTCAGCCTGGTACTGAGACAGCTGTGCGTCCGCCTGGCTCAATTCTTGTTCCAATTGCTGGAGCTGCTGAATTTGCACTAGCACCGAACCGCCCTGGAAAATAATCCATGCTAATATTATAAATGGGAAAGTGTGTGTGTTTGTTTGTCCGTCTTTCACGGCAAAACGGAGCGACGAATTGACGTGATTTTGTAAGTGGAGATAGTTGAAGGGATGGAGAGTGACATAGGCTACTTTTTAGAAATTCGAAATTATTTTTGTTACCTTATTGTTTCCACACTATTTTCTGCGAATAAATAACTTTCACGTTTTTTGACTTTGATACTTAGGAAATTATGTGGCAGTTCAATAAATATATTTCATAATGCAAGTTTTTTTAATCGCTAACAATCATAACTTGTCCCCGCTGGATCATACACATCCCCCTCCACAGTGACGCATCTCTTTCTTATTCTCCGATGGAAGAAGACCTGTTGGAAGTGTCTGCGTCATTACAGCCAACACACCTTGACTCTATCGTCTCCAGAAAGCGTCCCCGTCGGATCATACACATCCCCCTCCACAGTGACGCACCACCTTCATATTCTCGGATGGAAGTTGATCTATTGGAAGTATCTGCGAATGGAAGGTGACCTGTTGGCAGTACCGGCGTCATTATAGACAACATACCTTGACTTTAGCGCCTCCAGAAAGCGTCCCCGCCGGATCATACACATCCCCCTCCACAGTGACGCATCGTTTGCGTATCTGCGGATGGAAGGTGACCTTGTTGGCGGTGTCAGCGTCCTTGCAGACGAATGTGCCGCCGAACACGAAGCCCATGGCCGGGCGGAGGGCGGGGGGGAACGTGATGAGGTCCACGGCGCGTTGGACGTTCTGAGGACCGCCGCCCTGGTGGAATACATTATATTACATATATTTTTATACTCGTCGACCTTAATGTTTGAATTAAGACTTTGTACACCAAACTTAAATCACATACTTTTTACTATGGAGCTCCCAACTCAACATTTCATAACTGTTGAGACAACTAAAATGAAATTGACCAATCACGTGGCGCCTTTACTGAACTATAATGTATTTGACCAATAGGACGCCGTCATGAGAAAGTCAAAAGGTAAATAGACATCAACGCACAAAAATGAAAAAGCGTTGGTTGCACTTCGTTTTCAATAGGTACCAAGTTTGTTTAATTTGTTCAGTTGACTCGTAGAAAAAGTATTGTTCACAATCGTATCATAATCAAGCTTTTTAATCTCGTACCTTACTTAGGCCACACAGCAAGCTTCGTGGCCTAAACACGGTACTCGACTAAAAAGCTCTCTATTATAACACGATTGTGAAAAATACTATTTTATACTCGTCGACCTTAATGTTTGAATTAAGACTTCGTACACCAAACTTAAATCACATACTTTTTACTATGGAGCTCCCAGCTCAACGTTTCATAACTGTTGAGACAACTAAAATGAAATTGACCAATCACTATTGTTCACGCTATTGATGATTTATTTTAGGTTTGTTTGCAAGAAAACGTAGTTTATATCGACATGACTTTATTGACTGACTTGACACATGACATGATAATATTTCATCTCAAAAGCTATAGAGTTTGTAAAGTAGTAAAAAGGCTGAACACTATAATGAACTATAATGTATTTGACCAATAGGACGCCGTCATGAGAAAGTCAAAAGGTAAATAGACATCAACGCACAAAAAAGAAAACGCCGTTGGTTGCACTTCGTTTCAATGGATACCGTGTTTGTTCAATGAGTTCAGTTGACTCGTAGAAAAAGTATTGTATACAATAGTTATAGTTAATAGTTGTATACTCAGCAAGCTTCGTGGCCTAAACGTGGTACTCGACTGAAAAGCATACATTATATAACGATTGCATAATAGTACATTACGTAACTAGGGCGGTGAATTCGTAAATGCCCCAGATCGCAGGTGTTTGTGGCCCGAACCGAAGGTGAGGGCCATAAATATGCGCTCTGGGGCTTTACGAATTACCGCCCGTGTTGCGTACAAAACCCGTTTTACGTCCTCACTTGGCCACAATGCGAGTTTTCCCGTACGCGCAGCGTGCAGTAAAACTCGCATTATGGCCAGGTGTGACGTAAAATACTATTTTGTATTTAATTTAACAAAAAATACATGTCGTTTCATAAAATTACATTTTTAGCATACTTTGCAAAATAACAACACATGCTGTGTCGCAGCCTTTTCTCTATCGCACGCATTGTTGGACCCTTATGCAACGTGAACACTTCTATGTGCCTCATACGTTAGAATTTGTCTAGGTTTATGTTATTATTAATCCTTTTATGTATGCTTTATGGAATAAATGGTTTTTCTCTTTCTTTCTTTCAAAATAGCATGCAAAAACGAATCGTCAGTGTATATGAGTAGAAAAACAATAATAGAAATAAAATGCCATCAAGTATAATGCAAAAATGTTATAAGTAATAGTGATTCAATTTAGCAGCCCCTCAAGCAGTGCGGTCCTTACCGGCTTTCCATCTGCAGGGCGAGGGTTCGGACGCCACTCGTACAGTCGCGTCTATAAACATGTATACGATTTTCAACGTTATTCCATTGACATACGTCCCTAAACGTACACATGTTTATAGACGTGACTGTATCAATGGGTTAAAAAAAATATGTATACGAAACATCATTGTAGGTATATGTTAATGGTAGCTTTTCGGTTAATTTCTCTAGACGTATCTCTCAGACAGGGGCGTGGTTTACAAGAATCGAGACATCTCCTTAAGTTAATGTTTTTGTTACGGATATACGTATACGATGTAGTATACGGATATAGGGTGGACACTGGCTGCCAGCATTTTGGGGGAGATAGGGCACAGCGGAATGACATCTCGCTCATATTTGAGCAGCCCAAATGACATCTCGCTCATATTTCGAGCAGCCCAAATAACATCTCGCTCATATTTGGAGCAGCCCGAATGACATCTCGCACATAATTGAGCAGCCCAAATGACATCTCGCTCATATTTCGAGCAGCCCAAATAACATCTCGCTCATATTTGGAGCAGCCCAAATGACATCTGTTCGTTCTGACAACAGTCGTTCTCATGATATACTTATGCTCAACAAAAATTGCGTCTCCCAAGAATCCTTAAAACCCAAAACATTTTTTTTTAAAGCGCGAATTTTATTTCACGATTAGCATAAGTTAAGCTGAGTATTATCCTTGTTTCCTCTACAGGAAAAAATACAGGTATAAAACGAAGTCCCTTGATATGATTGCATTTTAGTTTTCCTACGGTTTTATATACTGCGTGGTCGTGTAATCTTCCGTCACGTATTTTACTTTTATTAATAATTATATTCGAATCAAAAAGCCTGAAGCTGCTAGTCATCTTCAACCACAAACCGACACAAAGCAACATCGGGGCTCTGAAAACTCTTGGCGTCGAAAAAGAACCTGAATAAGTGAGTACATCAGGAAGAATGACACTGACAATGTTCGTCGCGTCGCTCCTGGTTGTATCCGTCGTGGCACAGGCGGGACACGACCTGGAGACTTCTTCGCCTGCATTTCTCATAGTGGGGACATCTGATGGGAAGATAGCGCGCTGCGTTTATGACAGCCCTGAAATTTGCGAGACTTTCCACGAGGGTGAAAAGGAAAACTCTTGGGTCGCAAGCACAGTACTGCACGGGGAGTATTTGTACGCGGCATCGGGTTCGAAAATACTGCGCTGCGAGTGGGAACGCAAGAACTCCTGCGAAGTCTACTACGAGGCTGAAGTTGTTATATATACATTGACAGTCTCTGACGTATACTTGTACGCCGGTGGTGGTTATTCATCAGGACCAGTATTACGTTGCGAGCTGAATCGATCGAATAGCTGCTCTGTACTTCAGCAATTCCCGAATCCGGGTAGGAGTATGTATGAGTTAAACAATTATATGTATATTGCTACTGACGTCTCCCTTGTGTGTTGTTCCAAGGGAGCAAAGTTACAATGTTCAAATGTAACAGTCAATGAAGGTTTGGATCGCGTGTACAGTGTTTTACATTTGGGAAATACTGTTATAACTATTAGATTTCGTGATGAAGATATCGGGTATTATAATCACATTGCGAGCAATTCCATGAATTATATAAAAACACAGAAAATGAGTGTTCCTGGTATCAACAATAAGAGTAACGGTGTTCAAAAGAAATGTATATGTATTGAAATCAACGGGTGATATAGAGATATCTGAAGAGTATAATGACTTCAAGGGGTTTGCGCGATACGAGAATGCGTTAAGCATATCGTTCGCGTATGCGACCCACCGCATGCATCACAACGGACATGGAGTCGGAAAGTGCTTCGAGCAGAGCAGGTCCGCCGTGTTCGCCATGGGGCCGGGAGGGCAGCTGTTGCTCTCCCGCTCCCACGGCTCCGGGCTGGTGGACATCTCCAGCCTCTTCGCTGGCCAGCCCGTGGCCGGCGCTGGGGAGATCGTAGTGGAAGAAGGCGTCGTGAAGAGAATCATCGCGTGCTCCGTGGCCTACTGGCCGGATATCAAGTTGAATAAACAAGTTGTGGACGAACTGTACCGGAGAGGTTATGACAAGGCAGACGAAATTAAGTTGAAGACCTGCGATTATACGTGTGACAGAAACTAAATTTAAGTGGATGAGGTTTGAACATTTGGTAATTTTACATACTGTTGAAAGATTATAAAATATAGCCTATGTCCATCCAGAAGTTTCATTCCGTACACTTTATTATAGTAGCATAGATTAGTATGTTAATATTAGTATAGACTAGCAGCCCGCGCGGCTCCGCCCGTGTAGTATAACGACCACACGCGAAGCTCCATTCTATATACTGGTAAAAAAATTTCGGGTAAAATCAGATGAGCAGTTTCGGAGATTACCCCTTCATAGAAAATTTACCTCTTTGTAAAATAAGTATAATTTTATAGCACGCGCTTTGTACACATATATAAATTATTCTTTTTCAATTCTGCGACCCAACCGGTGGAAATCGTGTCGTAACGGCAGGAATAAAACTAAATAAATATCGCATTAGGTATTATTTAAAGCTATGTTGCTTCTAAGGTTCTCCTAATCAGAACATTATGGGTTTTGGGTCTAAGATCTTACCTAAGATTCAATAGTGGTATAATCCCGTCATGACTTCACTGGCCAGTCAATGTGTCCAGTTGATGCGACATCTACGTCATGACCAATTATTATCACAACTGAATCTTCATAAGCGTCCTAGGCCCAAGACCGATCATGAATGTACCATGGTCTTTCCCTAACTTAAATTCATGATATGTACTTTCTTATGTAAGTATTAGACTTAAGACTTGTTTTCAATTCAGATCCAATGTTTTATAATACACACTTACTTTTCTTACTTCTTTATTATATTAATATATGTAGATGATTCTTTTATACAATTAATAAAACAAAAACTATGAATTTTTCTATACTGCCTTTGAGAATTATTGCTAATATGTCCTACAAGACTTTAAATGTATTAAACTTTTAATTGATTGTAGTGGGTTCGAATCCCGGCTCGTCTAAAGAGCTATTACAACTCAAAAGGCACAACAACATGAGTATTTATTAGACTGTAATTAACGGAATAGAACCATGTTCGTCCATTAATTACTGCTAAAATTTGTATGCCTGACGGCCCAGCATAGTGGTTCTAAAAACTATTATTTAAGATCCTTATGTACTAAGTTACTTACCTATGTTGTACAAAAAAAAGAGAACCTGCGCAGTGCAAATTAAACAAACACCTGTTTCAAATGGATATGAAACAGGATGCAACTTGCAGGTTCTGCCAGGAGACAGAGGAACCAGCAATGCACATTGTCTGCTCCTGCGGAACACTCATGCACAAAAGAAGTATCTACCTAGGGCGGTACATCGTGCACCCAGAAGAGGTACAACTTATCACCGCCCAAAGAATCTGGAATTTCCTAGAGGCAACGGGCCTTAACGGTGAAACCTAAAAATAAAGGGGCTGCCACAATAGATCACTTGCTGGTCAAAGCGGCATATAAAGGCCCGCAAATCAAAAATAATAAAAAACTTACAATTTGCTGCGCCAGCTTGAGTGTGTTGTCATCGATGGAGTAGGCGGTGATCTTGTTGAGCGGGATCATGGTCGTGCGCGTCTGGATGTTGCCCTTCTTGAGCAACAAGTCCACCGTCGCGTCCGTGTCCACTACCACGTTGTATAGCTGCGGGAAAATGGTTTACGTCACACCTGGCTATAATGCGAGTTTTACTGCACGCTGCGCGTACAGGAAAACTCGTATTGTGTCCAGGTAAAGACGTAAAATTTTGTACTCAACACGGGCGGTAATTCGTAAAGCCCCAGAGCGCAGATTTATGGCCCTCACCTTCGGTTCGGGCCACAAACACCTGCGATCTAGGGCATTTACGATTTCACCGCCCTAGTTACGTAATGTACTATTACAGTACATATGGTGCTACTTTCCCGCACTAGTGCGGAAAAGAGCACTTTCCGTGCATATGTCGAAACTTTTAAGAGCCATATGTACAGTAAAACGTTGTACGATACATGTGCAAATAGGTATTTCGCAACTCGTGTCGATTTATAACACTCCCTTCGGTCGTGTTTTAATTTATCACCACTCGTTGCGAATTTCCTATTTTCGGCACTTGTATCGCAAATAACTATTGCGTGTGGGTTACGTGTGGGCTATAAAGTGACAATAACCGGCCGCTGTGCTAGCCAAATGTTAACCACAACTTACAAAAGTTGAAAAACCCCCGACATTTTCATTTCAAAGTCCAATATCTCAAAACCGGCTGAACAGATATTCATGAAACATGGCTAAGAACACTCGGGATAAACATTATCTATGACACAAAAAACCGCATCCAAATCGGTCCATCCGTTTGGGAGCTATGATACCACAGACGCATACACAGATACACACACACGTCAAACTTATAACACCCCTCTCTTGCGTCGGGGGTTAAAAAAGAAGGCTTCAGAGCGCATATTTATAGTCAAATGTGCGATATGAAACCCTTTTTGTTTTACCATCCCTGGGAATAATGCATACTTCCATACTAATATTATAAATGCGGAATATCTCGAGTGGCGACCGCGTACCGGAAGGCGCGGCGTAGGTCAGCCCCCCATAAGGTGGACTGATGACCTGGTAAAGGTTGCGGGAGTCCGCTGGATGCGGGTGGCGCACGACCGGTCACTTTGGCACTCTTTGGGGGAGGCCTATGTCCAGCAATGGACGTCTTTCGGCTGATATGATGATGATTATAAATGCGAAAGTAACTAGGGTAAATCGCCAATAACTACCCTCTTATACTAAATATGAACTCTGTTCCTACAAACAGAATTCAATTTAGTAGGCCAGTTATTGAAGGATGGCCAGTATTTAACACATACTAAAAATGAATTCTATTATAGGTGAATAGAGTTTATTTTTAGTTATTGAACGGTGGCCAGTTATTGGCGGTTTACCCTATCTCTATTACGTTCTCACGTTTAACCCGCTGAACAGATTGAGATGAAATTTGGTATGAAGATAGTTTGAGCTTTGGGTAAGGATATAGGATAGTTTTTATCCAAAGACTGAGCCTGGAGTCGAAACCGATGACGTATGCGGACAAGCCATAAGGTGGGAAAAGAATTCATTTTTGCAGTCGACTGTACGCAGTGATAAATTGCGCGTATTGTACTCACTTTCCCTCCAGCGGCAGTTTCCAGCGCGGTGCAGTACACAGGGTCATGTACTTTGATCAGCCTCGCGACGATGCCTGCGGAAACAAAGGCAAAGGTAAATTAGCAATTCAAAGTTTGTTCATAATTAGTACGTCCTTTAAGTCACACTTTTAAATTTCTATTTTCCTTAGTTTTTTTTTGTGATTGTACAAATGTTTTGAGATTTATTAGAATAAAGAAAGTATAAGTAAGTATAGATGTAACTGAAACTTGAATATAGAAAACGGCAATAAAGCAATACTCGGCTTATACCGCGACAAAAATCGATATATCTTACTGAACTAATAACTCACCATGCACTTTAGAATGGTCGAAATCCCTAGTAGGCGCTTGGCATTGGAACTGGCAGGTGGCAGCGTTGTAGTCGCGAGCTGAGAGAACTGCCTCAGATTGAATCTGACAGATGAGATCCTTCTGAAGTAATAACTCACCATGCACTTTAGAATGGTCGAAATCCCTAGTAGGCGCTTGGCATTGGAACTGGCAGCGTTGTAGTCGCGAGCTGAGAGAACTGCCTCAGATTGAATCTGACAGATGAGATCCTTCTGAAGTAATAACTCACCATGCACTTTAGAATGGTCGAAATCCCTAGTAGGCGCTTGGTATTGGAACTGGCAGCGTTGTAGTCGCGAGCTGAGAGAACTGCCTCAGATTGGATCTGACAGATGAGATCCTACTGAAGTAATAACTCACCATGCACTTTAGAATGGTCGAAATCCCTAGTAGGCGCTTGGCATTGGAACTGGCAGCGTTGTAGTCGCGAGCTGAGAGAACTGCCTCAGATTGAATCTGACAGATGAGATCCTTCTGAAGTAATAACTCACCATGCACTTTAGAATGGTCGAAATCCCTAGTAGGCGCTTGGTATTGGAACTGGCAGCGTTGTAGTCGCGAGCTGAGAGAACTGCCTCAGATTGGATCTGACAGATGAGATCCTACTGAAGTAATAACTCACCATGCACTTTAGAATGGTCGAAATCACTAGTAGGCGCTTGGTATTGAAACTGGCAGGTGGCAGCGTTGTAGTCGCGAGCTGAGAGAACTGCCTCAGATTGAATCTGACAGATGAGATCCTACCGAAGTAATAACTCACCATGCACTTTAGAATGGTCGAAATCCCTAGTAGGCGCTTGGTATTGAAACTGGCAGCGTTGTTGTCGTGAGCTGAGGCGGTCTAAAGTATCTCTTTTCCCGACTGTCTCAGATTGAATCTGACGGATGAGACCCTTTAGCTCACTGTTGCGCGCTTCGCTAAAGTTTATACTTGATAATTCAGCCTGTGAAAACGAAAACGAATATTAACTATGCACGAGGGCCCACCGCGGTTTCACAAACAGTGGAAGGCTAAGCTAATTCTTAATATCGGCGAAACATGTTTCAAGTGAGATTAAGTCGTTTTGAATATTACCTACCTGCTCCTGCTATATCATCTAAGTGTTGTTGTTTATTGTTAAATAGGGATGTAGACTCAAAAATTATTTATACTCTAACCCTAAAGAAGAAAGGCAACAAAATATGTTTTGGACCATGATGCATAGAAACTTTTAACACATAAAATAAGTACGTTTTTTTTGGTGGTACAGTCGAGTTCTAGAATATCTACACAGACAACCTTTCAAAAATATCTATACAGAATTCACTGTTACTGACATAAGACTCATGTGTAGATAGCTTGAAAGGTCTGTATAGATATTGGCGAACTCGACTGTACAAAACTTTTCATGTGAGTTTGTTTTTTTTATTACAACTGGATTCGGCAAAATGTAAATGTGTGAACTTGTAGTTTATCAAACAGTGCCTGCTGCCGCCTCGTTTTTCTGGTCCATGATAAACTGCGCGCGGCTCACTTCGAACTCCCGTTCTAACGGTTTAGTCTATCTTCATACCAGCCTCCGCTAGCACAAGTCACGCCCCGGCGCGACGCAAGTCGAGGAATATCTACCCTCCTCCCTCTAATTTGCACGGTGCGTGCGAGATACGAGACGCTCAGTCGCACGCAAGAGCCTGAGCAGCATGTTGTACTAAACGTACTCGTCTTAGGTCTGTTCACCATACCTGTAGTTTATCCAACTGCGCCTGCTGCCGCCCTATGTTGTCCTGGTCCTTGGTAAACTGCGCGCTGCTCGCCTTGAACTCCCGCTCTAACGTCTTGAGTCTGTCTTCGGCGTGGCGCTTCTCCATTTGGGCTTGGGACATGGACGTTGATGCTTCGGACGCTTCAGCTTTGGCCGCTGTAAATATATGTTAGTAGACGATTAGATACTGAGGCCAGAAACACTTGGGACCGGTAATTTTTTTGTGGCTGGAGAACGATCTAGTTCAATACGCTTATTAAAAGTTTAGAAGTAACTCCTGGCTGGACTACCGGCTTCTCATGAACTAGTGTTGGGTCACTCACTCGAGAGGCACCTCATTTGTCATACTCATTTCATTAAATTGTCGCATCACTTCACGCTTGAAAAATGTTCTACTAGGAATGATCCTCACGAGGCACCGCCTCGTTCCTTACTCGCTCGGTCATCACCTCGCGCTTCATTTATCCTTCAAGGAATGGAATGACCCATGAGCTGGTCTGGTAACGACTCGGAGGCGCCCTCGTTGCCAGTGCTGACGGATAAAAACGTCACCTGAACCACTCCCTCACTAGCCTTCGTGCGCATCATGCAGTGCTTGACTCTCCGAAACTGACCACAGATTGACAGCCGGCTCCTCTAGAACCGCGCCTTGGACAGCCTCACTCTGTAGTCTCTCCAAGGCTCCTTAAGGCTGCAAATGGGTTGCTAAGCTGACTTACCCATGAGCTGGTCTTGTAGCGACTCGGAGGCGCCCTCGTTGCCAGTGCTGACGGATATAAACGTGGCCTGGGCCGCCGCGAGTGCCGCTTCGCTGGCTTCGCTCGCCGAGCGCAGTCCTTCGAATGTTGTTGACACCTGGAAGTAATATTCAGAATCCGATTATGGTGGCATTTTCAAGCTGTAATAGTGACTTCTCATTCATCGATTTCGTAACATCGATATTCACGTAATATCTTAACCCTGAATGCAGCCGTGACAAACGTAAGGGAGATGATAAATGATTCTACAATTATATGTAAATGGACGGTAACTACAATTTATTGCCTGCAATTACATAGCAGAATAAGTTGCTCAATAACTATTTTGAAATAACTTAATTATTTTAATATAGAATGAAAGGGTAAACAAAATTGTTCTGTTAGAATTTTATCGGTTAGTATAATTTCGTGTAATGTTTGAGAAAATAAAAATCGGATAAATTCATGAGTTTTTTTTCAAATGTAGGTAAGTCCATCCAAGCCAATCAGCGAAAGAAGTTTTTTCAAAATGGCTGTCAGTTGGCGTAAACTCTGCGATCGTAATTTTTTTCAAAGATAGATATATTGCAATCGGTTATATCAAATGAAGGTAAATCCAATCAAAATTTTATTTTTTGCAAAGAACGGATGGTTTAAATGCTGAATTTCCCGAACAGGATCGCTTTTTTAATGCCTTAGCCGTAATAAAAAAAAATACTGCGTTTCAAATCACCGAATTTACGTTATTATCACTTTTTTCAATTATCTCCCAAGTGTTTAGTGGATTTATTGGAGCCAGCGTGGGGACTACTGCCCATTCCCTCTCATACATGAGAGGAGGCCTGTGCCCAGCAGTGGGACGTATGATATGTGTGATGATGTGTGTGATGTGATTGGAGTTTATACCATGACCTTTCACCAGCCTTCGTCACATAAACATCAGTGATTCGACCTACCTCGCTCAATATCTTCTTCTTATCATTAAGCGCTTTCTCATCGTCCTGCAACGCTTTTTCCAGTAGCCTGGCTCGCTTGGCGTGCGTGGAAACTGCCTCCTTTGCGGCCTTTAGCGCAGCTGACGTTCCTGCTTCGGTCTTTTCCAGGCCTGTGAGTTCTTTCTCTAGCTGCTTGAGATTACTGCCGGCTTGCTGATGGAAAGAGGGTAGATAATTAATTGATTATTGGCATGTTTTTTATTGGAGACTCTAAGGTGTAATCATCTAATCATACAAACTTTACCTACATAATATTCCTGGACGCAGCGTGAAATAAACGTTAAACTTTTAGTATTTGTGTTTAAAAATAGCCATAGCAGATTGTCATAACAAATCGTAAGCCTTCTTTTTTTATAACACGCACGATTTAGCGTAATGTTGTCTATCTCATTCTGTACAAATTAGAAAGAGCAGGGTATATTATATAGGCTCATGTTGCGTCGCGTTGTCAGTTCTGCTGGCCCAGCTAGAACTTGGCTAATGCTCACCTCAACAGACAATTTAATTTTTATACACGTCGACTTTAATGTTTGAATTAAGACTTCGTACACGAAACTAATATCATGAACTTTCTTCTGAACTCAACTGAAATAAATTATTATGCAACTGTTTAGACAACTAAAATGAATTTGACCAATCACGTGGCGCTTTTACTGAACTATAATGAATTTGGCCAATAGAAAATCACCTTGTTTATAGAAGAACATCAACGAACCGCTGAGCCGGTGGGCTGCGCTTTGTTTCAGCTGGGCTTAGATTTTCAATAGGTACCGAGTTTGTTTAAATTTAGTTGACTCGTAGAAAAAGTATTGTAAATATGCAATAGTTACACAATTAGCTCTATAAGTCGAACACCGTGTTTAGGCCATGAGGCTCGCCGAGTGGCCAAGTAAAGTACGAGAAGAATTAGGCTGCACACACACTACGATTTTTTGTCGTGCGATAACGTGTGTTTATAAGCGCATACGTTGAATTTGTGCGCACCATTATCGCACGACAAAAAATCGTAGTGCGTTAGCGGCCTAAGACGGACTATAAAGCGGCAATTACACTGCGTCGTCCACCTAATGCGGTCACCGAATTCATTTTAAACTACTTAGGCCAACAAACGTCGTCTTTGCATTAGCCTGTCCGCCTACTACTAAGCGTTGGCAGCTGTCGATCGCCTCATGCGGCCGACTAACGTATTCTTTACACTTTTGCGGTCGCCGCATGCAGCATGCGGCGAACAATGAAGTGTAATTGCTGCTTCAAAAGCGGGATATCGCCAGACATGTACGTATCAGCGGTTTACTAATTCCTTCGTCCACTGTATGGCGGTTTTATCTTTCCTCTTGGAATTTTCTAAGTACCTATTTAATATGGCCTGATGTTTAATTGCGTGTTTTAAATGTGCCCGATAAAAATTTACCATGCCAAGGAAACGCCTAAGCTGTTCTACTGACTGTGGCTTGGGGAAATCCGTTATGGCTTTCACTTTTTCCGGTAAAGGCCTAATACCATCCTTAGTAACCTCATACCCCAAAAATTCTACTCTCGGGCGTCCGAAACTGCATTTGGCGATGTTAATTGTTAAGCCGAATTCATCTAACCTACTAAATAGTTTCTCTAGATGTGCTCGGTGCTGCATCTCATCGACACTGGCTATTATTACGTCATCCAAATAACAAAAAACAAAATCGAGTTCCCTCACCACATTGTGGTTCATGAAACGTTGAAAAGTCTGGGCTGCGTTTCGAAGCCCGAAGGTCATTCTCGGAAAATCGAAGAGACCGAAAGGCGTAATAATAGCCGTTTTCTCTATGTCCTCTTCCGCTACCGGTATAAAGTGATAGGCCCTATTCACATCTATTCTACTAAATATTTTCTTACCTGCAAGAATATACGTGAAATCCTGTAAGCGCGGAATCGGATAGCGATCGGGCTTGGTGCATGCGTTTAATTGCCTATAGTCGCCGCAAGGCCGTAAACTACCATCCTTTTTTGGCACCACGTGCAGCGGGCTTGCCCACGCGCTTTTTGACGGCCTACAAATGCCTAATTGAATCATGAAGTCAAATTCGTCCTTCACTTTTTTATACCTGTCCGGTGGTAGCGGTCTTGCACGCGCATGCACCGGGGGGCCCTGGGTCTCGATGTGATGAAACACCGTATGCTTGGGAGCCTCCTTGAAACTAATCGGTTTAGTAATTTCCGGGTACTGTTTCAATAGGTCGCAGAAAGGGTGATTCCCGCTAACCGTATTCACCGAATCATTGCCGCAGTTAACTATAGTCGCGATGACGTCATTTCGTGTGACCGTGTCAACAAGCTTTTTTGAGCCGAGATTAACGCTCAGGCTGTAAAAACTTAAGAAATCCGCCCCCAAAATAGGTTGGCTAACGTCGGCAATCACGAATGTCCATCGAAAGACACGTTTTAACTTAAAATCTAACAACAAGGTCTTAATTCCATAAGTTTTGATGGGCGTTCCATTCGCCGCAAATAACTTATAATCTAATTCCACCTTACAACTATTACTCACGATTTTGCACCGCGGTAACACCGAAATATTGGCTCCGGTGTCTGCCAAAAAACGTAAGCCCGTGTTAAAGTCTGTCACCACAAGGCGGTGGTTGGTGGAGCCGATACAGTAACCCGCCTCTGACTGTATCGCTGCTAGTTTTCCCCTTTCCAGCCGCAGGGCTTGATGCACTTAGAAGCCTTCTGTCCAAAACGGAAATGGTAGTAGCAGAGCCAATCTGGATCTTGGCGGCTCTTCTTCTGCTGTGTCTGACCTCGCGGTTGGGTCTGCCGAGCACTGTTGTTACGCTGTCCGCCCGATGTTCCACCCCGCTCCAGCCGCTCGAGCCGCGTGCTGATCTTCGCTATCTCTGACAAAACTCTGTCCTCCGCCGCTGGTTGGTGGTTCACCGACACTTCTGCTATGCTACCTGAAGACCCTGTCGCCTCTGCAATTCTGTCCGCTAGGCTAGCCAACTTCTTGAGGTCCGTTAACTCACTTCCTGCTACTACGGCCTTCACCGCCTGGGGCATCAAATCGACCCATAGCATGCGTATAGTTGAATCTGGGAACTTTGCTCCGCCGAGGTCTAGCATTTGTCTCATGAGCTGAGAGGGCTTTTGATCCCCGAGCTCCATCTCATGCAATAGCCTCCTGTGCCTTTTTTCTTCGGTTTCTTGAAAAACTGTCAATAACCGCTCTTTTAAGGCCTCGTATTTACCCGTGTCGGGAGGCGTCAGTAAGATGTCACTAGCTGCCTGGATTGTAGCTCTCCCCAGCTTGGTAACCACTATGTTAAATCTTTGCACGTCTCCCAGATGTTGTGGTGCTAGGATGGCTTCCAACTGTGCATACCACAGCTTGGGCTGATCAGCCCAGAAATCCGGAATTCTAGCTGACAGTGACACCGCTGCCAATTCCCCTACACCGCTTACGGAATCACTCTTCGAAGGTTGCGCTGGAGGCTGTGCCGGAGGCTGTGCCGGTGGCTGTGCCGGGGGCTGTGCCCCCGGAGGCGCTTGTCCATACATTTCTCAGCGTTAGTATGACGCTGTATGCCTATGATGCTCTTCCTGCGTGGCACCCCACAGGAAGGAGTAGTCCCTTTTCACCAAAAAAAATTGTTCACTTGGCAAAATGTTCACATGTAATGTTCACTTGTAATGTTCACAGGGGTCACCAGATATAAGAGTCTACTTATGGATGTCAAGGGAAACACCGAAATGTCACTATATATTATTTATTTACCATGGCGTCTACATTCGCCTATGGGTAAGGGACTACTGGCGAGCCCGCCTGCCTAACTAACATATATAGGTAACCTATATGTTAGCTATGCATAAATGTGTCGCTACAGTAACTTGTTCACATTATTCACCTACATGAAGGCATACGTGTCACATCTTCTTTGTTGTGTTGTGAATCCTGCATTTGTCTCTAGCTATCAACACAACGAATCCTCAAATCAAATAAAGGGTGGGCAGCGCGCTTTTCTCCTGGTGTCGCAAGTGTACATAGTCCATAGTATCTGCTAACCAACAGGCGCGTACGCGTGTTTGGCACCGTCGTAGTATATAAAAAAAAGAACGCTCACATCTTCAAGCTTCTTGTTAAGCTCGTCCATCTGTTTCTGCAGAGCTTTGGCCGATTCCTTGTTGCTTGTAATCTCATCCTTCTTAGCTTGAATGTCATCTTGCACCTCGGTCACCTTGTCCTGAGCTTTCTTGAGATTTTCCTCGGCTGTGACGTATCTGGAAACATGTATTCATCATATTACTAATAGAACATCTTTTCTAAACATCTGGACTAGGTCACAGGAGAAAAATTAATCCTAGAATACAGAGCTATAACCAGCTCTGATATTTCCATCTCTATCGCAAGCAAAATAGTCGAGTACAGGGATGCATGTGTACGAACTTCGAGTTTCCATTTTCGTGGTAGCTGAAAACCTCAATGACCTTCAAACTATGCTAAATAAACTAAACGATGTTCTTGTAGACTATGGACTCAAAATTAATTCTAAAAAGACTAAATTTATGATCGTTAGTAAAAATACCGTAGCCAGTTCACCTTTAGAGTTAGGATCCAACACCCTAGAGAGGGTTAAAAAGTACAAATACTTAGGTTGTTGGCTAAACGAAACATGGGAAACAGATCAAGAGATTAAAACTAGAATTGAGATAGCCCGAAACACGTTTCACAGCATGAAAAAATTACTAACCAACAGAAAAATCAACCTAGCTCTAAGGTGGAGGATGGTCAAATGTTATGTCCTACCAACTCTAATGTATGGCTGTGAGAGTTGGACTTGGAAACAGAATACCATTAGTAAAATTAGAGCTTTTGAAATGTGGATTTATCGTAGAATGCTTAAAATTAAATGGACAGATAGAGTAACAAACGAACGTGTATTAGAAATTATGAATAAAAAATTGGAAGTTGTATTAACCATCAAAAAGAGGAAAACATCATACTTTGGACATATATATAGAAACGACAAGTACAATTTACTCAAACTAATAATTGAAGGAAAAATAGAAGGTAGAAGAGGACGTGGACGAAGAAGAATATCTTGGACGAGGAACATTAGAGACTGGTCGGAGGTGGAAAGCACTGAAAAACTAATTCGCATGACTAATGATAGAAGAGAGTATAGACTAATGGTCGCCGACCTCCGGGACGGAGATGGCACGTGAAGAAGAAGAAGAAGAAGGTAGCGCCGCAGGGTTACAATGTGTGTGCGTGTGTGCACGAGCGCAGTGTAGGTGTGCAGCTATGCTTGTTTAGATACAATTTTATTGGGGATGGGAGCACCTTCCAGTGCTAGCGACCTTAGCGACATAACTGGTGGTATGTACCAGTACCGGCCTTTTCCACTCGCATTTTAGCGCGCAATAGCACCTTTCCATAGATGGAACTCCTGGACCTACTCTATACACTCGCCAACTCAATCCCACCTCTGTTTCGAACCTTCCATACGTACTTGTAGGCTACGTGGAGTCTGCTGACATTCTCCAGCTCCCTGACCACATTCTGGTACTCCTGGAACTGGATCTGGACCTCGTCCTGCAACTTCTGAACGATAACTTTCCAGCTGCCTGATCACCTGGAACTCCTGAACCTGTTCTATAGACTGTCCTACCAGCCTCGAACCATCCATACGTACTTGTACGCTAAGCAGTCTGTTGAAACTATCCAGCTTCCTGATCACCTGGAACTCCTGGACCTATAGAACACTATAGACTGTCCTACCAGCCTCGAACCTTCCATACGTACTTGTACGCTAAGCAGTCTGCTGAAACTTTCCAGCTCTTTGATCACCTGGAACTCCTGGACCTGTTCTATAGAATGTCCCACCAGCCTCGAAACTTCCAAGCGTACTTGTACGCCAAGCAGTCTGCTGAAACTTTCCAGCTCTCTGATCACCTGGAACTCCTGAACCTGTTCTATACCTTGGTCACCTCTGTCCCACCACTGTCTCGACCTTCCATACGTACTTGTATGCTACGTAGAGTCTGCTAACATTCTCCAGCTCCCTGACCACCTTCTGGTACTCTTGGAACTGGGCGCGCTCGTCCTGCAACTTCTGGAGTTTCGGCGCGATGTCTTCGCGTATGATCTGAATAACAACATATTATTACATCAACATTGTGAACAGTTTTACTGCTGTTTATTTAATACTAGCTTCTCTAACTCGTTTATATCGCAGCTCCATACAAACTTTTACCCCCATTTCACCCCCTCAGGGGGTGATTTCGGATTCCTTCAACTATCTCAAATTAAAAAATCAATTCAATTCATCGCTCGCGCCGCGTCGCGTCATGAGAACATAAAATGATTAAACAAAAAACTTTCAAAACAATATATTCACAGACTTCCTGAATCAGTAACAAAATTGCTTCAAGAATTCCAATATTTCTCCAGCATTCCATTATCAGATCCTGACCTGATGACCTCGGGACCACCTGGGAAGGATACCCAGGTGGCCCAAAAAAAAAAAACCGGTCAAGGCGCCTGCGAGTAATCGGGGAACATACATAAAAAATCAAATATTCCAACGAATTTAGAAACGTTTTCTGAAATCTGTTTAAAACGGACGAATTTGAACATTCGTGTGACATGTTGAAATAATGCTGATAAAATAATAACGCTGATATGCTAATAATCCTATTCCTTTAATGGTTAAAAACAGGTTAAAAATTCTAGTAAAATTTGTTTGTTGTTATTTGGCCGCGACATACCCTCGATTTTTCTCGCACCATACCTCTTGTTCTAAGTGTTCTCATATGAGAGAGACGGATAGTGCGAGCAAAATCGAGAGCTCGCGCGCCGTCGCGTGATAGCCGTGCTGGCCGCTACACTCACATCATTGAGTTCTCTCAGTTTGGCATCCTTCTTCTCAATAGTCTTCTGTGCTGCTTGCTTCTTGGCTTCGTACATGCGAGTGCCAGCCGCCTCCTCCACCATTGATAAGATCTGCAATAACAAGATTGTGTCTCAAGAGGGAAAACAAAAATACGGCTATTTTAATTTAAAGTTTTTTATTTGTTTATCCTGAGTAAAGCGAAAGGATTTGACGGCTGATACATAAGGAACCGCAGTAAAACCTGATTTAAAAGTTACGTCTTGTTTATCTGCAGATGTGTTTGTCATGTCCTATAAGTTTAGATGTATGTGTTATCTTATTTCTCTTGCTTTATTATTGCATTAGCTTTTCCATATTATTGGATTTACATTTATTGTTTCTAACTTATTTGGTGTTTAGTTATTGTATCGCCAAGCAATAAGAGGATGGGAAGATCACATTCGGTCTATTCTTGGCAATGGCTCTCGCTGCCAGCAGGGTGGCATTAGATAGATCTTTCAATCTCTTCCACTATTGTGTTTACACCTCAGCGAGGCTCGTAGCGACATCTACCGCGAAGTTACTACCAACTTCTGATACGGCACCAACGTCTCAAGTTACATTGAGAATTGGCAGAGCGATGGACGGATTCCAGAGGTTGTGGGTTCAAATCCCGCTCGTGGCGAATCATTTTTAAATTTTGATTTTACTATGATCGAAATTTGGAATTTAGTGGAGGATTCTGCTTAATAATCATTTACAGTTAGAATTGATGCATAAAGTATACTATTATATTTACCTCTGGTGGCTTCATGTTGAGCACTTTAGTGATGCGGCCCTGCATGATGAGGAAGTGTGGGTTGTTGACGTTGAGCTGCACAGAGCAGAACAGGTCGCTGACACGCTTGTTCTGAACGTTGATGCCGTTGATGAGGTACTTGTTTTTACCGCCCATCACCACCTGGCAATTAAATAGGTGTTTAACTAGTGCGGAAAGAGCACTTTCCGTGCATATGTCGAAACTTTAAAGAGCCATATGTACAGTAAAACGTTGTACGATACACGTGCGAATAGGTAATTCACAACTCGTATCGATTTAAAACACTCCCTTGGGTCGTGTTCACCACTCGTTGCAAACCTATTTTCGGCACTTGTATCGTAAATAACTATTGTGATACAAGTGCGGAAAGTATGTAATTCCCAACGAGTATCAATGACCAAAAACACGACCATCAGGGAGTGTTTTTGATCGACACGAGTTGGGAACTCCCTATCCGCACGTGTATCATACAACATTTTATAACAAATTAAATTTGAATTGTTATGAAATCTCATTCTCGCACGTGTGTCGGAATATTGGCCAGAAATATATTCCCGCACGGCTGCCTCCTGGCACGCCCCGCCGTGCGGGCATAGAGGACTTCCCGTGTTTATATTGACCCATATATAAAGGCGAACTTTCAGAGCAAATGCATTGTAAAATATAATTGTGATCTAAAGAAACAAATAATTCTTGGTTCTGTGGAAGGCAAACGCGCTAGAGGGAGGTTTCTAGTGTGCTGGGCTGATGCGGTTAAGACTGTTAAGAGGGCGGCAAAATGCGGTCTTTCTCATGCAGTCCACTTGACGAGGAACCAAACTGCATGGAGAGTTATAGCATGCGGTCAAAATAGAAAAGTAGTACTTAAAGGATTCCATTTAGATACATACAAAAAACGCAATAGTAGAATCAGGATTTTCATAAATTAACACTTTCGCAAGAGGACTAAAAATGAAACAATACAACAGAAACCAACAGAACTCGCGAGGCGTGAAAGGTCATACTACTGCCCGCCTAGCAGGCTGAGCCGGCATCTGAGTAAACATTAGTACTACCAGGCGGGTTCTTGGTTGCGAACGTGTTGAAGTTTGGTAATAGGTTGAAATGGGGAAGGCCTATGCTGAGCAGTGAATGTCATTCAGCGGATATGATGATAATTATAATCAGGGATGAAAATTCTGACAAATATGTGAAACTAAAGAATTATTGATGGGTGAGGAATTTGGTCCTCGCCCATAATTAATATCAAAATGCTACTACACAGTCAAAGATGATTTAAAGGCAAATAAAGATGTTTTATGGATTTTATTGGTACCTAATTATTTTAACTGCTAATTCAATTACATGGACTCTGGTCGGCTGACATGAAGGCTTTTATCAGGGCCAACCTCAGAGGACCCCAGAGCTGGCTCTTACCTTGCGCAGAGAATTTCTCTGGCCATAGAAAGAGGTAACGCGGCTAGCATATTGGGAACCCTGCGGCAGGCAGATTTTTTGGATGGTATTTTCACTTTATAGTTGGGTCTTAGTATGTAAGTTTTTTTTACTTACTTATTTGTTTTGTTATTTTAATATTATGTTTGTATTTACAAATAAATATACAATTTATATTACACTTGATTCAATTTATGCAATTAATGATTTGAATGTAACTAATTATTATTTGTACTATTTTGATATGATAATTAATATGATATATTTTGATATAATAGACGACTGCTTTAGCCTAGTTGGTAGTGACCCTGCCTACGAAGCAAGAGGTCCCGGGTTCGAATCCCGGTAAGGGCATTTATTTGTGTGATGAGCACGAATATTTGTTCATGAGTCATGGATGTTTTCTATGTATTTAAGTATTTATTTATCTATATTAAGTATGTTTATCGTCGTCTAGTACCCATAGTACAAGCTTTGCTTAGTTTGGGACTAGGTCGATGTGTGTAAGATTGTCCGCAAATATTATTATTGTGTATGTTTTTTCCATATCTCAGGACCATGGGGTCCTGGACTTTTGAAAGGCATGCGTGGGGCCGAAGCCAACAGCGCAGAGGCCCTTTAAAACAAATATAATATAAAGCGAGGGATACACATGGCGGATAGCATCTCCGAGCGCACAACTTGATACACCCAGTGATGGTCCCCGCCAGGTGCAACGACTATTGCAGTGCAACACTGTGCTGCGATGGAAATTAAGGTCATGGGTTGGCAATATGCTAAATGGCAGACTAATAAAGTCATCACTCTTGGGGGATGAGATAATGGCCACGGCCACAAAGGGATGTCCACAGGGTGGGGTTCTCTCACCAACTCTTTGGAGTCTGGTGGTGAACTCACTCCTGGTAGAACTCAATAAAGGTCCCATCCACACGGTAGGATATGCTGATGATTTAGTGATACTGGTTAATGGGAAGTTTCCAGGCACGGTATCGGGAATCATGAACAAGGCACTGCAGACAGTGGAGAGATGGTGCGACCGACACCAATTATCCATTAATCCAGGCAAAACTGTAGTAATACCCTTTACTAGGAAAAGGACTCTTCGAGGCGTACAGCAGCTAAAACTGTACGGGAGGGTACTAGAACTGTCTAATGATGTGAAATATCTAGGTGTCACACTAGATAAAGAACTGAATTGGAAGAAGCATACAGATCTTACCATTACAAAGGCACTGAGGGTATTTGGAATGTGTAGATCAGCGTATGGAAAAGCATGGGGTTTGAACCCAAAGGTACTTAGATGGATCTACACTATGATGGTGAGGCCCATATTATTGTACGGTAGCCTGGTATGGTGGCCAAGGACTTTAAAGAGCACATGCAGAGATGCTCTGATGAAGGTACAGAGATCGGCATGCATGGCTATAACAGGGGCGTTTCGCACCACGCCCACAGCGGCGCTAGAAGTCCTACTGGACCTACCGCCACTTCACTTGGTGATTAAGTCAGAGGCACGCAAATCGCTCTACAGATTAAGAACCCTTGAACTGTGGAGCGACAGTAAGCCAAAGACTAAGCACACAAACATGGAGACTGATGGTTTCTTAGACAGAATAACAAGCATGGGAAGCGACAAAATGCTACCCAAGTTTGTATTCCATAGGAACTACACAACAAAAGTTCCATCCAGGGCTGAATGGGCCGAAGGTCTAGAACCACCGAGGTCTGGTATCGAAGACAGTATATGGTACACGGACGGATCAAAAATGGGATCCGGTACGGGAGCAGGCATTTATGCGAATGACTACAGTAGTAGTGTAAGCATGGGTAACTTGGCAACCGTCTTCCAGGCGGAGACATACGCCATAATTGCCTGTGCACAGGAGAATATAGACAGACAAACCAGAGGGCAGACCATCTATATACTCAGTGACAGTCAAGCGGCGCTTAAGGCACTTACGGCGCCGAAAGTGGAATCTCGACTAGTCTATAATGGCGTCCAGGCACTGAACAAGCTTGGAAAGCACAATAAGGTGCAACTGGTTTGGATTCCAGGGCACGAGGGCTTCATTGGCAACGAAAGAGCGGATGAGCTTGCTAGAGGGGGGTCTACAAACCACTTTGTAGGTCCAGAACCATTTGTGGGACTCTCGCAGGGAACCATAATTTCGGCCTTTAAAGCCTACGCCAAAACCAAACACCAATACGAGTGGAGGAATGAGGCGGGCTTAAGGCACTCAAAGCTCTTCATAGGAGTGGACTCGGGCTGGACCAACAAACTCTGGAAATCCAGTAGGAAGCAGCTCAGAATCATATCTGGGGTGTTCACAGGTCACTTCGGGGTCAAGGATCTCTTGGCCAAGATGGGACTATCAGACAGCTCAGACTGTAGAATGTGTGGCGAGGAGGATGAGACTATGGAACACTTACTGTGTGAATGTCATGCCCTTGCCAGACAAAGAATGAATTACTTTGGTAACGGCTATACGCAACCAAAGGAATTCAAGGCACTTCCGCTGAGCTGCATCATCCGCTATGTGGAAATGATGGAGCGAAGTTGGGAGTAGACGTAAGGAGAGGGCAAAGGCACAAAAGATCCCACTGGGTCGAAGTGCATCCGAAAGGGCCCTCATCTAGATAAGATAAGATAAGATAAGATAAGGTCATGGGTTATTGGATTGAATGGTGGGTGGTCTGGAAAATGGGTTATGAGAGGAGACTAGCGGACACCTGCCTGACACCTGCCGGACACCTGCCGTGACAATTAGCTTCAAAATTGTGAAAACTCGTTAAGTGGGCCCCAAAAACAGTCGCACGCGACAATGGAGCAACACGTCTGAGCGGCTGCGAGGTTGTCGAGAGGTGAGTCTGCGGTGCGCCAGATCCCGGTAATCCGTTCAAGGGCCGCCGGCGTTATGACATTTTACACTTCCAACCTGGAGCATAGGTTCCGCTCTTGCGACTCCACTCTGGCCGGCCGGTTAAGGCAAGCACAGAGGCGAGGGCCAGATCACTCGGGCCCTCTGGAGGTTAGGGGTCCGCGGTGTCGCCACTCACCGTCAGCTTAGCCGGTTAGTTTGTGTGGCACAACGGAACTTTGTCCAGGAACTTCGTCCACTTCTTCAGTCCGGCCAAGAATTTGGTCCTCCTCTCGTGGATGAGAGGGAACGCTTGTGGTAGCAACGTAAAAATGTAGATTTAAAACTATGTTGCAGTGCCCAGGGGTACAGGTACAACAGGGTGTCATATACCGACTAATCTATTACACCTGTATTTGATGAACGTGACAGCAATACACAAATATGGATAGGAATATGTTGTTGAGCTTGAAATTTGGAGGAAGAAATCATATGGCCCATTTTTGTTCCTTAAGGTGGGTTCCCACGGCCCGTGTTATTACAGGCCAGGCCGGATCATGCCAAGCCTGTGGATGCCTGTGCCTGTGCCCAAGCCGGAGTCCCACGGCCCGCCCTCCCACAGGTCAGATCGCGCCAGGCCAGACCAGCCGGCCATGGGAACCGTCGCGTCTGCCATAGCGCGATCTCACCTGTGAGAATGCAGGCCGTGGGACCCAGGACGCCACAGGCACCGTCGCGCCGCGCCGCGCCGCGCCTTTGAACTTACCGACTCCCGGCGGATCGAACGGGTGACGACAGACGACCACAGGCCACATCGGATGCGACCATTCCCACGATCTGTCGGCCTGTAACGGCGCGGTCAGATCTGTGAAACAACGGGCCGTGGGAATCCGGCTTAAGGAAAATTTACACAAACACGTGACACACACATGTAAGACTGACTTACCTAAATGATCAGTTAGTAGGTTGAGAGTAATTCAAAACTATAAACATCAAGCACAATTCATAAGGGGTAAAATTACTGACCTGACGAGTAACAGTGATTTCGTTATGGTTCTCGTAACCAATTGGACACTGAGCCCTGTCTCTGTTGTCAAATGTGATGCTGACCGTCGCCTTTGTGATTCCGGCCTGTCCATGCTTGTAGATTAGCTCTTGAAGGCTCCCAGCTCGAACCTAGAACATTCAGAAATAGAAGCGGAAAGTTGCCACTCATGCCGCACAGACTTGCAAAGTCTAATAAAATTATGCATATCATTAGCTGCAAGATTTACAATCATCTTGGAGTGAAAAATTGTCACTGGTCATAGTGCATCAATTATTAAAACTAAACTTTAAAAATGGCTTCTTGAGCTGACATTCTGTAACCATAAGGAACTATTTATCATGTAGCTGTTAAGACATGGCTATGTATAATTATTTTGTTGGTTTTTATATGTTTCCATATCTATTGTGTGCTGGTTATTTAACGTGTAATTTTGTCTTGTATCAATAAATTATTATGATCATGATAATGAACATTTGTTCTTAGTTTTCAATGGTGTTACATGCTAATATAGAGGGGTAGGTTATTTACATCTTCACTTATATTATGAGAATTACATTTGAAGTTACATGAGTATAACTATCTATCACACACCTAATATCGCATATATGCAAAATGTATAAGTATGTAGGAACATAAAATTGAACAACAGATGTTTACATCATCGCATGCGCCCACGAGAGGGTAGATTTCGATCGGCGCGTCGGCGAGCATTAGCAGCAGGTTATGATAACTTAAATATTACATGGCATTTGTAAGTGCAAAGACTTAACATATTAGGTAAAACAGGATGACGAACATGTACATGTGGGCAGAACTGAAATAATTACTGTGTTGGTTTGAACTAATGTGGTCTTGAGTTTTTAGTACAGTGTAGTATTTACTACTATATCACTGTCTTGGCACTATATATCGCTAAGTAGATATTATAAAACTAATCTCCCGCCACATCTGTAGGTATGTCTGTAAGTATGTTTGTAATTATCTAAATAACGATGTGGCGGATTCTTCTGGTTCTTTTTTTTAAGTGCACATAGAGAGGTTTGTCACTAGCACTAAACTGTTTTATTTTTTAATTTAATTTTTTTAAATGACACTAGCTCTTTATATGTTACGTAGACTTTTTGACTGTACCTACGGTCAAATCATTTATGCAATGGTTACTATTTATTTGGTTCGTAATGGATATTATTTGTTTCTAGTCAACTGTGCAAAGTTAGGGCAGATCGCTAGTCCTACTAATATTATAATTGCGAAAGTTTAGAGGTGTGTTATCAATCACGCATAATTTCAAAATTTGACACACAACACGATACAGACTGCTATAGATCAATTAAATTAGAAAATACACAAATAATGTTTCTGGTATGTATCCCAGATGGCGGGTCTTCACAACACAAAAAAAATCAGAACAATATATTGAATACTTACGTTCGATAGATTAGTGATTCCAAGCACAAAACATATAGAATCCAAGATATTCGACTTCCCAGTGCCGTTCAGGCCCGTGATAGCGTTGAATTCGGGATCAAAACCGGTAATTTCCACACGATTTCCGTAGGATTTGAACCCGTCCAGCACGATAGACTTGATGTACATTTTGCTGCAAACATACATCGAATTAGCTAATTCAAGCGTAGCATTTGTTTTATTGGGAACAAAGAGTATAATAAGTATGTTTATGATTGGGAAAACGCGAAATCCCTCCAAAGCGGGAACCGTTGGTGTTTGACAATTTGAGTATTTGACATTTTTGACAAAGAATTTTTTTTTTTTTTTTTTTTTTTTTTCTGGCTTTCTCTAGGATTAGCCAAAGTCACGTTGAAGAGTTAAAAGTTAGGGAAACAGGATTAAGGAATTCGGTATAAAATTAAACGGAAATTTGGAAAGACAAAGGATCGGGTTTAATGGAAATACATATTTAGAAATATATAATTATAGTTTAATATCATTTTCCTCTAGGAATACTGCTATAATTTTATATATATCATAGGAATTATTCTGGAGTAAACAAATTATTGATGTTGGAAAAGGAATGTTTAAAGCCTCAAGGCTGGAAAAGAAATCAGACCGGTCATACAGTGCACAGCTAAAGATTACATGGTTTAGATCCCCATACTCTCCACAGGAGCAATGTGGATCCGACACAATATTCATTCTGTGTAATTGAGCCGGAGTACAAACATGCCCCAGGCGCATCCTACACAGAATAGACGTAACGGACTTCGAAAATGACAGTTTGCTAAACCACGGCTTGAAGGGAATGGATACCTGAATTCTTCTATAAAATTTTCCTATTGGTGATTCACTGTTCCAAATCCGATTCCACGCTTCGTACAAGAAAACTTTCGATAAATTAACTAAGTCACTACAATAATTAGAATATGGAAACATATCCCCTACACGTATAGCCTCATTTGCCAGTAGGTCAGCTCTTTCATTCCCAGGTATACCCACATGACTCGGTACCCAGGCCAACACTATTGTACAACCCTTTTGTGAACATTCATATAAAAGATTGCGAATCCCAAAAATAGTCGGGGACTGTTTATGGGATTTAAACGGAAACCTAATAATAGCTTCTAAAGAGCTTCGGGAGTCAGAGAAAATTATTGTCTTGGGCAATTTAACCATGAGAACATATTCAATTGCTTTAAATAGGCCATAACATTCACCAGTATAAACAGAAGTTTCAGGTGGAAATTTAATTTGCTGTATACATTTATACTGTGGGTGATAGACCCCAACGCCAACACAACTCCTATCCTCATGTTTTGAAGCATCCGTATATATGCAGTGCCAGTCAGACCAGTCATTATTAATAATATTAGTAAATTCAAGTTTTGGGTTTACATCGTTCTTTGATATTCCTAAGTCGAATTTAATTTGCGGAACTGTAGTAAGACTGTTGTAGTTGTATTGGTATAGAGGCAAAATATCATTGCGACAGGTGGGTGCTTCCAATTTTTCATATTTTCTATAACTCTTTACTAAACAGGGCGCATCCTTGTGAGCCCAGTAACTAGAAGTATCAATCTGATCAGCAAGTTGTCTCAATTTAGGAAATAGTGGATGGGAACTTAGTTGGAATGAACGAAAGAAGAATTTATCACAAAGGTATTGTCTTCTCAAGCTCAGAGGTGGATCACAACATTCTACTTGTAAACAATTTATTGGACTCGATTTCATCGCTCCTGTAACTAATCTTAAAGCCTTAGACTGAACAGAATCTAACTTTTTAGCTGCACTTATATTACTTGGATGTAACAAGAATGTGCCATAATCAAATACACTCCTAATCAAAGCATTGTAAAGCAGTCTCATTGTAATCGGATGGGCACCCCACCAGACGCCTGTAAGACACCTTAAAATATTTAAATTTCGTTCACACCTTAATGAAACATATTCAAAGTGAGGTACTCCAGAAAGCTTAGAATCTAATATTACACCCAAAAATTTCGCTTGTTCTTTATGTGGTAAAGCAAGACCATTGTAATTAATATGAGTTTGTGGAATAGTTCGCTTTCGGGAAAACACTACAATAGAACTTTTAGGCGGAGATAAATCTAGACCATTGTTATCCAACCAGTCTTTTAAGGCATCCAATGAAAATGATAAAGACTCGCTGATGGCATCTAAAGATCGTCCAGAAACATACAACAGTAGATCATCTGCATATTGAAGAACATTTGCGTGTCTTTTAATAGAAAATTCCAAATCATATGTGTAAATGTTATAAAGTATCGGGCTTAGAACAGAACCTTGTGGCAAACCTTTCCATACTGTTCTATTAATAAATTCGTTTCCACACTGATCTAATGAATATTTGACATATCTTTCATACAGCATATTTACAATAAAATTAATTAATAGATTAGGGACATTTAGCTTAAACAATTTATTTTTTAGAATCGATATGTTGACGTTGTCGTAAGCGGCATTTATATCTAGGAACGCAGCAACCAAAGAGTCATTCCTGGAGAAACACAATCTTATGTCTGTGGTAAAAATGCTCAAGCTGTCAACAGTACATTTCCCTTTCCTAAAACCAAACTGATTAACTGATAATAACTTATTATGCTCTCAAAACCATTCTAATCGAATTTTTACTAGGTGTTCGGCAGTTTTAGCTAATACTGAGGACAACGCTATGGGTCTATATGAGGTCGGGTCTGAACTCGGTTTATTAGGCTTCTGTAGCAAAATTAACGTTTGAGTCCTCCATGGTTGTGGAATACAACCAGAAATCATAACATTGTTAATTAAAGAAAGGTAATAAACAAGGCTATTGTCATTAAGGTTAGATAAAAAAGAATATGGAATTCCGTCCTCACCAGGCGCGGAATCTTTAGTCGATGACAGTACTCCTTTTAGTTTAGAAAGTGTAAATGGAGAATTTAAATCACCATTATCAATGCGGTTGTTATTAGACAAGGACATAAAAGCGATGGGACGCTCAGGAACATATGGAGGAGCCAAACGATCCATGACTTGCTCTGCTAGATCTGGAGATATTTGGTTTGGGGTTGACTCTTTAAATGCTGATCGAAACTTTCTGATATTTTGCCAGACAACAGAAGGAGAAACGTTAGGACTTAGTGACCTACAAAATCTACGCCAGCCCTCAAACTTCTTTGTCCTCAGTAACTCTTTAGTAGAATTAGCAATTTCTAAGTAATTGTCAAAATGTTCATCAGTCATGTCTTGACAATAGCACCGTTCTGCTTCCTTTCTTTGATTGACTGCTATGGTGCATTCTGAATCCCACCATGGTGGGGATGGAATGAGACTTGGGCCACAACTTTTTAATGGAAATGTTTCATTTGCAGATTCTATCAATGCACTGGCTAGTAATTGAGAGCAGACTAAAATATTTGAATTGTTTAACTCGGGTAAATTTTCAACTTTTTCTTGGACCACTTCCCTATATGTACTCCACTTAGCATCATTTAACTTGTGTCTAATACGTGGTTGCCTTATTTGCTTTGTAGGTTTGGTGAATGGAAAAGTTATAATAAGGGGAAAGTGATCACTACCATAAGTGGATTCTGCAGGTGACCATGACAGAGATGAAGCAAGATCAGCTGTGCAAATGGATAAATCAGGCGCACTTGGAGTGCGCGCTAGCCGTGTTGGAGACCCATTATTTAATATACATAAATCATGTGAACTAATCAACTCCAACAACTGTTCCCCATAATATGTAGATGAAGAACAGCCCCACAACTGATGATGAGAATTAAAATCCCCTAAACATATAAATGGTTTTGGCAACATACTAAAGATTTTGTTTGTTTCATTAAAAATCTCAATACTAGGACGAGGATAATACAAAGATATAAAACAAATACTATTTACAATTACTGCTAAAATAGATAAGCTATCACTATGTACAGGGAGTGAGACAGATGTAAAGGGCATTGAGTTTTTAATGAGTATGGCCACTCCACCATACCCATCAGGTCTGTCTTCACGAAGACAAACATACCCGGGCATTTTGAACAATGACTCCTTCCTCAGCCAAGTCTCCTGGAGACAGATGAGGAAAGGGTCATGTTTATTGATAACATGAATTAAATCTGGTTTTCTAGTGGTGAGACTGAGACAATTCCACTGTACCAGTCTGGCTCTCTGGTCCATAATTAGAGGGGATTCTATATAAAGCATCAATTACTGCTGCAACGTTGGACGGTGATATTTGGTTTGATTGGGATAATAACTGTATAAGAATTTCAATAATGTCAGAAGTACTCTTATTGTTGTGGTCATTATTGTCATTATTATTAAAGATAGGTTTACCTTTCGGTAATACAGGTTCCCTGATGATTTCCGAATAAGCAACACGGTCATATCCTTTATATGTTTTAGTGTACGATTTTGGCTTTAAAAATATTGTTTTTTTATATGAGTGGGTCAAGTTATTGGATGTAGAGGGTGAATTTACATTGGGAGGTCCATGTTGCGTGTATGATGGAGCGGATGATGTTGGCACTGCAAGTAAGGCTTCAGCATATGAGATCTTAGAAACAGGTGGATGTATTTTGGTTGCCTCCATGTAGGAAATGCAACTCTTGCTCATGGTTTCCTTTATAGCCTTTTGTCTATCAAATTCTAAGCATTTTTTACTAGTGGCCTGATGTGCTCCCTTACACAAGCAGCACCAATAACCATCCTCTTCAATTTTACAATTGTCACCAGAGTGGCCCTGGCCGCACCTATAACACCTTAACTGATTCTTAACATGGCCAAACCGACAGCAATTATAACATTGTACAGTAGGGTAAATGTATAGTTCGACTGGTAGGGCAGTGTAGCACATGAAAATTCTGGTGGGTAGGATTTGTCCATCAAATGTGACTATTACGGTTCCCGTATTAATAAATTGGCTGCAATTGTTTACGGTTACTTTTCTTTTTACCGGTCCACAACCGACTGGTACACTTATGCAATTCAATACCTCTTCCTCAGACCAATCATTTGGAACGCCTTTTACGACGCCCATGCGTGTGACATTAAAGGTGGGAATAAAGGCCTTGTACCTTTCCTGTTCAAGCTGTTGATTTGCTAAGAAATTATTGGCATCAGTGTATGTAGTGAACGCCATGCTAATTCGGTTTCGACCCACTCGTTTTAATGTACCATTCTCTATACCCTTAATATTATTAAGCCGCAAAAACCTACCAAAGGTAATGGGGTGAAGAGTTGTACCATCAGAACTAGCTTCTTTTGATACATGGACAACATATGGAGAAATATCAGACTGTTGATATTGAACTCGACCCACAGGCACATGCAGGGGAGTGGAATTCGTAACTGCGGGACTCAGTGAAGACGAATTGGAAACAGTGTGTTCTTGTGCTTTATTTTGAATAGGCATTTGAGAAATTTTTGGTGTGTTGAGCTCTAGGGACTCATTTTGCTTTTGAATATGGGGACTTAAATACGTATCTTTATTTTTAGGATCACATTTACAGCCGTTATGATCTTCTTTTCCCTCCTGTCCTACTTTCCTTTTTCTTTTATGACAATTTGCACAAATTCGTGGGAACAATTTCCTTTTCAACTTGTTATCTACAGAAACCACGGACGTGTCTGTATCCATAGACGATTCTACTGCCGCAACCAATATATCCATCTTAGACGGAACATTTTCTAATCCTGGAGGGAAGGGAACCGTCCCTCCAGGATCGGGGGGCTGATCCCCCATACAAAGAGTTTAAATTTTGGAAAATATATAAAAACTTACCTATTTAAACAGCTAACTACAATATTTACAACACTATTACTACGAATATGTACAATAAATACCAAAACCAATCCTCTGTACGTTAAATAAACTAATATTTAGATAAAGTTAAGAAACCGCGTCCGCCATGTACGAAGTTTCCCGCCCTTTCTCGACAAAGAATTTGACAGTTGTGTTGTCTATTGGATTGGGGTACGTTCCGAAACAATATATTTGAAAGGAAAATCGAACTTCTGCCTTTATTTGTAGAGCATTACTGGAATAAACAGTTGTTTTAATACATTTTCCGACTTCAAATTAGTCTTTTTGTATCTTTCATGGCATCACTCAATCTCATACAAGGCATAGTTGCAAATTGCACGCACTATGTAACGTCAAAATAGCAACGTGCATGATTTTAGAGTCTAGCAACACCAGCTTTTTTATTTTTTTTTGCTTTTCTTTTCTTATGTTTGTATTCGCGCCAATCAATAAACGAAAATCTTGTTCAAATCTATTTAATTTTCTTATTTATTACAATATGGATTTCCCAAATACAAGCGGAATTAAAAGCCCCTTTTCACCACGAGTCAGACAAAACATTACAGGTCGGAGAGCGGGTTTGTCATCAGCAAAAAAGAACCAAAGGTGTGACCTAACCTATTGTGTTTAGTTCTTTCTTGAGATTTGTGTTATAATTTGAGTTTTTTTTTAGTAAATACCAGTCCAGTGAAGCACCCACAGGAGACGTGATTTACAAGACTCCCTTGACTACAGTGGAGACTTATGGACATCCATTGCCAGTATTGGTGACTGAAGCTCTTACCTTTGGTGAGTGATTATTATTACTTAAAGTTTAGGGTACTAGCTGCCCTCAGATTTCAAACAACGCAGGCGGAGCCGCAGGTTAATTTATAGCTTTCCATAGGGTACAACTCTGTTGTCTCTCTCTCAACTCTGTCTTTGACTCTGTGTATATGCCATGCCCCTTTCCGTTTGAGTTGTAACGCTCAAATCAAAGCCACAGAATCCCATGATAAGTGCTGTTAGTGATGATGAGATGATTTACAATTGAATTGAAATTTAATTGAGATAAATTATGCACACATCTGAAAAATAATACAAAGGTATAAGTTAAGTCCCTAATCTAGATGAAGAAATTGGCAATAACCCACAAATACAACACCTGTATAGCCTAGTTGGTAGTGACCCTACCTATGAAACCGGAGGTTCTTGGTTTGAATTCCGGTGTTGGTGGATGATTAAAACACTTTGAATTATATAAGTGAATGTTTAATTAGTTTGACTTTATCATTTAAAATGCAGGGCTGTACAAGTTTACCATTTACCGTTTGGTACAAGAGTTGGATGAGAAGAGAAATGGTGACAAATGGTGACCAAGTGACCGGAATGTAGTTTAACAATTATCATTCATGTGACCCATTTGGTGTCACTGGTTCAAAAATATAATAATGGTTTTGTTCAGAAATACCCAGTAAGGGTATTTACTTGTGTGATGAGCATGAATATTTGCTCCCGAGTCATGGATGTTTCCTATGTATATATTCACATATTTATTTATATTTATAGGAATGTACGTATATCTTTGTCTAGTTACCACAGTAGCATAAGCTTTGCTTAGTTTGGGACTAGGTTGATTTGTGTCTACAAATATTTATTTATGTCACTCTGGGTGGTAAGTGAGATTTACCGACCACGGGCGCAGCAGCAAATCTCACTTCACACCCAAGATGTAAAATTGTGTATGCACCATGGGTGGTAATTCGTAAAGCCCCAGATATCGCATATTTACGGCCCTCACCTTCAATCCACCGCCTCACACTCACAATCACTTGCAGACATGAACATTACAGTAACAAGTAACATAATTGTTGACTATTTAGACCAAATCAATGTAGGCAACAACTACATATGTCCATGTGGGGAACGATATTTATACACAGGCCAGCCTACGCTAACTTAACCAGTGTATGAATTCGAGAATAAAAATAACATATTTTTTTTTGTCTGTGATTGCCAAGCGCGCACTACGATTTATTGTCGTGCGATAAAATCGCGTCGCTAAAATTGTAGTGCGTAAGCAGCCTAATGCAGAAAAAAATTGGCAAGTATTTCAAGACAGTAAGAATAATTAAGGCAGAAGCAAGATTTTTTGGAAATTATTAAACGTTAATAAATAAGTAACAAGACTATAAACTTATTTACGTTTTTATAGTAGGTAATTTTAGTACTTTGGCGGGACTTTTGACAAAAAAAATTAATTGACAAAAAAAAAGAATAATAACACAAAAAGGTTATATAAATGCAGTTCAATAAAATGTTTAATAGAAAGTTCACACTGTTGTGCCATCTTAACCACGTCAATGGAAATTTGCAGCAAGCGGGGAAGTAACAGTGGGGCTATCTGCATGCGGCTACTGCTGGCTGGTGTCGGGGCGACGGTTACTCTGCTGGGCGCGCGACGGCGGCGCGGCGCGTGAGCTCACGCTCCCGCAGACTGACCTGCAGCACAAGGCCGAGCTGGTCGAGGTGTTCTACGAGGATGGGGCGCAGGTACACACCATCCGTGGTCTGTAGATAGCGGAGCCGCTGATCTAGTGGCAATAAGCTAGCTTATCTACATCACTGATAGCCAGTTTTCTCGGATATAGTTTTTTATTTTTATACAACGATGGTGGCAACCAAGCGTACGGCCTGCCTGATGGTAAGCGGACGCCGCATCCTATAGACGCATGCCACTCCAAAGGAGTAACATGGGCGTTTCTGACCCTTGATATTGTTTGAGGATTCGCCGTGTTGACAGCTGGAGGAACAAATTCCCTCGCTCTCAACACAACGCATCCTCGGGAGCTCTGGCGACCTTGCTCACCTCCAGGAACACAACACTACTACAGAGCAAGTAGTTATTATGGCTGTGGTCTTCTGCAAGGCATTCATGCCTGCCTGCATTCATTCTGCATTCAAGTAGGATGACATTTCGCTGTGCCCTACTCACCACCTCCTCTGATATAAATCCATATCCATACTAATATTATAAATGCGAAAGTGTGTCTGTTACCTCTTCACGCTTAAACCACTGAACTGATTTAGATGAAATAGTTTGGAGGTCCCGGGAAGGACATAGGATAGCTTTTATCTCGGAAATCAGCTCCTAGGGGTGAACTTGGGGGTCGAAGTTTGTATGGAGCTAAGATATAAACGAGTTCGACGCGGACGGAGTCGCGGGCAGAAGCTAGTAAGATATATATCAGCATCTCAGAGCATAAAATACTATAGAGCGGGCAAGCCGCCGGCGGTTGCGTCGCACATGTCAGCTCACTGGGCATACTCCGCCATAAATTTACCGTCCATTGTCCACCGAGAAAGTTCCGTTTTTATTATGCAATAATTACTTGCAAACATCGCAGTGATTTGATTAATTACCACACCAATGGGATCACTTTTCACAGGTAAATACTATAAACACTATTTATTTCTAATAAAACCACGAATTCAAGATCTTGCGACAGGCATATTCAATACAAATCGCGCGGCATGTCCGATCTCCTTATTTCCTATATCTGTGATCAGCATAGTCCTCCCCAGGCTCCACTATTTGACTATCCATAGCTTCTCTCCCCCACATGGCACTGATATGTTTTTAGTTCATCTTCAAATAAACTACCTTGAAATTCTTGGATGAGTGGCTTGGATTCTGTATTTGACTGCCTGTTAAGTTGATTCTGGCAAGGGCTTCAGTTGGCATGAGGACTACTCATTTGCATTTCTATCTACTTAAAAAGTCGTAGCCTCTACCGTCTGACTGCACTGCCAAGTGGAACACTCCAGTAATAAAATACTCTGCATTTCTATCTACTTAAAAAGTCGTAGCCTCTACCGTCTGACTTCACTGCCAAGTGGAACACTCCAGTAATAAAATAGAACCCTTTTGCGTGTTACAAATGAAACAAGAAGACTAAAAAAATCGAAACAAATATATCTTTAACTTAGTGTCTTAATATGTGCGCCTAAAATTGAGCACAAAGTCACTGGATAGTAATAGACTTCGATACCAACACATAATAATACTGTCATTGACAGATGCCTTCCTGCATCGGCGTGTCACCAGAAGGCGTGGTCCGCTACTGGCCCTCGGTGGGCCAGGAGCTGTACGCGGACACGAGCTGCGAGCTGGGCGGGCAGGAGTGCGCGCGGCTCGCGGCCTCCGCCGGCGGCCTGCTGCTCGCCACCACGTCCTGCAGCCTGCTGCTGCTGCGGCCCCACGGTCAGTACCTGCTGATACGAGCGACAGCCGCGTCAATGGACATATCCACCGAGGGGTGCCACAAGGATCGGTTCTAGTCTTCAGCATCCACGCGACCTTTAAGAGGCTGACAATATCGCCGCTACCAGGAAACCTCCTAGGCTAAGGAACCTAGCGTGCCTGCGCTGTATCCGCACACCGCAGACGTAGGTGGGCAGACGTTCACACTGTACGGAGCGCGAGCTACTGCCAGACGGCTAGCTAGCGTGTCTTCTCACACACTCATTCTGGAGTGTGGAGGTGGCCATTTCTAAACCATTGGTCCATTTTGGCGGCTATTTGTCGCGGCACATCAATGGATCACAAACGAAACAAATGGCCGGTCATCTTTGCCATCTTGGCTTATTTAATGAGGTCTGTGGACAGTGCCTTCTTGGCTTATGTCGAGTTGGCCTGTCTGCGGCATTGTGGTGGGTCTCGTTGGCCTATCTGCGGCGTGGTGGAGTCCTGGGGTCAGGACTGGGGACTCAGGGGGCGGTTGCAGGAGCTGGCGTGGTTGGGCTGGCCACCGTCGGGCGTCGGGCGGGCGCGCGTGGAGCGGCGCCAATCCCCGTAGCAGCGCGTAATGTGATGCGTCCGCGCGGTCCAGCATTCTGCGCGTTAATTGGACGATGAATTCGTCCAGGCTGTGGTGCTTGAGGTCTCTGGCTATGTGTCTGTTCCGCACGTAACGGGGGGCTTGGACGAGGGTCCGTAGGCTCAGCGACTCCTGTGCCCTCAGCTTCTTCAGACTGGATTCTGTCAGGGTGTGCGGCGTGGCGGGGGGCTGTGCGTCATCACCGGCGCTCGCCGCTCGGTGTGGATTCCGCTGCCGTGGTCCGGTGTCGACTGGGGTCATGTGACAGCCTTGCGGCCAATTTTGAAAACATTGATTGTTCCGCAGCGGAGCGGCCCGGCGTGAGCTGCCAGCAGCTGCGGCCGCCGAGCGGCTGGCTGGGCGGGCTGGGGCGGCGCGTGTCGCTGCTGTTCTTCGGCTCCATGCCGGCTAACGCTGACACCGTGAGTATGCGATGATTATTCCTCAGCGAAACGGCAATTTTAAAATTTTACATGTTTGTTTGTTCTTGCTTTCCGGCCTTTGTAGTAATTTACAATGAAATCCACAGAAGCTGGTCGGCGTGGTGATCCTCGACGACGGCCCCATGTGGCCGACACAGCAGGAGCAGCCCGGCTACATCGCGCTCGTGGGCGGCGGCGGCGGCGCCGTGCTGCAGCTGTGGCGCGGCGCCGAGCTGCACGAACACAACCTGAGGAGGGCGCTCACTGACGCACATCGCGCTCAGGGTAAGTGTTGGTCGGCGTGGTGATCCTCGACGACGGCCCCATGTGGCCGACACAGCAGGAGCAGCCCGGCTACATCGCGCTCGTGGGCGGCGGCGGCGGCGCCGTGCTGCAGCTGTGGCGCGGCGCCGAGCTGCACGAACACAACCTGAGGAGGGCGCTCACTGACGCACATCGCGCTCAGGGTAAGTGTTGGTCGGCGTGGTGATCCTCGACGACGGCCCCATGTGGCCGACACAGCAGGAGCAGCCCGGCTACATCGCGCTCGTGGGCGGCGGCGGCGGCGCCGTGCTGCAGCTGTGGCGCGGCGCCGAGCTGCACGAACACAACCTGAGGAGGGCGCTCACTGACGCACATCGCGCTCAGGGTAAGTGTTGGTCGGCGTGGTGATCCTCCACGCCGCCCCATGTGGCCGACACAGCAGGAGCAGCCCGGCTACATCGCGCTCGTGGGCGGCGGCGGCGGCGCCGTGCTGCAGCTGTGGCGCGGCGCCGAGCTGCACGAACACAACCTGAGGAGGGCGCTCACTGACGCACATCGCGCTCAGGGTAAGTGTTGGTCGGCGTGGTGATCCTCCACGCCGCCCCATGTGGCCGACACAGCAGGAGCAGCCCGGCTACATCGCGCTCGTGGGCGGCGGCGGCGGCGCCGTGCTGCAGCTGTGGCGCGGCGCCGAGCTGCACGAACACAACCTGAGGAGGGCGCTCACTGACGCACATCGCGCTCAGGGTAAGTGTTGGTCGGCGTGGTGATCCTCCACGCCGCCCCATGTGGCCGACACAGCAGGAGCAGCCCGGCTACATCGCGCTCGTGGGCGGCGGCGGCGGCGCCGTGCTGCAGCTGTGGCGCGGCGCCGAGCTGCACGAACACAACCTGAGGAGGGCGCTCACTGACGCACATCGCGCTCAGGGTAAGTGTTGGTCGGCGTGGTGATCCTCCACGCCGCCCCATGTGGCCGACACAGCAGGAGCAGCCCGGCTACATCGCGCTCGTGGGCGGCGGCGGCGGCGCCGTGCTGCAGCTGTGGCGCGGCGTCGAGCTGCACGAACACAACCTGAGGAGGGCGCTCACTGACGCACATCGCGCTCAGGGTAAGTGTTGGTCGGCGTGGTGATCCTCCACGCCGCCCCATGTGGCCGACACAGCAGGAGCAGCCCGGCTACATCGCGCTCGTGGGCGGCGGCGGCGGCGCCGTGCTGCAGCTGTGGCGCGGCGCCGAGCTGCACGAACACAACCTGAGGAGGGCGCTCACTGACGCACATCGCGCTCAGGGTAAGTGTTGGTCGGCGTGGTGATCCTCCACGCCGCCCCATGTGGCCGACACAGCAGGAGCAGCCCGGCTACATCGCGCTCGTGGGCGGCGGCGGCGGCGCCGTGCTGCAGCTGTGGCGCGGCGCCGAGCTGCACGAACACAACCTGAGGAGGGCGCTCACTGACGCACATCGCGCTCAGGGTAAGTGTTGGTCGGCGTGGTGATCCTCCACGCCGCCCCATGTGGCCGACACAGCAGGAGCAGCCCGGCTACATCGCGCTCGTGGGCGGCGGCGGCGGCGCCGTGCTGCAGCTGTGGCGCGGCGCCGAGCTGCACGAACACAACCTGAGGAGGGCGCTCACTGACGCACATCGCGCTCAGGGTAAGTGTTGGTCGGCGTGGTGATCCTCCACGCCGCCCCATGTGGCCGACACAGCAGGAGCAGCCCGGCTACATCGCGCTCGTGGGCGGCGGCGGCGGCGCCGTGCTGCAGCTGTGGCGCGGCGCCGAGCTGCACGAACACAACCTGAGGAGGGCGCTCACTGACGCACATCGCGCTCAGGGTAAGTGTTGGTCGGCGTGGTGATCCTCCACGCCGCCCCATGTGGCCGACACAGCAGGAGCAGCCCGGCTACATCGCGCTCGTGGGCGGCGGCGGCGGCGCCGTGCTGCAGCTGTGGCGCGGCGCCGAGCTGCACGAACACAACCTGAGGAGGGCGCTCACTGACGCACATCGCGCTCAGGGTAAGTGTTGGTCGGCGTGGTGATCCTCCACGCCGCCCCATGTGGCCGACACAGCAGGAGCAGCCCGGCTACATCGCGCTCGTGGGCGGCGGCGGCGGCGCCGTGCTGCAGCTGTGGCGCGGCGCCGAGCTGCACGAACACAACCTGAGGAGGGCGCTCACTGACGCACATCGCGCTCAGGGTAAGTGTTGGTCGGCGTGGTGATCCTCGACGACGGCCCCATGTGGCCGACACAGCAGGAGCAGCCCGGCTACATCGCGCTCGTGGGCGGCGGCGGCGGCGCCGTGCTGCAGCTGTGGCGCGGCGCCGAGCTGCACGAACACAACCTGAGGAGGGCGCTCACTGACGCACATCGCGCTCAGGGTAAGTGTTGGTCGGCGTGGTGATCCTCCACGCCGCCCCATGTGGCCGACACAGCAGGAGCAGCCCGGCTACATCGCGCTCGTGGGCGGCGGCGGCGGCGCCGTGCTGCAGCTGTGGCGCGGCGCCGAGCTGCACGAACACAACCTGAGGAGGGCGCTCACTGACGCACATCGCGCTCAGGGTAAGTGTTGGTCGGCGTGGTGATCCTCCACGCCGCCCCATGTGGCCGACACAGCAGGAGCAGCCCGGCTACATCGCGCTCGTGGGCGGCGGCGGCGGCGCCGTGCTGCAGCTGTGGCGCGGCGCCGAGCTGCACGAACACAACCTGAGGAGGGCGCTCACTGACGCACATCGCGCTCAGGGTAAGTGTTGGTCGGCGTGGTGATCCTCCACGCCGCCCCATGTGGCCGACACAGCAGGAGCAGCCCGGCTACATCGCGCTCGTGGGCGGCGGCGGCGGCGCCGTGCTGCAGCTGTGGCGCGGCGTCGAGCTGCACGAACACAACCTGAGGAGGGCGCTCACTGACGCACATCGCGCTCAGGGTAAGTGTTGGTCGGCGTGGTGATCCTCCACGCCGCCCCATGTGGCCGACACAGCAGGAGCAGCCCGGCTACATCGCGCTCGTGGGCGGCGGCGGCGGCGCCGTGCTGCAGCTGTGGCGCGGCGCCGAGCTGCACGAACACAACCTGAGGAGGGCGCTCACTGACGCACATCGCGCTCAGGGTAAGTGTTGGTCGGCGTGGTGATCCTCCACGCCGCCCCATGTGGCCGACACAGCAGGAGCAGCCCGGCTACATCGCGCTCGTGGGCGGCGGCGGCGGCGCCGTGCTGCAGCTGTGGCGCGGCGCCGAGCTGCACGAACACAACCTGAGGAGGGCGCTCACTGACGCACATCGCGCTCAGGGTAAGTGTTGGTCGGCGTGGTGATCCTCCACGCCGCCCCATGTGGCCGACACAGCAGGAGCAGCCCGGCTACATCGCGCTCGTGGGCGGCGGCGGCGGCGCCGTGCTGCAGCTGTGGCGCGGCGCCGAGCTGCACGAACACAACCTGAGGAGGGCGCTCACTGACGCACATCGCGCTCAGGGTAAGTGTTGGTCGGCGTGGTGATCCTCCACGCCGCCCCATGTGGCCGACACAGCAGGAGCAGCCCGGCTACATCGCGCTCGTGGGCGGCGGCGGCGGCGCCGTGCTGCAGCTGTGGCGCGGCGCCGAGCTGCACGAACACAACCTGAGGAGGGCGCTCACTGACGCACATCGCGCTCAGGGTAAGTGTTGGTCGGCGTGGTGATCCTCCACGCCGCCCCATGTGGCCGACACAGCAGGAGCAGCCCGGCTACATCGCGCTCGTGGGCGGCGGCGGCGGCGCCGTGCTGCAGCTGTGGCGCGGCGCCGAGCTGCACGAACACAACCTGAGGAGGGCGCTCACTGACGCACATCGCGCTCAGGGTAAGTGTTGGTCGGCGTGGTGATCCTCCACGCCGCCCCATGTGGCCGACACAGCAGGAGCAGCCCGGCTACATCGCGCTCGTGGGCGGCGGCGGCGGCGCCGTGCTGCAGCTGTGGCGCGGCGCCGAGCTGCACGAACACAACCTGAGGAGGGCGCTCACTGACGCACATCGCGCTCAGGGTAAGTGTTGGTCGGCGTGGTGATCCTCCACGCCGCCCCATGTGGCCGACACAGCAGGAGCAGCCCGGCTACATCGCGCTCGTGGGTGGCGGCGGCGGCGCCGTGCTGCAGCTGTGGCGCGGCGCCGAGCTGCACGAACACAACCTGAGGAGGGCGCTCACTGACGCACATCGCGCTCAGGGTAAGTGTTGGTCGGCGTGGTGATCCTCCACGCCGCCCCATGTGGCCGACACAGCAGGAGCAGCCCGGCTACATCGCGCTCGTGGGCGGCGGCGGCGGCGCCGTGCTGCAGCTGTGGCGCGGCGCCGAGCTGCACGAACACAACCTGAGGAGGGCGCTCACTGACGCACATCGCGCTCAGGGTAAGTGTTGGTCGGCGTGGTGATCCTCCACGCCGCCCCATGTGGCCGACACAGCAGGAGCAGCCCGGCTACATCGCGCTCGTGGGCGGCGGCGGCGGCGCCGTGCTGCAGCTGTGGCGCGGCGCCGAGCTGCACGAACACAACCTGAGGAGGGCGCTCACTGACGCACATCGCGCTCAGGGTAAGTGTTGGTCGGCGTGGTGATCCTCCACGCCGCCCCATGTGGCCGACACAGCAGGAGCAGCCCGGCTACATCGCGCTCGTGGGCGGCGGCGGCGGCGCCGTGCTGCAGCTGTGGCGCGGCGCCGAGCTGCACGAACACAACCTGAGGAGGGCGCTCACTGACGCACATCGCGCTCAGGGTAAGTGTTGGTCGGCGTGGTGATCCTCCACGCCGCCCCATGTGGCCGACACAGCAGGAGCAGCCCGGCTACATCGCGCTCGTGGGCGGCGGCGGCGGCGCCGTGCTGCAGCTGTGGCGCGGCGCCGAGCTGCACGAACACAACCTGAGGAGGGCGCTCACTGACGCACATCGCGCTCAGGGTAAGTGTTGGTCGGCGTGGTGATCCTCCACGCCGCCCCATGTGGCCGACACAGCAGGAGCAGCCCGGCTACATCGCGCTCGTGGGCGGCGGCGGCGGCGCCGTGCTGCAGCTGTGGCGCGGCGCCGAGCTGCACGAACACAACCTGAGGAGGGCGCTCACTGACGCACATCGCGCTCAGGGTAAGTGTTGGTCGGCGTGGTGATCCTCCACGCCGCCCCATGTGGCCGACACAGCAGGAGCAGCCCGGCTACATCGCGCTCGTGGGCGGCGGCGGCGGCGCCGTGCTGCAGCTGTGGCGCGGCGCCGAGCTGCACGAACACAACCTGAGGAGGGCGCTCACTGACGCACATCGCGCTCAGGGTAAGTGTTGGTCGGCGTGGTGATCCTCCACGCCGCCCCATGTGGCCGACACAGCAGGAGCAGCCCGGCTACATCGCGCTCGTGGGCGGCGGCGGCGGCGCCGTGCTGCAGCTGTGGCGCGGCGCCGAGCTGCACGAACACAACCTGAGGAGGGCGCTCACTGACGCACATCGCGCTCAGGGTAAGTGTTGGTCGGCGTGGTGATCCTCCACGCCGCCCCATGTGGCCGACACAGCAGGAGCAGCCCGGCTACATCGCGCTCGTGGGCGGCGGCGGCGGCGCCGTGCTGCAGCTGTGGCGCGGCGCCGAGCTGCACGAACACAACCTGAGGAGGGCGCTCACTGACGCACATCGCGCTCAGGGTAAGTGTTGGTCGGCGTGGTGATCCTCCACGCCGCCCCATGTGGCCGACACAGCAGGAGCAGCCCGGCTACATCGCGCTCGTGGGCGGCGGCGGCGGCGCCGTGCTGCAGCTGTGGCGCGGCGCCGAGCTGCACGAACACAACCTGAGGAGGGCGCTCACTGACGCACATCGCGCTCAGGGTAAGTGTTGGTCGGCGTGGTGATCCTCCACGCCGCCCCATGTGGCCGACACAGCAGGAGCAGCCCGGCTACATCGCGCTCGTGGGCGGCGGCGGCGGCGCCGTGCTGCAGCTGTGGCGCGGCGCCGAGCTGCACGAACACAACCTGAGGAGGGCGCTCACTGACGCACATCGCGCTCAGGGTAAGTGTTGGTCGGCGTGGTGATCCTCCACGCCGCCCCATGTGGCCGACACAGCAGGAGCAGCCCGGCTACATCGCGCTCGTGGGCGGCGGCGGCGGCGCCGTGCTGCAGCTGTGGCGCGGCGCCGAGCTGCACGAACACAACCTGAGGAGGGCGCTCACTGACGCACATCGCGCTCAGGGTAAGTGTTGGTCGGCGTGGTGATCCTCCACGCCGCCCCATGTGGCCGACACAGCAGGAGCAGCCCGGCTACATCGCGCTCGTGGGCGGCGGCGGCGGCGCCGTGCTGCAGCTGTGGCGCGGCGCCGAGCTGCACGAACACAACCTGAGGAGGGCGCTCACTGACGCACATCGCGCTCAGGGTAAGTGTTGGTCGGCGTGGTGATCCTCCACGCCGCCCCATGTGGCCGACACAGCAGGAGCAGCCCGGCTACATCGCGCTCGTGGGCGGCGGCGGCGGCGCCGTGCTGCAGCTGTGGCGCGGCGCCGAGCTGCACGAACACAACCTGAGGAGGGCGCTCACTGACGCACATCGCGCTCAGGGTAAGTGTTGGTCGGCGTGGTGATCCTCGACGACGGCCCCATGTGGCCGACACAGCAGGAGCAGCCCGGCTACATCGCGCTCGTGTTGACCGAGCTGTGGCGCGGCGCCGAGCTGCACAATAGTACATTCCGTAAATACCTAGGGCGGTGAATTGCGTTAATAGTACATTCCGTACGTACCTAGGGCGGTGCGTTGCGAATATGCGCTCTGGGGCTTTACGAATTACCGCCCGTGTTGAGTACAACATTTTACGTCTTCACCTGGCCACAATGCGAGTTTTCCCGTACGCGCAGCGTGCAGTAAAACTCGCATTATGGCCAGGTGTCGTTATAGTTATGTAGAAGTGTCGATACGGTTGTTGTTCACTTACTTGCCGTAGGAATTCGCAGCGGTGTAGATATGTAAACAACCCAGTCCAATGTGCACTAAATGTTTATTTCAAGCACTTAAACTTAGCACACGTGTATGTTGTTTTAAGCGTAACAGCAGAAGGAGAAAAGGACAAGCAGTAGCACAATAACATTAAGGAGCGAACAGAAATTAAGCGGTAGCGTATACGGCTCAGCGACATGCGTTTTGCGTCTAGGTGGGTGAGAGACTGCCGGTCGCGGCAGCGGGCGAGTGCGCCCGCGTCGGGCGCGGCCGGCTAACGGTTAACTGCTGACGTAGTCTGTCGCTGCGCCGTCGCAAATATCTACTAATAAATTCGTCTGCTTGTCCCGTTGTATACATATAACATTTATTAAAATTGCTATGTAAAATATCTTCTATAATTATAATAAGTTAAATTGTTTTGTATAAATAAAATTAAAAGATAAAATTCATGCATTTCTAATTAACAATTATAATTACTTTATGTAATTAATAACTGACCTAATTAGGTACATTCATTGATGTGAAATTCATTGATAGAATACATAATTTGATTTGACATAATAACGAATTTAATTTAATGTATATAGTAAATAATTGTTTCAACTGTGTATAAATAATTGTTTACATTTGATATAAATTGTACTACACATAAAAACTATTATAATGTATATTGGGCAACATTACGCCCACATCACCCCCCTCCAGAGACCGTCCTAAGGGCGATAATAATCTGGAAAATGAACTACACGGCCTGACCTTGTACGCCTGATGTCACTTTCCCCATTCGATGTTGAACTGGTCTTGTGAGTGTCGTTATGTGTTTGTCTGTTATGTGTAGTGCGAGTTGTGTGTGTGTCATGCAGTATGTAGGCTGGCTTAACACGGTCTACAGATACTGTCACAGACTTACCATTTACGAGCAAAGTGAATATCTTTGGACTTCTTTGCAGAACCTTATGGGGTCCTGTGTACGCAGGCTTTAACGATTTGCACAATGTGTCATCACTAAGAAAAACGTGCGTGGATGTTGTCAAATCGTTAAATATGAACGTGCGCTTCTGACCTATGTGACGGGAAGCTGGTGTCGGTTGCAAGTTCTTTGTGAACGAGCGAAGCCGAGACAAGTAATCCGTCACGTCAGGAATTACGTCAGCACGCGGGTTGAAAAACTCACCAGGCATCCGCAGGGTTTGACCGTAGACTAGCTCCGCGGATGAGGCTTGAAGGTCCTCTTTAAAAGCATTTCTTACGCCTAACAACACTAACGGGAGTGATTCAACCCACGTGCTGTTGGCGTGGCAGGTTATAGCGGCTTTCAGCTGGCGATGGAACCTTTCAACCATGCCATTACAGGCAGGATGATAAGCTGTGGTATGCTTGTGTGTAAACCCTGCCAAGTGAGATAGCCGCTTAAAGAGCGCAGACTCGAACTGCCGTCCTCTGTCAGTCACAATGTCTATTGGACATCCGAACCGAGCAATCCAACCGTGCAGCAAGGCCTGTGCTACGGTTTCAGCAGTCATGTCTTGTATTGGAATTGCCTCAGGCCATCTCGTGAAACGGTCAACGGCAGTGAGGCAATACTTGAAGCCTTGACAGAGCGGGAGTGGTCCGATCAGGTCAATGTGAATGTTGGTGAATTTTGCCTTGGGTATCTTGAAGGATGACAGTGGAGTGGAGACATGTCGAGTGACCTTCGAACGCTGGCAAGCCAGGCAGTTCCGGGTCCGTTCTCGACAGTCTCTTCTGATTCCTGGCCAGACATACCTTTCGGCTACGAGCCTTGCCGATGCGTTCGCGCCGGGATGGCTGAACGAGTGGAGGCTCTCAAAGACCTGTCGCCTTAACTCCGATGGCACGTACGGCCTCGCGGTCGCAGAATCAGTCCTCTCGTCGCAGTACAGCTCAGCATTAGTCCCGGGTATCTGGACTTTAGTCAGGCACAACGCATTGTCACTGCTCAGTAGCTGCTCTAACTCTGGGTCAGTATCTTGAGCTGCAGCTAGCTTACTAACGTCCACCGGCAGCGTGATTTCCTCGATCCGAGAGAGAGTATCAGCTACGACGTTGTTCTTACCCGAGATGTGCCTGACGTCTGTAGTAAACTGCCCGATAAAATCCAGGTGACGAAACTGCCTGGGCGAGAAATTCTCCTTACGAGAGTGGAAGGCAAAGCATAACGGCTTATGGTCTGTGTAAATTCTGAAGTCGCGGGCTTCCACCATGTGCCGGAAATACTTAATTGCCTCGTACACAGCCAAAAGCTCCCGATCGTACGGCGAGTACTTACGCTGAGCGGGACTCAGTTTGCGCGAGAAGAAAGCTAATGGCTCCCAGCCTTTCTCCTCATTGAACTGCTGCAACACTGCGCCCATAGCCACATCGGAAGCGTCTGTGACAATGCAAAGCTTCGCATTGGCGTCCGGATGTGCTAGTAGGGCAGCCTGGCTCAGGTCCTGCTTGCAACGCTGGAAGGCGTTCTGCTCCGCGGATGAGAATTGGATCGGATGTGATCCCTTCACCGACCCTGTAAGAAGAGCGTTCAATGGAGCCTGATGCTGGGCAGCATCGGGGGTGAACCTGCGATAAAAGTTCATCATGCCCAGAAATCGCCTGAGCTCCCGTACGTTCTTGGGCGGAGGGAAGTCGTTGATTGCCTCCACCTTAGCAGGAAGCGGCTTGGTGCCCTCAGCAGAGATGCGGTAGCCCAGAAACGTTACCTCTGGAGCTCCGAAAACACACTTCGAGGTGTTTATAACCATGTCGTATTCCTGCAACCGGGTGAACAGCTGCCGGAGATGGGATTTGTGAGTCTCCTCGTCCTTCGAGAAGACTAAGAAGTCGTCAAGGTTGCTGAAGCAAAAGTCAAGGCCCCGCACCATTTCATCCACGAAGCGCTGGAACGTCTGTCCGGCATTACGAAGCCCGAACGTCATGAACGGGAATTCGTAAAGACCGAACGGCGTCGTTATGGCGTTCTTCGGGATGTCTTCCGGGTTGACGGGGATCTGATTATAAGCCTTAACAAGGTCAATGGTGGAGAAGATGCGGCAGCCGGAGATGTGGTGCGTACAATCCTGGATGTGGCGTATAGGATACCTATCAGGTACTGTTCGCGCGTTGAGCATCCTGTAATCGCCGCATGGTCTCCAGCCATTGTCCTTCTTAGGAGCTAAATGTAAAGGCGACGCCCAGGGGGACTCGGAGGGTCTGGCTATGCCACTAGACAGCATAGAAGAAAACTCCTCCTTGGCAATTTTTAATTTATCAGGGGCCAGCCTGCGAGGTGCACTAAAAACCGGGGGTCCGGGTGTAATCCGGATATGGTGTACGGTGTTGTGTTTTATTGTGCGGTGTATGCCAGACGGGCGTGTGATGTCGGGATATTCCCGTAGTATTGTCTGGTAAATAGACTCACCAGTTACAACCTTGACTGAGGAAATTACATCAGACGGCCGGGCAGGCAAAGCCGCGGTCGCAAGCGTTGTATTGTTGTCGATAAGGCGCTGGTTCCTGCAATCGACAACAAGATTATAGTGGGATAAAAAATCAACCCCTATTATGGCCCTTGTGACGTCCGCCACAACAAATCGCCAGACAAAGTCACGGCGCAAACCTATATTAAGCACTAAATGCACACAACCGTAAGTGTTTATCAGAACAGGGAACACGCACAAATCACTACCAGTGTCCACAAGAAAAGGTACCTTAGATTTGGAGTCCACGACGAATAAGCGACCTGTATTTGGGCAGCCGCCCGTCGCCATTACCGACTGCCCGTCGCATTTCCCGACTGGTAATCACAAGGCTTGATGCACTTCCGAGCCTGCTCTCCGAACTTGTGATGATACCAGCAGGTAGGGAACTTCCGGTAGTTGGAGCTCGACCTTTTTGATGCAGACCGTTGCCGGGAGTGACTCGACGATCTTTCTCTGGGTCGTGACATCCTACCAACCTTGGCGTCCAGTGCTCGCACATGCCTGGTCAGCTCCGCAATTTGCAGCAGTAGTGGTTCCGCGGACGTGGAGGGCAGCGCGGATGCTGCAGCTACCTGCGAGGTTGGAGCGACGACGTCATGAAGGCGATCGGCGAGTTCCGCCAAGTCCTCCAGTGATGACTTCAATTGGGACGCGACGATGTCTTGCGTTCTCTGGGGCAGTCTGTTGACCCAGATGGAGCGTAGGAAGTCTTCAGGTAGTCCAGGTCCAGCCAAGTTCTGAAGGTGCCGAAGAAATTGTGAAGGCTTCCTGTCTCCTAACTCCTCAAGGTTAAGGACTTGTTGGACCTTCCTCTCACGCGACGCAGAAAGACGCTTAATTAATTCTGTCTTCAGCTTAATATATTTGTCAACGGCCGGAGGTGACGTAATGATGTCTTCAACCTCCGCCGCATATTGGGGTTCGAGCTGCGCCATGGCGTAATAAAACTTAGTCTCATCCGAAGTTATTTTCGACAAGATGAATTGCCCTTCTAGCTGCGCAAACCATAGCGCCGGCTTCTCGGGATAGAACGGGGGAATCCGTACGCCCACCCGACATGACTCGGCCGTTAATTGCTCGGCGCCATCTTTTAACGGTTCTCCTTCGTTCTTTGTGCCCTCGCCAACCATAGTGCCGTGTCCTCGTCGGGGTCACCAGTGTAGAAGTGTCGATACGGTTGTTGTTCACTTACTTGCCGTAGGAATTCGCAGCGGTGTAGAAATGTAAACAACCCAGTCCAATGTGCACTAAATGTTTATTTCAAGCACTTAAACTTAGCACACGTGTATGTTGTTTTAAGCGTAACAGCAGAAGGAGAAAAGGACAAGCAGTAGCACAATAACATTAAGGAGCGAACAGAAATTAAGCGGTAGCGTATGCGGCTCAGCGACATGCGTTTTGCGTCTAGGTGGGTGAGAGACTGCCGGTCGCGGCAGCGGGCGAGTGCGCCCGCGTCGGGCGCGGCCGGCTAACGGTTAACTGCTGACGTAGTCTGTCGCTGCGCCGTCGCAAATATCTACTAATAAATTCGTCTGCTTGTCCCGTTGTATACATATAACATTTATTAAAATTGCTATGTAAAATATCTTCTATAATTATAATAAGTTAAATTGTTTTGTATAAATAAAATTAAATGATAAAATTCATGCATTTCTAATTAACAATTATAATTACTTTATGTAATTAATAACTGACCTAATTAGGTACATTCATTGATGTGAAATTCATTGATAGAATACATAATTTGATTTGACATAATAACGAATTTAATTTAATGTATATAGTAAATAATTGTTTCAACTGTGTATAAATAATTGTTTACATTTGATATAAATTGTACTACACATAAAAACTATTATAATGTATATTGGGCAACATTACGCCCACAGTTATTTACGATACAAGTGCCCAAAATAGGAAATTCGCAACGAGTGGTGATAAATTAAAACACGACCGAAGGGAGTGTTTTAAATCGATACGAGTTGCGAATTACCTATTCGCACGTGTATCGTACAACGTTTTACTGTACAAATGGCTCTTTAAAGCTTTGACATATGCACGGAAAGTGCTTTTTTCCGCAATAGTGCGGGAAAGTAGAACCATATGTACTGTAAAGACTATTTAGCTCTGGGAAGGATAGTTTTCTTATGGAAATAATTTCAGATTTAACCCCCACTAGGCGACAATAGTTGCAACGTACATCTTTCCAAATAAATCTGCTCTTGTTGGTATTTGGGTGGGTTAAAAAAGTTCCTTCTATGGTTTTTGACGTGGTCCAATATGGTTGATATCCGCTCTATAAGCTAATTCTCCCGCAGGAGACGTGAACAGCCTCCAAGTGATGTGCCTCGACGTGAAGGCAAGCGGCCCTCGCTCGCTGATGCTGCTCATCGCTGTCGTCAATGTAGCTCGCTCGCCTGAGATGAGATACGCCATCGGTGAGTTACATATTACATAATAGTGGTAGGGAATCCCACCTCACGAAATTTGAGACCTAGCTGAGATCTCGCGAGTCTCGGGCATTAGGCGTTTTTCAATGAAAACGTATGCAAATGCTATATAAAAATAAAAATTGGGGACAATCTTACACAAATCGACCTAGTCCCAAACTTAACAAATCTTTAAATGCATAGAAAACATCCATGACTCGGAACAAAAATATCGAGTCTCGAATATATTCCGAGTCCGATACCCTATACATTCTACGTCGTGATTCAGGATTCGCGCGATCGTTACAGCGACATCTAGTGTGAAATAAGGTCAACTTCACGGTGTAAAGGAGTTTACTGGTATATACGCAAACACCAATACCACTGCGATGTGCGGGTTTAGTCACACACACATATGCCCTGCCTTAATGGCGATCGAGGGTTTCCTAGTTAACTCAGACGGGAAGGAGCCTGGCAGGAGCAGGGGCAAATGAGAACAGCGGTCGAGTTAATAGTAAGAAATGGGTCTTGGCGCCCTTTAATTTAACTAGTATCACTTGCGAGGTGGGCATGGTGGCCTCGGGATTTCGATACGGGGCTGGTGAGAGTCGGGAACGGCGGGGTTGCGATACAGCCAAGCGGCCAGGTAGTGACGCGGATCTCGGTTTAGTTTTCGTTACCTCGGCAGTGCCCAAGCGATCAGGGATAACGGAGCGGTCCTACGTACTCACTCCCCAGGCTGGAGCGCTCGGGGTAGCCGAGCGGCCTGAAAGGAGCGACGGGAAGCGGAAGACTAAGGCAAACTCGGGGGAGCCAAGCTGCCAGAAGTTGGGATGCCACGGCTCAACACTCGGGGCCCAGGCGGCCAGTGGCGGGGAGGAGAGGAGGGCGAGGTCAGAGAGTTGGGCCCACGGCAGGCCGCTAGCCAAACTCCGAGGTTCTGACGGTCGCGCAGCGCCTATATTCTGGCTGGCGGGTGGCGGTGCGGGGGGGCGCGGCCGCTCTGTCCCTCTCGTCTGTCGCGCGCGTCGGTGCCTCTCTGTCGCGGCGGCGGCTGTGGCGTTTTCCGTGATGTCACACCACAGTATTTAATTGAATGTATATTTCAGCTCACATGTCAGTGGAAGAGCCAGCGAACCCTCGCGTGACGTCACTAGTGCCCCTCCGCGGCTGCTCGCTGGCCGCGGAGTGCGCGCCGCGCCTGCTGCCGCTGCCCGGCGCCGCGCTGCTCTACACCAGCACATACGTGGCCAGAGTGTCCAGTGAGTATAGCCAGGGCTGTCCCATATGCCTCTGAGATTTTTTTTTCTATGATTTTCTATGGTCACCGTTAAGCGGTAAGAATACCTATTATATAGGTTTTCCTTTTTTCATAATTAGCAATATATTCATATTTATCTACACCTCAAAAACTTAAAAAACGAGAAACCATAAACCTAGAATATATTATGCTGAAGCGATCGACCGTTTTCTCCCGAAATGGAAATTTCATCAAAAAACTACCTATTGCGAACTGCTGCAAAGCTATTATTGCCACTTAAAACTCCTGACATATTAACTCACTTTATTTGTACCTTCAACACGACTAAACCACGTTTTTCTCACAGGCACAGTGGCGAACGACAAAGTGGAATACATAGACGTGGCCTCGGAAGGCGACCGGATCCTGGGCGCGACGTTATGCAACGGGCAGCCCCTTCTGTTCAGCAGGAAGCACGGCGTACTGGCGCTCTGCTCGCAGACTGTCGCTAACGTGTGAGTACACAGTGAACCAGAGCCGGTCCTATCGCCTACACTCACTTACCCTCTTATTCATAAAACGTGAAATGCCTCTGATAAATAAACACGAACAAATGTCAAAGTGACAGATGTCATCACTCATCATTATAAACTTAAGAGCCGGCCTCTTGTCGGTGGAGTAATCGCCACTCTGTTCTTCTCTCTGCCACTATGTTGAAGTCTTGATACGATATTACATTAACATTTAACTTTCTCTTTAGCTTGGTCCATAAACGCACGTCTTGATCATCCCCTGCCTCTCCTTCCTTCTATATTTCCTTCAATTATAGTTTTTATGTAATTTTCATGTCGTATCAGGTGCCCCAACATATTTCCTCTTCTGTTTTCAATCGTTTTTAGTAGACATCTTCTTTCTCCTATCAAATTTAGAACTTCTTCTTCTTACAGAACATACATATGTAGTGCATCATTATTTTCTATAGTATTTTCACGGAAACGTACGTACGTGTCTTGCTATTTCAGTCAGTCTCGGTACAAAAAGTACTGAGGTTGAATGAAGCAGCATGACAAACGAACGTATCCGAGAAAATACGACGGAACACAATTATGCACTACATCTGTACATAATTACGCCTATAACCCGGAGGGCTAGGCACAAGTCACGGATTTCCAATTGCTACGATGTTGTCAAACCTTTCTAGCTAGAGTCAGTGTTCAGAAATGCAGAATCTGGCCTCTGTAAAGTCACTGCATGGCTTAGGAATAACCTCCTTACGCTCAATGAAAGCAAAACCAATTATATGTGCTTCTCTAAATATGATAGTACGCAACCTAACGTTAACTTAAAGCTTAAAATACATACCTGCAACCAACATGACCCTCCTCCCTGTAAATGCATAGGACTAGAAAAGGTTAAATTTACTAAATACCTAGGTGTACTCCTAGACCAGCGCCTATCATGGTACATGCAAATTGAAAACGTGAACAATAGAATAAGAAAACTTAACTGGATATTTAAGATGTTTAGACATATAACCACCAAGGAACTTAATCAACTTTATATAACACTAGCCCAGCCTGTCATGAGCTACTGTATCACTGTATGGGGTGGAGCAGCCAAAACCAAATTCCTAGAGGTTGAGCGTGGGCAACGCTGCTTGCTCAAGGTGATGTACTCAAAACCATACAGGTTTCCCACAGAGGAACTTTATGAAACCAGTGACCAACTAAGTATGAGGAAGCTGTATGTTTTGAGTACAACACTCAGGCTTCATAAAACCCTAGGTTTTAACCCTCCATTAGAAACACGCCGGCGTAAAAAACCCGTCGCCCCCAAATCTAACTGTAAATCCATGTTCGCTAAAAGGCAGTACAAAGCGCAATCGGCATATATTTACAATAAAGTACATAGTGTAGTCAATATCTAATTAGTGTAGACACACAGACACACAGACACACAGACACACAGACGCACACACGCACACTCGCACACACGCACACACGCACGCACGCACGCACGCACGCACGCACGCACGCACGCACGCACGCACGCACGCACGCACGCACGCACGCACGCACGCACGCACGCACGCACGCACGCACGCACGCACGCACGCACACACACACACACACACACACACACACACACACACACACACATAGTATTTTATTAGTATTTCTTAAATTAGGCTAAAACCCAAAATTATACAACATAAGCACCTAAATAAATCCATTGTTAAGCTAAGAATGTATTAAGCTAAGATTCAATACCTCTAGATGTATATTTCCTACCTACTTACCAGTTATGGAAGAGCGGGGCATCCTAACACAGGTTTACTTACCTAAAAGGAAGTCCCAATCACTGCAGGCACTGTACTTTGTCACAAAAGGAAAATAAACAATTTTTCATTTTCATTTTCTAGCTTCATTAACTTTCATGACATTCTTCAAACATGCTCGTCGGTTTAGGGTAATGAAACCAAACGAATGTCAACGGTAATTTAGCGGCCGTAACAGTGACTATTCATCAGCACGGCTTTCACGCGACGGCGCGCGACGCGAGCTCTCTCGATTCTTCTCTCCACTATCGGTACCTCTCTTATTAGAACACTTAGAACAAGAGGTATAGTGCGAGAAAAATCGAGAGTATGTCGCGGCCGTCCCATGATAGATGTGCAGAGACTGTGTCGCAGACTGCCAGTAACATGCTAGTACACAGTGGACCTACCATTAGAGGTCCCTAATGTCCCTATCAGCCTACGCCCTGCATCATAAGCTTGGACACCTAATAGGCGCTAATGGGGAGCCGCCGGGGCCCTGTTCACTCTAAAATTGAATAGAATAGAATAACATTTATTCATGACAACAACACATGCACAATTGGCCACAGGTCGACATGCTGAGCGCGCTAAAAGGTGATGCCTTCGACTCCGAATCGGATTAACACGTTCGCAACCAAGAACCCGCCTAGTGGGCACTCGTAATGTTTGCTCAGATGCCTGCTGAGCCCGCTAGGCGGGTTGTAGTATGAACTTACACGCCTAGCGAAATCTGTCAGTTTCTGGTGAATGTTTCCATTTTTACTCCGGTTGCGAAAGTGTTAACCGATTTGACTGCATTTTTTTCATAACAAGCCTTTTCAAACTTACAAAGACACTAGTTAGATTTTTTTAAGGTTGTCCCCTAATATATAAAAAAGCGGTTATGTCAAGGTTTACATTTTTTATTTGTTTATTTTTTACAGGTCCGTGTGCGAGAGTCCCATGGGATCGCCGTGCCCGTCCGATATGTACGACGGCAATCTGTCTCTCTATGAGATTGATCCTCATGAGGTCTGTTATACACTTTATATTGTTAATAACTGTTATATATTTTTAATAACTGCATCTGTCACGTGTGAAACCTAACCTATATATCTCACATGTTCCCCCGTAGTGACAACGTTTGTTTTATCTTAATTTAGATCTTATTTTTTGGCGGCTGGTTTAGTCTAGTGGGTAGTGAGCCTGCTTTCGAAGCTGAAGGTCCTGGGTTCGAACTTGCGGTAAAGACAAATATTCCTGTTACGAGCATAAATATTTGTCTCCGAGTCTTGAGTGTTTTCTGTGTATTTCAGTATTATATATCTATTAAATATATCGTCGTCTAGTACCCATAACATAACCCTTATTCAGCTTACTATGGGGGGTTATCGCCTAATATTTATATATCTAATGAAATTGTAGTGTTTCTATATAAAAAATATCACACATAAATAACATCATATGTATATTCTCCCAGGTCAGCATGGTGACCACAGACGCGTGCGGCAAACTCAAAACCGCGTTCCTCTTCCACCTGCGACGCGACACGATCGCCTGTCGCGCCATCGTCGACGAGCTGTTCCCGGCCAAGCAGCGCGACAGGGAAGACGACTCGGCCCTGGACAGGACTGTCGTGCGGATAGCCACGGAGCTGTGCGACGACATACCGCAGGGGGATCCCAGGTGAGCACTGTATATACACGGTGGAATTTAATCGGTGATCAGGAATCCAAAAATCTTAATTATCAATCTACACACAAACCAATACGTGAGATCTCGTGCAATATAGCTCAAAATCTAATTAATCACACTTAATTAACATCGGTAAAATGTACACTGACTGAATAAATGGACACCCTACTTTTATTGAAGGGAAGTTACTCGTAAGTGTACATACGTCAAGTGCTTGCTGGCTTTGGCGGGAAACTAGACAGATGAAGCAATTTGTTATGAATTTGACAATGACAAATTGACAGCTTATTGCTCATTTATATTTTAAGTTTCTATGGCTGATAGTTTGAAAAGAGGTATTAAACTTTTCAGACTAAACCATTAGTAGGGTGACAATAAATTTTAATTAAAATTTAATTTCAACTTAAAAAATAGTTATGATAAGAAAAAACTTGGTTCCACTTAAGTACTACATAAACGTGACCGCCATCGATTACTGAATTAGAAAAATGGGTTCCTGTTCACCGATTAAATTCCACCGTGTATAGTCACTCTTATCAGCTAGGTGCCACTTGTATGGGAACACAATTGAGGACATTTCTGGTGAATCACCCCAAGGTCAGACATCATACGCGCTCTCGTCAGAATATTACAAACTCGAGTCTTCAAAAGCTTCTGATAGACTCTTGTTCGCAATATTCCACTTACGACCCTCGTTAAACAATGTAGTATTGTTCCAGATGGAAGCAGCGTCCAGGGGGTCCGGCGACCAACATCCCGCTCGGCAGCTCGTCGGCGCTGCAGATCACGGCTCAGCTCCGCGACAAGCAGCGCGCCTTCTCGCTGTTCGCGGACTTCCTGCGCGCCGCCGGCCTCTGGCAGCGGCTGGGGACCCTCTCCTTAGGTAACAAACCAACAACACGTACAGTCGAGTTCGAATGTGCTCGGGCAAAGTGATCAAAAATATCTACAAAAATATAACGACCGCTTTAGCCTAGTCGGTAGCGATCCTGCCTACGAAGCATGGATGTTTTGAACACATGACTCGAACGGAAATTAAGGCTTTAAAGCCCAATATCCCGCAAACCAATCTGTGATTTGAAAAATGGTCTTACAAAACCCATCATATTTTTGTACAAGCTATCCAACGATACCTCACACTATGGGTTTTACGAGAAAAAAAAATACATCCCCACTGTAGGTGTAGGAGGTACCGCAAATTTTTTTTTCTAGATTTTATTCTTCTGTTTGGTCGGCGTGATTGATTTACATACCCATGCCGTATTACAGTTTTCTAGTAGTAATGGAGCTAAGCCGAAGACGGACGGACGGACGGACAGACAGACGAACGGACTGCCAGGCGGACATGGCGAAACTATAAGGCTTCCTTGTTGACTACGGAACCCTTAAAATGGTGTTACTGTTCACAAACTTCACGCTAAGAAAACTTAACTTGAAATAGAAATAAAATAATCTTTCTGTGTTCTGTCCCTTTCTGACGAACACAAATGACAGATGATGAGTGACAGATAAAGACAAACGAATTTTAACGGCATTTTAATTAAAATAGGCTTGTAGAATGTTTATGAATACGGCCGTTAGTATTTTATTAAAATGCGGTTTATTTCCATTGTTATAGAAACCGGGGGCGAATGCATCAGCACAGTTTCAGCGCTGGGTTTGCTGGCAGAGAAGCTGGCCATAGCTTTAGCGCTGAGGAAGAAACAGCAGAGTGGGGACTCGCAACTCATCGACGCGGCCGTATATCAGGTATTTACTGGCTCGCAATTTTAAAATGATATTTTCGTGTTGACAATTTTCGCTGTGTTTAAAGCGCCGTAGGTTCAGCGAAGTGAAGCTAACAGAGTTTTTGAAACAATATAATGCGTCTGTTTATAATAATGTGGTTTCAAATAAATACGAATAGTAATCCTGAGGCTTTTCTACAGGGAGATCAATGAATCGAAACACGATTAAGCAATTTTCGCTCGATAGAAAAAAATCACGAACATAGGTCTAAAAGGGTCTAAAATACACTTAGAATATTCGTAACAAATTATGCACAAAAGCTAAGAATATTAAAATGGCTTCTAAAAATCGGCAATATTATGTTTGAGAGAAATCAGTGATTACTTTTTTATTTATTTAAACGGCCAAAAAATTAAAAAAACATGATATCCGCGCTTCCGAGCACGCACTTCCATCTCGCTCACGCTTATGCTCAGTGAGAGGGAGAGATCATGAACCTACGGCGCCTTAAATGCTCATCGACATCTTTTTAACACGCTACAGTTCGTGCCTACTTATGCTGATGCTCCTTCCATAACTGATAGGCGATCTACATCTTGTTTTAGATTATTTAGTTTTACAGGCCAGTGCTTTAAGGGGCTCTTAGCTCCCAGTGTAGGTTTTTTCGTGTTTTTATGGCTTATCATCGTATTAAAAACAACGAGGTTTACCGAAATAGTATCTCATGTTTACTTCAAAACTTACAGTTTTTGAGATGATGGCACCAAACTTTGGTATTGTCAGGCCAAAAAACGTGTGAATGAGTTAAAAATAATCATCTCTCGTGGGTTTTTAGAGACGTCAATAAGGAATAGTTATATGTAGATTTCATGCATACAAATACAGAAACAACATACTTATGTGATTAAGGATTGAAGAACCGATAAGTGTTTGTGCCATAAATATATGTATAGTTTAGATGGAAGAATAAGGAGGAATATATAATAGGAATATATATAATACTCTAATCTGGTCAAAAGTAGCCAATAAGCGAGAGTCGCCGACGTGATACATTACATCTAGTAATATGGTAAAATTCATGATATCATTTGTTAACTTACCACATTCCCTCTCACGTTACTTGGAAATGTATATAGGTAGTACAAGTTTTCGGACCCACAGCTCCGTTTAAAAGCCTTTGTAAGTTCTCATTAAGGAATTCCATATATAGTCATAAATGCATAGTTAGTCATAAATAGCGGTTACGTTACGGGAAATATAGGTATGCCATTCAGTTCATTTATAAGATTCCAACGTTTTCCTTATTTAAGTTATAAATAACTTATTAGAATAGTAAACTTTCATCCTACCATGCGCACGCGTTGCACAACCTGGGTATATAGATATAAAGAAGTGAATATATAAAAAAGTGTCAAAAATAAGAATGAAACAAGTTTTACCGAGACGAATATTCGGAACTATAAGTGTCTAACAAGAACAATCTCATTGTCTCAAACATATTGCAAGAATATCAATCAATGAGACAATTTGTTGCTCGCGTCCGCCGGATTTACCTACCACAACCCTTCACGTGTCCCCTGGGTGGTGCTAAATCAGCGACAACACTTTCAGCGACATCCTCATAGAAAAATATCTAAGGATATTCACCTATTCTACAGATACGATTAAATAAACAAAACATGGATGTCTACGTGTCACCAACATTTGGCTCGCTGCTGGATGGAACCTTACTGCAAGATAGATTGACAGAAGATCATCAAGGGTTTTGCTTAGCCCGCATAATCTTGGTCGTCATCAACAATTTACTCTCAATCATCACCCTCATTTTCGGACTCACATCCTGGATTCTACTACCAAAGTGGAGGCGAATTCAGTACTATGTCTTCTTAAACGTTGCCTTATGCGCTTATCTGCATTTAATAGGGTTATATTTATACTTTCGTTACCAGCACTCTGCTACCGTTGTCATAATTCTGGTCGTGCTGTCTAGAACCATCATGAGCCACGTACTGCTAGCCACCACCATCATGTTCTATATGGAGATAGTTAAAGTATTCAACGTCGCAACGTGTATGACATACTTCAAAGTCAACCTAATAACGTGGGTGCTGCCTTGTGCTGAGGTTTCAACAGTATACGCCATTGACTACTACTTTAAAACGAATATAACAGTTGTATCCCATTATGTGATAAATACTGTACTTGTAGCTGTTACCATTGGATTGTATTTCACAGTGGTTTACGATTTACTTATAAAAATGGGGTTTAAAAAACCAACACGTCGAGAAATATGCACGAAAGTATTTTTGGCTGCCGGCGGTTTTATCACGTCAGGGCTAACAACGCTTTTGCCTATGATGATTCTTGAGTTGTGTCACGCGGACTTGGATTTATACTTGATTGCGGTGACAATGGCCCTTATCACTGTGACAGGGGGGCACGCCGCTTTGCTTAGTTTGAAGCGACACAGAGAATTGTGGGCCGAGTATTGGAACAAGCGTGGTGCAGATATTCATGTTTAATTTTATAGTTTGCGGATATTTTTTTCCTTGTAAATTTAACTTATTTAACTGTGGTATTAATGAGTGTACAGTAATAACTTTGTCAAATGTAATAGTGATTCCTATAAATTTGTATTTAAATAAATAATGATATCATATCTGTTTGTTGCGTTTTGTTATTTCTGCGTTTCTTCTGGACATAAGTATTAAAAGCGCTGGTAAACTTTCGTGTTAAAAGCGCTACTGATGTACCTCCTTATTCTATGCAAATAAATTCTATTCTGCTGTGGTTTTTAGCAGAATTATTACTCAGGCCGAGAAGGAAGGGCTTTCCTGTCAAGTGTGTTCTAGAACTTATATGTATATATAACAGACAGGATAATAATACGAGGCAGGCAATTCCTATTTATCGCCCGAGGATATGCGAGTTTTTCTCAAAAATTGCGAGGGTATTAAAGTGGAAAATCACTATACATACCGGTCGGAACTATGGATTACCTGCCTCGTTTTAGAAGACGGCCTCGCTTACGATCGGATATAAATATAACACACCTGGCGGGCAATTCTTTCCTTCCCGGCCTTCGTAGCAATGTACTATTGTGAGCCTATTGCGTGTCCCACTCTCTCTCAGCAGAAACCTCTTGGGTCCGAGCGCGGCGGGCCCTATTCATTATTCTATAAAGGTCACAATAACTGTCCTATAATTTCTGATAAGATATATGTCTGTATAAGAGGTTTGCCAAAATCGAAAAAGTATAACGCGACAATAACGAATTGACATACACACATTGTTAAGGAGTTGCGTAACTGGGCTTTTCCCAATAGTCTACACTTCATCATCATCATCATTATGTAATCGCTCACTGCTGGGCATAACCTTCTCTATTTAATCCATACTACTTATTATTATAAATGCGAAAGTGTGTCTGTCTGCTACCTCTTCACGCTTAAACCGCTGAACCGATTTAGATGCGATATGGAGATAGTTTGAATCCCGGGGAAGGACATAAGAAAGTTTTTACCCCGGAAATCATCTCCTGAGGGGGTGAATGGGGCATGAAAGTTTGTATAAAGCTACGGGCAGAAGCTAGTAGGTTGTAATTGTTATAAAGACTAAATTATTGAACACGAAAATAATCAGAATTACACCGTCCTTTATTTACTAGCTGATGTGAATGCCATTGCGTTCCCGCGGCGAGCCCGCGCAAGTAGTCTTACAAAAATGCCGGCCTAGGCAGTAAATGCAAGTAAAAGCGAGTAAGAATTACTATGAGAGTACTCGCTACTCGCCGGCTGTGGGACAAGTGCCTATAACTGGTTTCTCTGTGTACCTCAGCCAACGGTTTTTCCTATATTTTTTAAAAAAAAATAATGCTCCGGCGTAGCCGGATTCGAACTAGCGATCACAGGTATTCATGGCTCGTCGCTACTAACTAACGGAGCTATGATTTATTCAAAAATGGTCCAAAAAAGCTTTGATTTCGATATAAGTGTGTTGTTTATGCACTTTTATGTATGAAATCTACATATAACTGTTCCTACTTGGGTGAGGACCAAATTCTTGGCCAGTAGTTATCGTCGTTAATTGGTAGTAGTTAAAAAGTTCCGTTGTGACACGAAAATTAACCATAGAAAATTTATGGCTAATTTTCGTGTCACAACGGAACGTTTTAACTACTATCAATTAATTAGGCTAACTACTGGCCAAGACTTTGGTCCTCACTCAATTGACGTTCCTAACAACCCTTTTAAGAGATTTTTATTATTAACTCATTTTCACCAAAGTTACGGCCAAAATACTGGTTTATTGGCCTGAAAATTGCCAAAGTTTGGTGCCATACATCCCGAAAACTGTGAGATTTGAAGTAAGTATCGAACACTATTTCGGTAACCCTCGTTGTTGTTAATACGATAAGCCATAAAAAACACGAAAAAACCGACAGTTATACAGGTCGAAGGTCGTTGGGAGCTAGGAGCCCCTTAATCGGTCTGTAATCGTAAGTTGGTGTAACTCACCCTTATGGCCGGTATCCATACAAAAGCTACTCGCACTCGCAGCAAAGCAAATGTATGAACTCGCACTAATCACTAATCAAAGTGAATGCAGGCCCTTAAGGTGAGTTGCACCAAACCGTCTGTAATCGTAAGATGTGTTCGTTAAAATCTGAATGTATGGAACGTTCGACAAGTTTCTATGGACTGACAGCGCTATATTTAACGTTGAACGGTCGGTAATCGTAAGTTGGTGCAACCCACCCGTAATGTTAGATTGTCGTCACAGGTGGTGTGCGGCGACGAGGCGGACCCGGAGGAGCCGGAAGTGGAGGCAGCGCTGTCCTCGGGCGCGCTCTCGCCCGCCGACGTGTGCTTCCGGCGCGTGTCGGGCGCTGTGCGCGTGCTGGCCGCGCTGTGCGCCGCGCCCGCGCAGCTCGACGCGCGCGCCAGGGCCGCGCACGCGCAGCACGTGGCCACTCTACTCACGGTCAGTAACTTGTTATGTTATGTCATGTCTTTACTAGCTTCTGCCCAAGACTCCCAAGTGGAACTCGTTTATATCGCAGCTCCATACAAACGTTTACCCCCCCCCCCCATTTCACCCCTAAGGGGATGATTTCGGCGATAAAAACTATCCTATGTCACTCTCCGTCGCTTCAACTATCTCCATTTAAAAGATCACCTCAATTCGTCGCTCCGTTTTGCCGTAAAAGACGGACAAACAAACAAGCACACATACACTTTCCCATTTATAATATTAGTATGGATTTGTATTAGTCATACATTGTCAATTACATAAAATATGCATTTAAATTAATAACTAAAATTCTGGGTTGGAATGTCCTAAGAATAAAATTACAATAATATGATACGATTCATATTCATTACATTTCTAATGAAGTGTTTGGTGCGACATATTCATTCATCTAACGAACTCCTTTGCAGAGTTAAGCCTGTGTTGCGCGATTTATTTTAAATTTGTGCGTAGAACTACTTTCGGTGTCTGAAGTTCTGGTATTGTATTGTAAATTTGCGATGGCGAAGCGCCCACACAAGCCCAGTCCCATCGGCGTGCCTACAATTCTGTCGAGTAGCCGATTAGCCCAATAACGGAGCCTACGCACAAGCCTGCCAAGACTCGCAGTGACTACGCCCACGGCTGCTGCAAATCGACTGCAATAAAAAAAAACGTGCCTAATAGTACATTTCGATGCTACTGTGGAAAGTATGTCATTACGCCACGAGTACCGAGATATCTTGCCACGAGCCGTAGGCAAGTAACAAGATTCGGGACTGAAGAATGACATTTCCGTGCGTGTATCGAACGACGTTTTTTAATACAGTTGCGAAACAATAAGAAAATCAACAAGTACGGCATTCGAAACTTTTATATTATTAAGTCTGTAAAATCATTGTAATACAGTTGAAAAATAATGAAGTTGTTCAAAAGTCATTTTTCTTATTTATTTTTTATTGACATAACAATTAATGGTACAATTTGTACAATTATTGAGTGGGAAAAGTAAAAAGCACTAGTTCGCGAAAACCAACTTTGCGCACGCTAAACAGCTACGTAAAGTAGCACTTTTTACGCAACTGTATTACGAAAAAAAAATTTAAGACTACTGAACAATGACATTTCCGCACGTGTATCGAACGACGTTTTTTAATAATAATAATAATAATAATAAATACGTTTATTTCGGAGTAAAGATACATCCATATTTGTTAGTTTTAGGCACATTATTAACTTAGGAGCTATGTTAGTGTAGGTATTATGTAGTAGGTATAGGTATAGGTACACAAATGGTCACTTCTCATAGCTCACCTGTGAGCCATGAGATCGCGTCCAGTGACAGAGTATTGGACTGTCATGTGCTGCCGCAACTGCGCTCAGGAGGCCGTTGGTGCTGCCGCGGACACGCCGCATCAGGGACGCGACTCGCTGACGCATTATAGCATGGAAGTCGTCCGTGCGCGCCTCCGCGAACATCCCCGATGCGCTGCAGTAGCGCGGCAACCCCATCAGCATCCTGAATGCGTTGTTATAGAGGACGCGCAGGGCGCTATAGGCTGTCTTCGTACAGTTCATCCACAGGCTGCATGTGTAGAAAGACTGACAGTACGCTCTAAATAAGGTAAGTTTTACATCTGCCGTACATTTAGCAAACCTGCGGATCAACATGTTGCTTCTCACTGATAGCGCCCTGCGCTCCCGCTCCAAGTCCAGGTCATCCTTCTGCGACGCGGTGACCCAATGTCCCAGGTACTTAAATTGCGATACTAGCTTAAGCGGAACCCCACCTAGTTCCACCGGAGGTATAGTACTGTAGGTTTTTGTGCCTGCTTTGAATATAAGTAATTCGCTCTTACTAGCATTGTACCTGAGGCCGTGGGCCGCCGCGTACCGCTCACAGACAGAGAGTAGCTTCCGAAGCGCACATACCGATGGGCTCAGCAACACCATATCATCAGCGTAGCTGATGTTGTTGAAGCACTGACCCCCAACTGAACAACCGGCTCGGGTGTTGCTGAGTTCATCGATAAGCTGGTCCATATACAGGCAGAACAGTCTAGGTGAGGTTAATCCACCCTGTCTCACCCCACACTGCGTTTTAAAAGCCTCTGACAGGGAGCCCGCCCACCTTACCCTGTTACTCTGGTTGCCATACCAATATTTAAGCAGCTCAACCATTTCCTCTGGTACAGCAGCGTCATGTAACTTTTTCCATAGAAGATCGTAAGACACCATATCGAATGCCTTGGACAAGTCCAAGAAACACGCATACACTGGTGTCTTACGATCTGTGTAGTATTGGACAGCGTGCTTGAGGCACAGGACGGCTGTCTCTGTAGATAGTCCGGATCTAAACCCAAATTGGGCGTCGTGAAGTGGCACAATCTTTTCAAGGCGCTTATCAAGCACGCTGTCCAACACTTTACATAGTATGGTAGCGAGTGAGATTGGCCTATAGTTACTTATGTCCGACGCATCGCCCGTACGATTTTTAGGAACAGGGACTACAATCGTTTTTATCATTGCGTCGGGTAAATAACTATGGCTCAAACATATGGTGAACAGCATGGCAAGTACCCTGGGCAGATGGACTCCAGCATACTGAAGATGTTCTATGTTGAGTGAGTCATGCCCAGGTGACTTTCCTCGCGTCATGCCCTTCACCGCCGCTTTTATGTCGCCGGCTGTGAACCTTATAAGCGATTTATGGCCCGGTTCAACAGGTGTGGGTGTATCTTGTGACGGCCCGAGCGGTGATTCTATTATGAACTGATGTTTGAACAATTCCGCTATTTTGGCTGGGTCACTTTCACCCATTACGTTTACTGGGAGGCTCGACTTAGGGCACATTTTGCTCGTCTGTTTCCAAAAACTGCTGAATTTTTTATTTGTATGGTGATTTGCCATGATGTCTAGCTTAATCTGTTGTGCGTTGTCTTGACACCATTTTAATTTAAGTTTAAACGCTTTCCTAGATTGAACCATGACATCATAGCAAGGACCTGACCTGGGTTTACCACAATGAACCCAGTTTTGAAAGGCTAGTCGAGCCTCCGCGTGAAGTGGTCTCACATGTTTGTTCCAGCCGACCACCTGTCTGCACCTACAGACACTCGCTCTTGCACTCCCATAGCTCGCAGATGCCGCTTGTCTTAAGGCCGTAATCACACTAGCATGTAGGTTGTCAATAACGCACCTGTGTGCTATGTTAGTACAAGGTCGGTCACAGCACTCTCTGAGTTCCTGGGGAAAGTCAATACATCTTAACAGCCTGTTGCAATGATCATGATAAGAGGATATTTGACACTGATCTCTTTCACCCCATGCAACACTGTCCGGCTCTGTAGTTACAACCACAGACTTAGCTCTCAATACATTTAGGTCGCATATCACTTCAAGAGGGAAGTGATCCGACCAGAACACATTATATTGTATCTTAACGTCCACTATCATCTTCCACGCCGCTTCAGATACAACACAATGGTCTAGCCAGCTCGTCGTACCATGTGCATCACTCACGTAAGTGTATGAGTTCGAGTCCGGCCCCAACACCTCCATATCTGCACAGCGCCACGCCTGGTCATGATAAAAGTCTTTGAGTTCGTTGCCTAGCCTGTTTCCAGGATGCGCGTTAAAGTCCCTTTTAAAGCTTTTAATACAGTTGCGAAACTATAATAATATCAACAAGTACGGCATTCGAAACTTTTATATTATTAAGTCTGTAAAATCATTGTAATACAGTTGAAAAATAATGAAGTTGTTCAAAAGTCATTTATCTTATTTATTTTTTATTGACATAACAATTAATGGTACAATTTGTACAATTATTGAGTGGGAAAAGTAAAAAGCACTAGTTCGCGAAAACCAACTTTCCGCACGCTAAACAGCTACGTAAAGTAACACATTTTAAGCAACTGTATTTAAAAAAAAATTAAGGAAAGCAATAGCTATACATGGTGGACACGTTAAGTGATCTCACTCGATATTTCTAAACTATACAAGATATCGAAAAACTGGTTGCTGATCCTGAAAGTGCTTCACGAGCCCTGTCAAACGGTATCAATAATTGGTTATAGAATGAACTGTATCTATCCGAAAATTAGATGTTTCCAGCTTGGACTACAGGTATATTATAATGTAAGCATTGTTTACAGAGTGTGCTAACGGAGGTGCACCAGTGCCGGGCGCAGTGGCAGCCGCGGCCGCAGTGCCCGCCGCTCGGGCCGGGCGCGCTGCTGCCCAAGCTGCTGCAACTGCACCATCGCGCTGTCGCGTAAGTAATGCCACAAACGTACGAACATACGGCCCACTATAGTACATTACTACAGAGGCCGAGAAGTATGGGGTTGCCGGCCGAGTACATATAGACTAGTTATGAGGCTGGTAACCCCTTTTCACGCCGAGGTATGTATAGTGCTTTTTTCAAACATGCAATGAAATAACTAAAAAAAAACTCCAAGAAATCAAACTTTAATTTTCATGGCTGAACGCCGTGATGCTGTGCCACAAATTGTGGAATGGAAATTAAAAAAGACCATCTTGCCGGCCTAGGCCTCCGATTTTGTATGAAATGCCATTACGGTTGCACCTTTGAAAAAAAATATGTGTATTTGTCCCGTTCAATTTACAATTTCATATTATTGGAATAGTTGTGGCGTGGGTAGGTCCCTTACAAGGTGGACTGATGACCTAGTAAAAGTTGCTGTAGTGCGCTGGATGCGGGTGGCACAGGACCGGGCACTTTGGCACTCTTTATCTATGTCCATCAGTGGACGTCTTTCGGCTGATATGATGATGATGATTATTGGAATTTCTTAATAATGCGTTTATATCCATTTTATATAAATTAAACTGCAAACTATAGCCGCTGAGTGCGGGTGGCGCAGGACCGGTCACTATGACACTTTGAGGGACACGTGGACGTCGAGTGATGTGACGATGTTGATGCCAGAATGGTTTGTTCCAGTCAATACGGGCCAGAGTGCCCGGACTTGGTGCTGCGCGCGTCGCTGTACGCGGCCACGAGCCTGCTGGCTGACCTGGTGCTCACGGAGGCCGAGCCGCTGCGGCAGCGAGGCCGCCACGACATCACGAGGGACGTCATACAGCCCTACAGTAAGTAGCAGTCACCCTGCTCTTGGTGCTGCGCGCGTCGCTGTACGCGGCCACGAGCCTGCTGGCTGACCTGGTGCTCACGGAGGCCGAGCCGCTGCGGCAGCGAGGCCGCCACGACAGCACGAGGGACGTCATACAGCCCTACAGTAAGTAGCAGTCACCCTGCTCTTGGTGCTGCGCGCGTCGCTGTACGCGGCCACGAGCCTGCTGGCTGACCTGGTGCTCACGGAGGCCGAGCCGCTGCGGCAGCGAGGCCGCCACGACAGCACGAGGGACGTCATACAGCCCTACAGTAAGTAGCAGTCACCCTGCTCTTGGTGCTGCGCGCGTCGCTGTACGCGGCCACGAGCCTGCTGGCTGACCTGGTGCTCACGGAGGCCGAGCCGCTGCGGCAGCGAGGCCGCCACGACAGCACGAGGGACGTCATACAGCCCTACAGTAAGTAGCAGTCACCCTGCTCTTGGTGCTGCGCGCGTCGCTGTACGCGGCCACGAGCCTGCTGGCTGACCTGGTGCTCACGGAGGCCGAGCCGCTGCGGCAGCGAGGCCGCCACGACATCACGAGGGACGTCATACAGCCCTACAGTAAGTAGCAGTCACCCTGCTCTTGGTGCTGCGCGCGTCGCTGTACGCGGCCACGAGCCTGCTGGCTGACCTGGTGCTCACGGAGGCCGAGCCGCTGCGGCAGCGAGGCCGCCACGACAGCACGAGGGACGTCATACAGCCCTACAGTAAGTAGCAGTCACCCTGCTCTTGGTGCTGCGCGCGTCGCTGTACGCGGCCACGAGCCTGCTGGCTGACCTGGTGCTCACGGAGACCGAGCCGCTGCGGCAGCGAGGCCGCCACGACAGCACGAGGGACGTCATACAGCCCTACAGTAAGTAGCAGTCACCCTGCTCTTGGTGCTGCGCGCGTCGCTGTACGCGGCCACGAGCCTGCTGGCTGACCTGGTGCTCACGGAGGCCGAGCCGCTGCGGCAGCGAGGCCGCCACGACAGCACGAGGGACGTCATACAGCCCTACAGTAAGTAGCAGTCACCCTGCTCTTGGTGCTGCGCGCGTCGCTGTACGCGGCCACGAGCCTGCTGGCTGACCTGGTGCTCACGGAGGCCGAGCCGCTGCGGCAGCGAGGCCGCCACGACAGCACGAGGGACGTCATACAGCCCTACAGTAAGTAGCAGTCACCCTGCTCTTGGTGCTGCGCGCGTCGCTGTACGCGGCCACGAGCCTGCTGGCTGACCTGGTGCTCACGGAGGCCGAGCCGCTGCGGCAGCGAGGCCGCCACGACAGCACGAGGGACGTCATACAGCCCTACAGTAAGTAGCAGTCACCCTGCTCTTGGTGCTGCGCGCGTCGCTGTACGCGGCCACGAGCCTGCTGGCTGACCTGGTGCTCACGGAGGCCGAGCCGCTGCGGCAGCGAGGCCGCCACGACAGCACGAGGGACGTCATACAGCCCTACAGTAAGTAGCAGTCACCCTGCTCTTGGTGCTGCGCGCGTCGCTGTACGCGGCCACGAGCCTGCTGGCTGACCTGGTGCTCACGGAGGCCGAGCCGCTGCGGCAGCGAGGCCGCCACGACAGCACGAGGGACGTCATACAGCCCTACAGTAAGTAGCAGTCACCCTGCTCTTGGTGCTGCGCGCGTCGCTGTACGCGGCCACGAGCCTGCTGGCTGACCTGGTGCTCACGGAGGCCGAGCCGCTGCGGCAGCGAGGCTGCCACGACAGCACGAGGGACGTCATACAGCCCTACAGTAAGTAGCAGTCACCCTGCTCTTGGTGCTGCGCGCGTCGCTGTACGCGGCCACGAGCCTGCTGGCTGACCTGGTGCTCACGGAGGCCGAGCCGCTGCGGCAGCGAGGCCGCCACGACAGCACGAGGGACGTCATACAGCCCTACAGTAAGTAGCAGTCACCCTGCTCTTGGTGCTGCGCGCGTCGCTGTACGCGGCCACGAGCCTGCTGGCTGACCTGGTGCTCACGGAGGCCGAGCCGCTGCGGCAGCGAGGCCGCCACGACAGCACGAGGGACGTCATACAGCCCTACAGTAAGTAGCAGTCACCCTGCTCTTGGTGCTGCGCGCGTCGCTGTACGCGGCCACGAGCCTGCTGGCTGACCTGGTGCTCACGGAGGCCGAGCCGCTGCGGCAGCGAGGCCGCCACGACAGCACGAGGGACGTCATACAGCCCTACAGTAAGTAGCAGTCACCCTGCTCTTTAGGCATGGCTCCCACCGACGGCGACCAGCGTTAAACGAATAGGGCCTATTCCGCTGCAGCGGGGAGACAGGCAAGGAGATGTTATTTCTCGAGTGGCGACCACGCACCGGAAGGCCCCCGACTAGGTGGACTGATGACCTGGTAAAGGTTGCGGGACTCCGCTGGATGCGGGTGGCGAGGAACCGGTCACTTTGGCACTCTTTGGGGGAGGCTTATGTCTGGCAGTGGACGTTTTTCGGCTGATATGATGATGATGAATCAAATCTTGCAAGTTAAATTGGACCCACTTCTCGGTGACCGATTGAGCCGAAATTTTGAGTGTAAGTATACTTTGGGTGACAATTCAATATTATGGCACCATCGAGCTGATCTGACGATGGAGACCGAAGGTAGCCATGGGAATTCAGTACTTAAAGTTTGGGCTCGATAGAATCGTCTCAATGATTAGTTTATGACGGTATTCAGAAAAGTAAAAGCAATAAAAGCTTGTACCAAAAATGAAAATTTTTGCCAGAAACTTTATTTCTTTGTTCAGTTGATGCGGGCCAGACGGAGCGGGCGGCGGTGCTCGCGGAGAAGTTCAAGGACTTCGAGTTGCTCATCGAGATGTGCGTGCGCGAGGACGATATGGATCGGCTGTACTCTTACATCGACAAGTACTCGGGCGAGGTAAGTTTGACTTCTCAGAACTGACTTGTATTTGAAAGTGGATACATTAATACAGATATAGTGAATAATGTTTCCATCGGTAACACTCGCACCTCATTCGGAAGACGACGGGACCCGAAGTGTCAATTAGTTATTGTACTAAATTGAATGCGACCTACCCCTATGGTGGTATGATGGGTACTGATGCTAATTGAGAGAACACGATGTATACGAACTTTTCCAATAAAACACAATGGAAACTAATTGTGTACTATACATTGAAGAACACATCGTTTATCAATTCTATCATTTGAATCAAGGGTGAATCTTTGAACTGATCGATCGGTTTTAACGTCATTGTCGACTCAACATTATTTTAGCCGAGGTAAAACATACTGCCATATTATTACTCCAAAAAAAAGGAGGCAACAAATATGCCTAGTGACGAAAATCCCATTCAGATATCTCAAAGAAAAGGAAGCTACAACCGTTTTAATGTTGCTTGTTGAGGGAGAAAACGCTCGCAGCTAGTGACGTCACAATCTGCGATGCTGCCGCAGAGCGCGCCAGGCCACGTTCATGGCGGCGCCGAACACGATGGGGCACGGCTCGTTGCCATCTATTAGTGACGTTACAATCTTCCTCTTCAAACTTTGGACACATAACTTCGTTAATATTTGTTTTTTTAAGCAGTAACGCTGCTAAAGAAAATTATAAATTTTTAAATGAAAGGAAAAATTTAAAAATTTAATGCTCCGAGCTTGATTCGAACCGGCGACCACAGGCATTCATGGCCCGTCGCTACTAACCAACTGACGCCTCCCTAAGGCGTTGTATGAAAGAACTGATTGAAGGATTTGGTGCCCGAACCAGATTGTTCCGATAGCTCAGTTGGTTAGTAGCGACGGGCCATGAATGCCTCTGTGGTCGCCGGTTCGAATCCGGTTCGGAGCATAAAATTTTTCAATTTTTCCTTTCATTTAAAATACATAACATCGTGATTATTTAATCTCTTGCGTTGATTTTTTCTTCATTTGACTAACATTTTAAGTATTTTATGAGAAAATACGACATTATTAAGTATTTTGAATCTCAACCCGCTTTTCTGCCGGCTAGATCAACCGTCTCCAACTTGGTTATTTTCAATGACTTTTTAACATCATCTATGGATAGCGGTCGGCAAGTTGACGTCATTTACACTGATTACAGCAAGGCATTTGATCGCATAAACCACAAGCGTCTTTTATACAAACTGGAGTGCATCGGCATCAGAGGAGATTTGCTCAGGTATAGATAGACTCTAGATATTGTACCCTTGTTAGGAGTACCTTGGAATATGCATCTCAGGTCTGGAATCCTCGTTACAAATGCTATGTAACGAGATTGGAAAATATCCAGAAGAAGTTTTTAAAGTTTCTTTGCTTCAAGTTAGGTATTCGCTACGACTCAAATAAGTATTTGGACCTGTGCAGGAGATTCCATCTTCTCCCACTTGAGACCCGTCGAAATATAGCCGACATTACATACCTACTTAAAGTTGCATCGAATTTAATCGACAGGCCCACCTTACTTGGTAAATTGAACATCCGTATACCCAGTAGAGCTCGGCTTAAGCCGCCACTATCCGTGCCATTATCATCCACTAACTATAGGCAAAATAGTTTTATGATCAGAGCGAGCAACGGCTTGAATGAGGTGTTTCAGAGGTTTGACGACCTGGACCTATTGTAACGTAATGGTTACATATGTAGAACATTTAACCAATTACCTATTCACTGTTCAAGCGTAAAATTAATTAATAATATAACCAATGCATATTAATTTAATAGTGTATTGCCCTTAATGCGCGAGCGCAGAGAATCACCTTAACGCCGCGCAAGATAAGCAGTTTTTTTCCATACGGTCGAGACGCATCGACGGCCGCCAGGGACATTCATTCCACTGCCGCGGCCCTCAGAGGTCAGTCGCCGCCCGAAGCGCTCGCGATCATTGTTATCGCGACTTTACGCGCGCCGGTTGTGCGAACGCTAGACACTTAGTCTCCCCAGTGGAACCTGATAATTTATAATTCGGCCAAACAAAGCCTTAAGTTAACGTTTAACCATTTCAAACTATAAAAGTGCACCCCACATAACGGGTAAGTTTTGGACATTTAATTAGTGTTCGCTTCTTAGCTGTATAAATCACCTACTTCTTTTAATGTGTCTAGTGCTTATCTTAGTGCGTATTACTGTTGTATCTTTAGCAATTTCGTAAGGAATGCTAGCGGTCGCGCGCCGCGCGCTGTACCAAAATTTACCGTTATAAGATGGCGTCGCCTACATTTTAATAGACGGTATTTCGCTGCATTAGCATGATAATTGTAACATCGTGGAGCTTGGCTTGTTATATTTTAGTCTTTTTTTAGTGTAAGCAATTAAAGTTTCAATTAGTAAATATAACTCCGCTCGTAACTAAATTAGCTTTAACTTCCTTCTGCATTCCTGTACCTCCGTTCTGATCGGTAGCACCTTCACCAACTACTCACTGGTACTTCCTTGCTGTTTTTTTGCTAAACCGGGTGCTACTGTCAACGGCAAGGATATGAAAGAGGCCGCTTTGTTAATCCGCGTCGTACATTCGCAGGGTGCCAGATTTTACGTAAGAAGTCACGCGGCTGCTCACACCCCCCTGGCCAATTCGGGGAGCCGGAGCCACAACCAGCATTCCACGTGCAGTCCAGCCGGCCGGCAATTCACCCAGACGACTCCGGGGCCCCAGCGACCTTCTCCTCATCGCGCAGTCCGCCAGCGAAACGCCAGGATAGTACCAACCCGCGGAAGCGATCCTAGACGGGCTTTTTTTTATCCACGATCTATTTATTTAATAAATTATCTTGTGTTGACTCATGGTGGTTTCCATTCCCGACGCCGCCATCTTGCTCACCCGTCACACTGGCGCCCATAACGTGGTATTTAATGGTCTAGATCGCTTCCGTAGAGTAGTTGTGTGTTGTGTCTTGTTCGTAGTTAATTTTAATTTTGTGTTGTGAAACGTTTTTTTTTTGGTTGCAAGTAACTAGCGTGTACCAATTTAATATTGTTAAATTTTATTTTAATTGTGATGCTGTGTACACACTAGTTGCACTTTAACACATTTGTAGATTTTTTTTTAGCACTTTCATTGTAAGAATTCATCAGCTTCCTGTTCATCAACCATAACGTTTTTGCTTTTCCTTCGCAATATTGTAACAGAACGGTGTAGGTTTGTAGAACTGTCCAAAACTTATCCGTCATAATTTGAGTTCATCGTAAAATAGAACCATGGCGTTTCCGGTAAAATTTTTGTCTTTGAACAAGACCGAACTTGAGTATGAGGTTGAAATTAGAGGTTCCACTCCCGCTTCTAACGTGCAGGATTTGCGAAAACAGATAGCAAAATTGGCCAACCTGTTTCCTTCAGAGGACATTTTGGCTAGTCCTTTTTCAGTAGCCGACGATCTCAAAGGCATTAGTGATGTGCTCACAAAAATTAGGTCGAACCTTGATACCAGCCTTGATAGCAATGTGTTACTTCGGACGCAGAATTTGCTTAATCACCTTCACTATAGATTCACTCGTGTTGCTGTTGATGAAGCGACCCAACCTATGTTCGATGCGTGCGTTGCCGAGTATCACTCATTGCGGGAGAGGTTCGGTACCGTCAAGGATAGGGGCGTAGATATTCTGGCACCCGGGACTAGTCCGGATGTACCAATAACAACGGCCTTGCCAATGAACGTCACAGTACAATGCGATCGCGGCAGTGGTAATGAACTTTCCCGTATTAGATTTGACGGAAGCTGATGAATTCTTACAATGAAAGTGCTAAAAAAAAATCTACAAATGTGTTAAAGTGCAACTAGTGTGTACACAGCATCACAATTAAAATAAAATTTAACAATATTAAATTGGTACACGCTAGTTACTTGCAACCAAAAAAAAAACGTTTCACAACACAAAATTAAAATTAACTACGAACAAGACACAACACACAACTACTCTACGGAAGCGATCTAGACCATTAAATACCACGTTATGGGCGCCAGTGTGACGGGTGAGCAAGATGGCGGCGTCGGGAATGGAAACCACCATGAGTCAACACAAGATAATTTATTAAATAAATAGATCGTGGATAAAAAAAAGCCCGTCTAGGATCGCTTCCGCGGGTTGGTACTATCCTGGCGTTTCGCTGGCGGACTGCGCGATGAGGAGAAGGTCGCTGGGGCCCCGGAGTCGTCTGGGTGAATTGCCGGCCGGCTGGACTGCACGTGGAATGCTGGTTGTGGCTCCGGCTCCCCGAATTGGCCAGGGGGGTGTGAGCAGCCGCGTGACTTCTTACGTAAAATCTGGCACCCTGCGAATGTACGACGCGGATTAACAAAGCGGCCTCTTTCATATCCTTGCCGTTGACAGTAGCACCCGGTTTAGCAAAAAAACAGCAAGGAAGTACCAGTGAGTAGTTGGTGAAGGTGCTACCGATCAGAACGGAGGTACAGGAATGCAGAAGGAAGTTAAAGCTAATTTAGTTACGAGCGGAGTTATATTTACTAATTGAAACTTTAATTGCTTACACTAAAAAAAGACTAAAATATAACAAGCCAAGCTCCACGATGTTACAATTATCATGCTAATGCAGCGAAATACCGTCTATTAAAATGTAGGCGACGCCATCTTATAACGGTAAATTTTGGTACAGCGCGCGGCGCGCGACCGCTAGCATTCCTTACGAAATTGCTAAAGATACAACAGTAATACGCACTAAGATAAGCACTAGACACATTAAAAGAAGTAGGTGATTTATACAGCTAAGAAGCGAGCACTAATTAAATGTCCAAAACTTACCCGTTATGTGGGGTGCACTTTTATAGTTTGAAATGGTTAAACGTTAACTTAAGGCTTTGTTTGGCCGAATTATAAATTATCAGGTTCCACTGGGGAGACTAAGTGTCTAGCGTTCGCACAACCGGCGCGCGTAAAGTCGCGATAACAATGATCGCGAGCGCTTCGGGCGGCGACTGACCTCTGAGGGCCGCGGCAGTGGAATGAATGTCCCTGGCGGCCGTCGATGCGTCTCGACCGTATGGAAAAAAACTGCTTATCTTGCGCGGCGTTAAGGTGATTCTCTGCGCTCGCGCATTAAGGGCAATACACTATTAAATTAATATGCATTGGTTATATTATTAATTAATTTTACGCTTGAACAGTGAATAGGTAATTGGTTAAATGTTCTACATATGTAACCATTACGTTACACTATTCAGTGCAAGTGTTCCTTTAGTAAGACGACGCTTATCTCGTCAATTTTTCGGTAGAGGTAGGGAAACGGTTTAGGTAGGTAACTCTTCTTTTTAGTCTATTTAGATATAAGTACTTAAATTATGTAGCCGTGTCAAGACGCAAAAGCGCTGTGTTTTCGTTTGGTTTTTGCTCACTTATTTTTTACACATTCATCACGCTATCGGTGAGGATCTGTTATTAGCTCACTGTCACTACTGGTTTAAGCTACTGTGTAATATTTAAGCTGATGATCTTCCTGTATATATAAATAAATAAATAAATTTTGTTTGTACACCCGTATTGTAAGTTAGAATTTTCGTTATTTTCCAGGGCATAGCGGAAACCACGTTCGCGTACCTGATGGAGCACGGCGGCGCGAGCACGGCGCGGCTCGTGCGCGCGGTGGGCGCGCGCTACCCGGCGCGCCTGCAGGCCTGGCTCGCGCGCACGCCGGCCCGAGACCCGGTAAATACACTCATTCTAAAATCATTCTACATAGCGGAAACCACGTTCGCGTACCTGATGGAGCACGGCGGCGCGAGCACGGCGCGGCTCGTGCGCGCGGTGGGCGCGCGCTACCCGGCGCGCCTGCAGGCCTGGCTCGCGCGCACGCCGGCCCGAGACCCGGTAAATACACTCATTCTAAAATCATTCTACATAGCGGAAACCACGTTCGCGTACCTGATGGAGCACGGCGGCGCGAGCACGGCGCGGCTCGTGCGCGCGGTGGGCGCGCGCTACCCGGCGCGCCTGCAGGCCTGGCTCGCGCGCACGCCGGCCCGAGACCCGGTAAATACACTCATTCTAAAATCATTCTACATAGCGGAAACCACGTTAGCGTACCTGATGGAGCACGGCGGCGCGAGCACGGCGCGGCTCGTGCGCGCGGTGGGCGCGCGCTACCCGGCGCGCCTGCAGGCCTGGCTCGCGCGCACGCCGGCCCGAGACCCGGTAAATACACTCATTCTAAAATCATTCTACATAGCGGAAACCACGTTAGCGTACCTGATGGAGCACGGCGGCGCGAGCACGGCGCGGCTCGTGCGCGCGGTGGGCGCGCGCTACCCGGCGCGCCTGCAGGCCTGGCTCGCGCGCACGCCGGCCCGAGACCCGGTAAATACACTCATTCTAAAATCATTCTACATAGCGGAAACCACGTTCGCGTACCTGATGGAGCACGGCGGCGCGAGCACGGCGCGGCTCGTGCGTGCGGTGGGCGCGCGCTACCCGGCGCGCCTGCAGGCCTGGCTCGCGCGCACGCCGGCCCGAGACCCGGTAAATACACTCATTCTAAAATCATTCTACATAGCGGAAACCACGTTCGCGTACCTGATGGAGCACGGCGGCGCGAGCACGGCGCGGCTCGTGCGCGCGGTGGGCGCGCGCTACCCGGCGCGCCTGCAGGCCTGGCTCGCGCGCACGCCGGCCCGAGACCCGGTAAATACACTCATTCTAAAATCATTCTACATAGCGGAAACCACGTTCGCGTACCTGATGGAGCACGGCGGCGCGAGCACGGCGCGGCTCGTGCGCGCGGTGGGCGCGCGCTACCCGGCGCGCCTGCAGGCCTGGCTCGCGCGCACGCCGGCCCGAGACCCGGTAAATACACTCATTCTAAAATCATTCTACATAGCGGAAACCACGTTCGCGTACCTGATGGAGCACGGCGGCGCGAGCACGGCGCGGCTCGTGCGCGCGCGCTACCCGGCGCGCCTGCAGGCCTGGCTCGCGCGCACGCCGGCCCGAGACCCGGTAAATACACTCATTCTAAAATCATTCTACATAGCGGAAACCACGTTCGCGTACCTGATGGAGCACGGCGGCGCGAGCACGGCGCGGCTTGTGCGCGCGGTGGGCGCGCGCTACCCGGCGCGCCTGCAGGCCTGGCTCGCGCGCACGCCGGCCCGAGACCCGGTAAATACACTCATTCTAAAATCATTCTACATAGCGGAAACCACGTTCGCGTACCTGATGGAGCACGGCGGCGCGAGCACGGCGCGGCTCGTGCGCGCGGTGGGCGCGCGCTACCCGGCGCGCCTGCAGGCCTGGCTCGCGCGCACGCCGGCCCGAGACCCGGTAAATACACTCATTCTAAAATCATTCTACATAGCGGAAACCACGTTAGCGTACCTGATGGAGCACGGCGGCGCGAGCACGGCGCGGCTCGTGCGCGCGGTGGGCGCGCGCTACCCGGCGCGCCTGCAGGCCTGGCTCGCGCGCACGCCGGCCCGAGACCCGGTAAATACACTCATTCTAAAATCATTCTACATAGCGGAAACCACGTTCGCGTACCTGATGGAGCACGGCGGCGCGAGCACGGCGCGGCTCGTGCGCGCGGTGGGCGCGCGCTACCCGGCGCGCCTGCAGGCCTGGCTCGCGCGCACGCCGGCCCGAGACCCGGTAAATACACTCATTCTAAAATCATTCTACATAGCGGAAACCACGTTCGCGTACCTGATGGAGCACGGCGGCGCGAGCACGGCGCGGCTCGTGCGCGCGCGCTACCCGGCGCGCCTGCAGGCCTGGCTCGCGCGCACGCCGGCCCGAGACCCGGTAAATACACTCATTCTAAAATCATTCTACATAGCGGAAACCACGTTCGCGTACCTGATGGAGCACGGCGGCGCGAGCACGGCGCGGCTTGTGCGCGCGGTGGGCGCGCGCTACCCGGCGCGCCTGCAGGCCTGGCTCGCGCGCACGCCGGCCCGAGACCCGGTAAATACACTCATTCTAAAATCATTCTACATAGCGGAAACCACGTTCGCGTACCTGATGGAGCACGGCGGCGCGAGCACGGCGCGGCTCGTGCGCGCGGTGGGCGCGCGCTACCCGGCGCGCCTGCAGGCCTGGCTCGCGCGCACGCCGGCCCGAGACCCGGTAAATACACTCATTCTAAAATCATTCTACATAGCGGAAACCACGTTCGCGTACCTGATGGAGCACGGCGGCGCGAGCACGGCGCGGCTCGTGCGCGCGGTGGGCGCGCGCTACCCGGCGCGCCTGCAGGCCTGGCTCGCGCGCACGCCGGCCCGAGACCCGGTAAATACACTCATTCTAAAATCATTCTACATAGCGGAAACCACGTTCGCGTACCTGATGGAGCACGGCGGCGCGAGCACGGCGCGGCTCGTGCGCGCGGTGGGCGCGCGCTACCCGGCGCGCCTGCAGGCCTGGCTCGCGCGCACGCCGGCCCGAGACCCGGTAAATACACTCATTCTAAAATCATTCTACATAGCGGAAACCACGTTCGCGTACCTGATGGAGCACGGCGGCGCGAGCACGGCGCGGCTCGTGCGCGCGGTGGGCGCGCGCTACCCGGCGCGCCTGCAGGCCTGGCTCGCGCGCACGCCGGCTCGAGACCCGGTAAATACACTCATTCTAAAATCATTCTACATAGCGGAAACCACGTTCGCGTACCTGATGGAGCACGGCGGCGCGAGCACGGCGCGGCTCGTGCGCGCGGTGGGCGCGCGCTACCCGGCGCGCCTGCAGGCCTGGCTCGCGCGCACGCCGGCCCGAGACCCGGTAAATACACTCATTCTAAAATCATTCTACATAGCGGAAACCACGTTCGCGTACCTGATGGAGCACGGCGGCGCGAGCACGGCGCGGCTCGTGCGCGCGGTGGGCGCGCGCTACCCGGCGCGCCTGCAGGCCTGGCTCGCGCGCACGCCGGCCCGAGACCCGGTAAATACACTCATTCTAAAATCATTCTACATAGCGGAAACCACGTTAGCGTACCTGATGGAGCACGGCGGCGCGAGCACGGCGCGGCTCGTGCGCGCGGTGGGCGCGCGCTACCCGGCGCGCCTGCAGGCCTGGCTCGCGCGCACGCCGGCCCGAGACCCGGTAAATACACTCATTCTAAAATCATTCTACATAGCGGAAACCACGTTCGCGTACCTGATGGAGCACGGCGGCGCGAGCACGGCGCGGCTCGTGCGCGCGGTGGGCGCGCGCTACCCGGCGCGCCTGCAGGCCTGGCTCGCGCGCACGCCGGCCCGAGACCCGGTAAATACACTCATTCTAAAATCATTCTACATAGCGGAAACCACGTTCGCGTACCTGATGGAGCACGGCGGCGCGAGCACGGCGCGGCTCGTGCGCGCGGTGGGCGCGCGCTACCCGGCGCGCCTGCAGGCCTGGCTCGCGCGCACGCCGGCCCGAGACCCGGTAAATACACTCATTCTAAAATCATTCTACATAGCGGAAACCACGTTCGCGTACCTGATGGAGCACGGCGGCGCGAGCACGGCGCGGCTCGTGCGCGCGGTGGGCGCGCGCTACCCGGCGCGCCTGCAGGCCTGGCTCGCGCGCACGCCGGCCCGAGACCCGGTAAATACACTCATTCTAAAATCATTCTACATAGCGGAAACCACGTTCGCGTACCTGATGGAGCACGGCGGCGCGAGCACGGCGCGGCTCGTGCGCGCGGTGGGCGCGCGCTACCCGGCGCGCCTGCAGGCCTGGCTCGCGCGCACGCCGGCCCGAGACCCGGTAAATACACTCATTCTAAAATCATTCTACATAGCGGAAACCACGTTCGCGTACCTGATGGAGCACGGCGGCGCGAGCACGGCGCGGCTCGTGCGCGCGGTGGGCGCGCGCTACCCGGCGCGCCTGCAGGCCTGGCTCGCGCGCACGCCGGCCCGAGACCCGGTAAATACACTCATTCTAAAATCATTCTACATAGCGGAAACCACGTTCGCGTACCTGATGGAGCACGGCGGCGCGAGCACGGCGCGGCTCGTGCGCGCGGTGGGCGCGCGCTACCCGGCGCGCCTGCAGGCCTGGCTCGCGCGCACGCCGGCCCGAGACCCGGTAAATACACTCATTCTAAAATCATTCTACATAGCGGAAACCACGTTCGCGTACCTGATGGAGCACGGCGGCGCGAGCACGGCGCGGCTCGTGCGCGCGGTGGGCGCGCGCTACCCGGCGCGCCTGCAGGCCTGGCTCGCGCGCACGCCGGCCCGAGACCCGGTAAATACACTCATTCTAAAATCATTCTACATAGCGGAAACCACGTTCGCGTACCTGATGGAGCACGGCGGCGCGAGCACGGCGCGGCTCGTGCGCGCGGTGGGCGCGCGCTACCCGGCGCGCCTGCAGGCCTGGCTCGCGCGCACGCCGGCCCGAGACCCGGTAAATACACTCATTCTAAAATCATTCTACATAGCGGAAACCACGTTAGCGTACCTGATGGAGCACGGCGGCGCGAGCACGGCGCGGCTCGTGCGCGCGGTGGGCGCGCGCTACCCGGCGCGCCTGCAGGCCTGGCTCGCGCGCACGCCGGCCCGAGACCCGGTAAATACACTCATTCTAAAATCATTCTACATAGCGGAAACCACGTTCGCGTACCTGATGGAGCACGGCGGCGCGAGCACGGCGCGGCTCGTGCGCGCGGTGGGCGCGCGCTACCCGGCGCGCCTGCAGGCCTGGCTCGCGCGCACGCCGGCCCGAGACCCGGTAAATACACTCATTCTAAAATCATTCTACATAGCGGAAACCACGTTCGCGTACCTGATGGAGCACGGCGGCGCGAGCACGGCGCGGCTCGTGCGCGCGGTGGGCGCGCGCTACCCGGCGCGCCTGCAGGCCTGGCTCGCGCGCACGCCGGCCCGAGACCCGGTAAATACACTCATTCTAAAATCATTCTACATAGCGGAAACCACGTTCGCGTACCTGATGGAGCACGGCGGCGCGAGCACGGCGCGGCTCGTGCGCGCGGTGGGCGCGCGCTACCCGGCGCGCCTGCAGGCCTGGCTCGCGCGCACGCCGGCCCGAGACCCGGTAAATACACTCATTCTAAAATCATTCTACATAGCGGAAACCACGTTCGCGTACCTGATGGAGCACGGCGGCGCGAGCACGGCGCGGCTCGTGCGCGCGGTGGGCGCGCGCTACCCGGCGCGCCTGCAGGCCTGGCTCGCGCGCACGCCGGCCCGAGACCCGGTAAATACACTCATTCTAAAATCATTCTACATAGCGGAAACCACGTTCGCGTACCTGATGGAGCACGGCGGCGCGAGCACGGCGCGGCTCGTGCGCGCGGTGGGCGCGCGCTACCCGGCGCGCCTGCAGGCCTGGCTCGCGCGCACGCCGGCCCGAGACCCGGTAAATACACTCATTCTAAAATCATTCTACATAGCGGAAACTACGTTCGCGTACCTGATGGAGCACGGCGGCGCGAGCACGGCGCGGCTCGTGCGCGCGGTGGGCGCGCGCTACCCGGCGCGCCTGCAGGCCTGGCTCGCGCGCACGCCGGCCCGAGACCCGGTAAATACACTCATTCTTAAATCATTCTACATAGCGGAAACCACGTTCGCGTACCTGATGGAGCACGGCGGCGCGAGCACGGCGCGGCTCGTGCGCGCGGTGGGCGCGCGCTACCCGGCGCGCCTGCAGGCCTGGCTCGCGCGCACGCCGGCCCGAGACCCGGTAAATACACTCATTCTAAAATCATTCTACATAGCGGAAACCACGTTCGCGTACCTGATGGAGCACGGCGGCGCGAGCACGGCGCGGCTCGTGCGCGCGGTGGGCGCGCGCTACCCGGCGCGCCTGCAGGCCTGGCTCGCGCGCACGCCGGCCCGAGACCCGGTAAATACACTCATTCTAAAATCATTCTACATAGCGGAAACCACGTTCGCGTACCTGATGGAGCACGGCGGCGCGAGCACGGCGCGGCTCGTGCGCGCGGTGGGCGCGCGCTACCCGGCGCGCCTGCAGGCCTGGCTCGCGCGCACGCCGGCCCGAGACCCGGTAAATACACTCATTCTAAAATCATTCTACATAGCGGAAACCACGTTCGCGTACCTGATGGAGCACGGCGGCGCGAGCACGGCGCGGCTCGTGCGCGCGGTGGGCGCGCGCTACCCGGCGCGCCTGCAGGCCTGGCTCGCGCGCACGCCGGCCCGAGACCCGGTAAATACACTCATTCTAAAATCATTCTACATAGCGGAAACCACGTTAGCGTACCTGATGGAGCACGGCGGCGCGAGCACGGCGCGGCTCGTGCGCGCGGTGGGCGCGCGCTACCCGGCGCGCCTGCAGGCCTGGCTCGCGCGCACGCCGGCCCGAGACCCGGTAAATACACTCATTCTAAAATCATTCTACATCATTCTAATTCATTTTTTTTTTGTAAGAATATAGTTACATACATGGTCTTAGGTTATAGTGTACAAGTCCTCGTATTCAGCATGCAAGCAAGCATACAAATATTATATTCAAATAAGCTAAAACTTTCGTACGTCAAACATTCTTATAATTTAAACAGTCCTTGACGCTGTACAAGCATTTTTAAGTAACCATATGGTCATTTTTCGCTTGATAATTGGTCCCGACAGTGATTTTGGTAGTTTATTGTATAAAACTATGCTCATATTTACAATATTCCTTTTGTAAATGTCTTTGCGACAGGGTGGTTCGTATAAAGGAGACATGATATGTGGTCTTGTCTGCCTTCAAACAATCTTAAGGCTTGGCCAAACACACCACGCGACCGCAACGGCTTTAAATATGCTGGTTACCGACGTATGGCTCACATCAGTCGGACGTTAGGCAGCGCGCCAAGCGTAGTGCGAGCGTACCTACCAATATATTACTTACTAGCTTCGTCCGCGTGAAACTCGTTTATATCGCAGCCTCCTTACAAACTTTTACCCTCCCATTTCACCACCTTAGGGGATGATTTCGGGGATAAAAACTATCCTATGGTACTCTTCATCCCTTCAACTATCTCCAATTAAAAAATCACGTCAATTCGTCGCTCCGTTTTGCCATGAAAGACGGACAAACAAAAAACACACACATACACTTTCCCATTTATAATATTAGTATGGATTCTGTGATTGAGATCGCGGATTTTTAAATGAAAATGCGTATTTGCGGAATGCGTTTATATTTTTTTTGATGTAAGACGTACGGGGCTTGGGGTAGTTTTTTTAAGCAAGTCGCATGTTTTCACTTCTGCCGGCACTCCGTGCAACCCGGTCTTCTTTTACCTAATCTCGTAAGAGATCATAAAGTTATGTATGACTCTGATCTATGGTTTCGAAAGGAATGAGCGACCCTCCGCGCGCGTATGCTGTATCCGGGCGCGAGTCACGCCCGCATCGGGCCGCGTTCGCGCGCGTTAGGCCTGCCACACACTGGCGCGGCCTGCGTGGCGGACAATAGTAAATTTGACAACGGCGGACAAGTTTACTATTGTCCGCCGCGGCCAGGCCGCGCCAGTGTGATGCAGGCGTTATGAGGGCGTGTTGGGAGCGAGGCCGGCGCCCTGTGTGAGCAGGCATCGCATAGGCGCGCCGTGTGTTTGCCCAAGCCTTTATGCCTCAGCCCACAGATATAGATATACACTAGATAACTTAAACACCTCAATCTGTATGAAAACCGACCGTGTCACTTTTTTCTGCCTACTGTCACGTCACACGGGCGAATTAGTGATGTGAATTCCCCGTTGTCCGCGCAAAATCGATTCTGCAATAAGTAATTTTCTAAATATTCACGGACAACCGGCTACCAAGACAGACGCGCGCGGAATGTCAATCGGAGTGCCAACTCGGAGACCGAATTCGGACACGCGAAGTACAGTCATCGTCATATAGTTAGTACTAGCTAGGGTAGCCGAATATTTCGTAACACACCCTTATTCTTAGAGTAATAAAGACGTTTACCGAAATATTTGGCTACCTTGGCTGCTACTAACTATAAGACGCTGACTGTACATGCATTTCCGTGATCTATGTAAATCTATATCTGTGCCCCAGCCACACAATCGTCGAGTGACGTGGGAAATAGCGAGAAAAGGAGACAGAGACGTAGTATGGCAACGTCCTACGTAGTATCCACAATCCCGTGTTGTGACTGTACAATAAAATGTATAAATACTACATAATCTATAACCCAAAGTGGGTCTTGGCCTCCGACACGAGTTGTCGCCACTTGACCTAATATGAACGTCAAACAAAACCGTATTTTTACTGGCCAGGTGCGCGCCTTGCACCATCTCAGCGCCAAGGACTACGGACAGGCGGCGACCGTGCTGGCCGGGCTGGCGCAGGCGGAGAGAGACTCCGTCAAGAGGATGGCGGTGAGTCCGTGCGAGTGCTTCAGATGCAAGCTCGCGTATTATCTATACAGAGTGTACCAGAAATGGGCTGTGAACCGATCAAGGGCATAACAGGTCTCGTGTTCTAATAAGAAAAAACTAAACAAAAATATATTTTTTGCGATTTTTTTTCATTCGTATGGAACGTGAGTGGGTTCGAATCCCGGCTCGTACTAATATGATTTCATATTTACCGTTAGCTTTTCGGTGAAGGATAAACATCGTGAGGAAACCTGCATACATCTGCGAAGAAATTCAAAGGTGTAAATGAAGTCCCCAATCCGCACTGGGCCAGCGTGGGGACTACTGCCCGTTCCCTCTCATACGTGAGAGGAGGCCTGTGCCCAGCAGTGGGACGTATATAGGCTGATGATGTGATGTGTGTGTGTGTATGGAACGTTGGCCGACTGGGGTGACCTGCTCCATGCATGCAAAAAGGAATCGCGTAAAAAAAAGATTTGTTTTAGTTTTTTCTTATCAGAACACGAGACCTGTTATGCCCTTGATCGGTCACACCCCATTTTTGGTTCACTCGGTATTAATTTATTTATTGTTCGGAAAATATATCTAGCCTCTTCTATTCACGCCGTGGCCGGCGGCGGCGACCCTAGCCAGTTGCGGGCGTGAGCCCTGATAGGGTTTGCGAAGCCAAGCTCAGTCTCAAACACTCGGTAGCAAGAAGCACAGTAGTGTCACCATCACAGCCGAAAGTCGTCCACTGCTGCACATAGGCCTCGCCCAAAGAGCACCGCAGTAAATAGACCCCTGACAAGGTGGACTGATGACCTTGTAGAGGTAGCGGGATTCCGCGCAACACGAGACCATAGTATAAGTTTTACCGAAACAAAACTTTACGATGGCGTTTGCGTTTTACTCTCAATTTGTATGGGATTTGACAGCTAAACGCGAACGCGGTCGTAACGTTTTGTTTCGGTAAAACTTATACTAGAGCCTCTGTTATGCACTTGATCGGTTCTCACCCCATTTTGGTACACTCTGTATATATGTATTGTAGGGGCGGTGCTCAGTGGTAGAGTAAGACGCTATAGGATAATAGGCCATGAGTTTAATTTGCTCTGTCCCCTTTTGGAAATAAAGGCGCGCATCTATGTATAATTAAGCCCAGGCGCGCACTACGATTTATTGTCGTGCGATAATCGCGTCGCGGAAATGCAACGTATGGGTTTATATGTCATATGTCATGCCATATAATAAATAATAATAATAATATAATAAATATTAGGGGACAATCTTACACAAATCGACCTAGTCCCAAACTAAGCAAAGCTTGTACTATGGGTACTAGACGACGATAAACATACTTATATAGATAAATAAATACTTAAATACATAGAAAACATCCATAACTCAGGAACAAATATTCGTGCTCATCACACAAATAAATAAATGCCCTTACCGGGATTCGAACCCAGGACCTCTAGCTTCGTAGGCAGGGTCACTACCAACTAGGCTAAAGCGGTCGTCATATGCGCGCACTGCCATATAACACATACATATAGACTTGTAAATATAATGTTTCTTTCCATTTCAGACTACAGCGTCCCTCGCCAAGCTCTGCCTGCTCGCATCCGACGAGGAAACTCAACCTTCCGACACATGGAACAAGGTCGAAGGTTGCCTGTCGCTGGCCGAGCAGCATTCGGCGCTGCCTCGCGACATCAAGTTGTTGCACGGATTAGACGCAAGTGACTGTAGAGTGATGCCGCCCGAGGATCTGGTACAGGTGAGTGTTTTACTCCGTTCATCATCATCATATCAGCCGAAAGACGTCCACTGCTGGACATAGGCCTCCCTCAAAGAGTGCCAAAGTGACCGGTCCTGCGCCACCCGCATCCAACAGACTCCCGCGACCTTTACCAGGTCACCAGTCCACCTTGTAGGGGGCCTACCCAAGCTGCGCCTTCCGGTACGTGGTCGCCACTCGAGAACCTTTCCACCCCAACGGCCATCGGTTCTACGTGCTACTGATGATATGATATTGTACCTATCGGCAATTTACACTCTCTTACACGTATGTTTAGGGTTCCGTATCAAAAAGGTAAAAACCCTTATAGAAAGAAGGAAGACACTTGTTCACTAAAAGACAGAGACAGACGGAGAGAGCATACATTCCAATGACACACATATTGTGTGTGTCTTCGCGGCAGTGAATCGGTGGCTGTCTCAGCGTTATGCCGAGGTGTCAGACAGACACATACAGCATATGTCAAAAAAAAATAATTTTTTTCAGTCACTTGTTATCGTTATCTGATTGAGCTTAATTCTCCCTTCTTAATAGTTAAACTTTGAAGTGTCCAGTATAAAGTGAGCTTTAAATGTCTCAACAATTACGTGACCGTACAAAATTTAATTTTGGACATAGCTTTATTTACTTATAGCTAGGTGTAACAGGGGCAAGTCACATGAACCAAGTATTTTTTTTACAGATGTACATTGAAAGTGAGAGCGACGCTTTAACCGAATACGACTACAAGAAGTCCCTCGACTTAACTGACTTCGTACAGGACATGGAGCGACGTGACGATCTGCGACTCAGGGTAATTTATCTATATATATATAAGTCCTAACTATTGACAAAGAAACCAACTTAAGCATAAGGAAACGAACAAAAGTAATAGACGCTCTAAATCACTGCAAAACAAGCAAATGGAAATGGTCAGGCCACGTTGCACGGATGCATAAAGATAGATGGACAAAAAGAGTAACACATTGGGATGGCCCTCTCGGAAAAAGAAAAAGAGGCAGACCTCCCGAGAGATGGCTAGACGAAATAAAAAAGGTAGCAGGTGAAAATTGGGTATCAAAAACCCAAGACAGAAAAATGTGGAGTAAAATGGAGGACGCCTTTACTCGTAGAGAGGTCCTTAAGGCCCCGTAGGTCCAGCGAAGTTGAGCGAACAGATTTTTTGAAACAATATAATGCGTCTGTTTATAATAATATGGTTTAAAAAAAATACGAATAGTAATCTTGAGGCTTTTCTGCAGGGAGATCAGTGTTTAGAAACATGATTAAGCAATTTTCGCTCGATAGGAAAAAATCACGAACATAGGTCTAAAAGGGTCTAAAACACACTTAAAATAAGTCTTACAATTTATGCACAAAAGCTAAAAATACTAAAATGGCTTCTAAAAATCGGCAATATCATGTTTGAGGGAAATCAGTGTTTACTTTTTTATTTATTTAAACGCCAACAAAAAAAAATTACAAAACATGATTTCCGCGCTTCCGAGCACGCACTTCCATCTCGCTCACGCTTAAGCTCAGTGAGAGGGAGAGAAGACCATGAACCTACGGCGCCTTAAATAAAATTCGAATACAAGAAAACTTATATACCCAACTTTGTAACTATTTTTTATTTATTTAAGGAAATAAAATGGCTTATATTTATAAGTCCTAACTGGCTGTCTGACCGACTTAACATTGTAGCAACCGGTCTAAAAGTGCAACAACAGAAACCGACAGAACTCGCTAGGCGCATAGGTTCATACTGCTGCCCGCCTAGCGGGCTGAGCAAAAATTACGAGTGCCTACCAGGCGGGTTCTTGGTTGCGAACGTGTTAAATAACGATCTCTCAATTTACAATGTGACGATAGGAACCTATTGAAGGAAAATAAACTTTAATAGATTAAACATTTAGTATATATTTGCTTGTAAAGACGACCGACCACTATACATGTCGTATTGCGCAGGTGTGGTGCGCGTGCATCCGGCGCTCGTCGTGGGAGAGCGTGAACATCGAGGCGCCGGCCGCCGAGCTGCAGGACAAGATGTTCTTCCGACTCATGCATCTTGTGCATGTCATGGGTAAATATAGCTTTAACCTGTGGGTCCCCGCACCTCCGAAAGTATTACACGCCACGGAGTCCCGCGCGCCGATTGTTTGTTACTCGAGTGTCCCGGTCACGTGGTCACGTGGTCACCCCCCCCCCCCCCCCCCCCCCGTGTCCCGAGGTCATTTGACCTGACGCGACCAAACCACTTGACTCAACGTTATCATATGTCTGTAGTGTTTATACTTAGGAATGTAAATGTTTACATTTTTTACAAGGGCATGAAACAGACTTCATTGTGTTACGTACTCAACATATTACAAAGTAGAAACCATGGCTCTTAAATAAAAATAATGGTCATTCTCCAAAGAAACGCAAATAAAATAAAAAATATGAATTGAAACTATAACATTTTTATATATTCTGGGTCTCCAAGAGACATGCTATCAATTATTGGAAATTACTTGAAGAAATATCCGTAAAAATATCGTTTTATTCGTCGTAGAAAACCGTGAATTACGAGTAACGGTTTTTCAACTCGTCATAGCTTGGCGTCAGTACTAACAGTCGAGCTTCGGTTGGTACCAATGTGTTGCTAATTTCATCGTGTTTAAATTAGAAATCGCTCAATGGAATAGGAACTCTATATTATTTGCAGTAAAGTATTTTTTCAACTGTGGGAACCACGGCGCGAATTCGTGGCAGCGGGAACCGACGGGCGGTAGTTTTTTTGCGCGAAATCGCGCGCGCGGGACTCGGGGGGGGGGGTAACCTGTGCAATTTGTTTGGGACTCCTGCAGGCTGCCATTTTTGCCACGAATTAGCGTCGATGGGGACCCACAGGTTAACAGCATACGAATATCTACACTATTATTAGTAGTGGCTCTGTGAGCAGGGTGGCTAGCGCAACTGACACCGCGGCGCGACGCGAGTCGAGAAAGATCTACCCTCACCTTTCTAATTTGCACGGTTCGAGTGAGACAGGAGACACTCAGTAACGACTTGTCAGCAAGTTGACGTTCTGTAATGCTGCTTCAATCGAATACCTTGCGACATTTTTTTTTCTCCCAGTTTTCCAATTTCCGCCCCCGTCCAAGTTGGCTCAGTTCGGTTTGCACAGGGCGGTTCCACAACACTTCGGGAGCACAAGTACCGCGAGCCATCCGGTTGCCTCTTCGACACTGTATCTAGGCTCTCGTGGCTCTGAAGATACTTACCCCGTGAATTTACCGGATTACTCATGATCTACTATGTAATTTAGATTTTATCTTTCATTTTGTAACGTATAAGTTTTTTCTTTACTTTATTTATTTAAACTTAATTGCACTCAAAAAAAGAGTGGGAAATCATTTCTTTTAATTCTAATATAATTGTTATATTAACACCTTAAAGCTACGGTAGCCTAGTGGAAGCTACGGTAGCCTAGTGGTTCAGGCATGCGGCTGTCAAGCAGCGGTCGTGGGTTCTAATCCGGGCTCGTACCAATGAGTTTTTCGGAACTTATGTACGGAATATATACCGTTAGCTTTTCGGTGAAGGAAAACATCGTGAGGAAACCGGTCTAACCCCAATAAGGTCTAGTTTTCCCTCTGGGTTGGAAGGTCAGATGGCAGTCGTTTTCTTAAAACTAGTGCCTATGCCAAATCTTGGGATTAGGTGTCAAAGCGGACCCTGGGCTCCTTTAGGGGCACAGCCGGGAATAACGCTAGGAGAATGATGATGACCAAGAAAAAAAGACAGACGGAGCGTTACGAACAGTCAAGTGAAGCCAAACCGCATACAAACAAAACCAAGCTACATCAAGTTTAGCACACGCACACACATACAAACAAAATTGCACAAAACTCTTCAGCACGTGTCGCAATGCTGTCAAGATCATTTATTTCGAGTTTAGTGCGATTTAATTTGTTTATCGTGTGCTAAACTTATGGGCCTTGGTTGAAAACCGGTTGGCTTCACTAGACTGTTCGTTACGCTCCGTCTGTATATTTTCTTGGTCTGAGACTAACACGTACATATTCTCTCAGGTGGCGACTTGGAACTGCTCCTACCGCCAGCGGAAGACATTCTCACAGCGCGCGAGCTCGCTGAACTTGTTTCCGACTCTCGCTTCCGGTACATCATCAAGTATGGCTACGAGTGCTTCCACACTTCCCGGCAGGAAGACATGATCCACGCGTAAATTACAACATCTATATTAACGCCAGACTAACAGAGGATTATCTTATTTTTCCCTTATCAATTAATACAACATGACATCTTCATAATAACCATAGGTTGTCTCAGCTTCTAGTACCGCGCCGAGTGTTTCCACACTTTCCGCCAAGAGGACATAATTGCAACATTCGGGTAGTTTTGGATGCGTCAATATACGCCACAATAAGTCAAACTATTTTCTTATTATTTCCTTATCGTTTAATAGAACAGAGCACCTTCATAATAACCATCGGTTGCCTCGAACTCTACTTAGAATCACGATTGCTGTCTTCACAACGGCACCTGGTTGACAATATACTCGATGCCGGTCCCACCAAAATCCGTTCCGTATTGATGGTTGGTTCATGCCCCGGACTTGTAAGACACTGGGGAATGGTAAAGGGCCATTTACATGGTGCAACAACCCTTATGCGATTTTCATTACGCTGTGGGCTAACGAAATAAGTACGACAAGTTCAATAAAACCTCGAAAATCTAACGAATCATCTGTAACTTTTAAAATGTGCGAAAATTGCGAAGAATCTGTAAATTATAATGTGTTATTATGTCGAGCTTGCCTTAGCTCTAATATAACATTAAATATGTGTGGTGGGAGACTATCTCGATACTTATCGCAAAACTTGCGTCAATTCACGCATGAACTTGACATCACAAGTCAACATCTGTTTGGAGTGCAGGGCTCTACTGAAGATTTCGGGACTTTGTGTCGTGAAGCAAGTGTCGTTGTAAGCAACCTGCGTTTCACGATGTCGTTCTCCTTTCAAAATTGTGATTTTCGGCAGTATTAATAAAGTACATTATTGTAATAAATCGCATTCTAGTTGTTACATCATATAATGGCTCTTAAGTGTCCGATTGGGTTCGCCCTTCGGGTCTTCGGCCCTCGGGCGACTTCGGGCCTTTGTTTACTTTAGTGGCATTTGGCACAATAGTTAATTTAGTGGCATCTGGCCCTGACCCAAGTTACAACACGAAAAATAACTTAATATGTATAATTAAATTAACTTTTATCCCAGCACGATTTTACCTTCTTCATCACGAATTTAAGAGTTATCCTCTTGTCGGTGAAGTATTTTCCATTTACCTGTCACCAAACCTGCTTTTTAAAAATTATGAGGAAAGTTTTTCACTATATTTAAGTTTTCATTATCATTTTTGTTAGTATGAATGACCGACTAACTGGTATTAAACAACCAGAATATTTTTTGATCGCCACATAACATCTTTCAACTCTGTGGGGCTAGCATAACTCCGTCTTTATAAAACTAGTCATTATGTACATATTAAGATACATGTTATATAATGATAGTAAAATTGTAGCCGGATATCCTTTGCATCTCTAATCGAAATGTTTTCATGACTTTATGTTTTAAGAGGAAGAGATGTATGAACTCTATTGTTCTTATTAAAAAAACACGACACGCGCTGTAAGTTATATAGCCCCTTATTAATTACTTATTATTTTAAGGAAACATAATTTGTTTTAAAAAATGTTTATTTAAAGAAGTCGGTTGGTTCGTGGCGGTCGAAAAGTAAAGATACCATGAACTCCTAGTGAGTTACAGAGCTCGCGCTCGACAAACTCACCATTCGATGATGTATAGTCAGACTGAATTAGGCATAGGCTGTCCGCTTGCACCAACGGTATCACGTGGTACGGGCATTTTGATAGTTATGTTTAGGCGGATGTCACACTGCGCCGCATCTCCGGACGGAGGTGCGGAGCTCGTATGCAAGTACCTCAGTTTGTATATAAATTCCGTATGATACGACACTGCACCGCACCTCCGTCCGGCGAAATTTGTATGCAGCTCCGCACCTCCGTCCGCAGATGCGGCGCAGTGACATCCGCCTTAGTGGTTATTGAAATTATTTAATGTGCCCGACTTTTTATAAAACTATCATTGAAATTGGTATCTTCTTCCCTATGCTGCTTTTTGAATGAATTACTTTGATGCAGTTCGGCCAACTCATAATCTCAAGGTTAACCATTATCATTTCCATTTATGTAGTTTAATGAAACATAAAATTCACTTTTGACAACCGCTTTAGCCTAGTAGTCCCAACGCTGGCCCAGTGCGGGGTGGGGACTTCAGGTACACCTTAGAATTTCACTGTCTAAGAGTGGTTTTTATTTGCGTGATATCGTTTGTGGAAGGGGATATTTAGGTAGGTTAGTTTTAAGATGAATTATTGAATTATCGGTCTCTTCGGTCGCTCTTTCGATTATAATATATAATGGAAAAAGTAGACTTAGTATGCAAAATGTCGGCCTAGATATGATAGATCCCATTGTATACAAAGTTTCATATTATTCTACCGTGTCGTCTTAAAATGAGTCCTGGCGACCCTTAACCTTTTCACCGCTAGATGGTAAAGCAACTTGCCGTGCCACCTCACGCCACAAGAGTAACAAAATAATGGATAAAGAAATAATGCCAACATGAAATTGGGCTATTTCAGAGTAGGTTTTCATAAAATAAAATAAAATGTCGGCAAATGCCGTCTTTGGCGTCGGTGTCTCGAATCGTCGGTGACGTGATTTCACGTGTTTGGCGGTGAAAAGGTTAACACATAAATGCAGTAACTTAGTTGTCTCTGTTTCGGATGGAAGTTTATATATAGCTACGAAAATATGTTTGGTTTGCCCTAAGACTGAATATAAACATTAGGTACAGGGTGTTCAGTAACTTTAGTTTCTACTGTATGATTTGCCTCAAATGGTGTTAAATATTTGGTTTTTGTTAACGAAATCTTCGCAAAAAAAACCTGTGTAGTTTATGTAGCATGTAGAAATACCACATTAAATCTGTTGTTTTAGTTACTCCATAAGAAATACTGATGTAACAAGTATTTGAATTCCATGTCACAGCTTATGCAATGTTTGATATTTTCCAAATACTGAAATAATTTATTGTGTTCAAGGCGTGTAGTAAATTTTGTAATTTGATCGCGGTATAATAGTATCGTTATATTTATTCTTAAACATTATGACGTTGATATTAAAAATTGTTTCTATTTTTTTATTCCGTAGACTAAAATGACATTTCATGTATTGCTAGTTTTTTACGTCTTATAAATAGTGATGTGCTACAACCGGTACTAACCGAAAATAAATGGGTTAAGGTACTTATATTTGTTGATGAAGCGTCTGTAACACAATGAATGGATAATCCGTGACGTGCTAAAAACGAGAAAACCCGCACTGAAAACATCCGATCACTATACGAGTAAAATAACGAATGCCAAATACGTAAACCAAAATGGCGTCGCGTCAGGTCGGCGATACGTCAATGTCATTTTAAATGTTTGAGTACATTAGTAGCGAGTAAATTTTATTTATCGTTTATTTCGTATGGATTTGTGAGTAGATTTTATTTATTGTTTATTTTGAATCTAAAATTAATTCAAGATTTTATCGGTTATTCACAAACCGATATCAAAGATCAGCACTGTTTGTATATAGCTGGTCACATTATTTCTACGTTTGACATTTATGGTTGTCATTTTAGTCCATGGAATAAAAAAAAAGACTATAGTTGATTTCGAAGCTATGTGCACGGATAAAGTGGTAATAAATATGTGAACATGATTTGGGTTGGGCATAAGGTTGCTCAGATATTTTGGACCTTAAGCAATGTACATGTAGAAATGAACTCGTCTGTACCGTCAGGGGTATTAATATACGTACATAAATGAGGAATTAAATATTTGGACACGCCTTTATGACATAGACAATAGAGTCCTGTACAATCGCCAACACAAGTGAACTGACCATCCGTGCACTTTATATGCATTGTTATAAGGTTCAATATAAATATAGGATGGTCAGTTAACTGTGTTTGCGTTTGTACAGATATTTATGTACGTATTACACTGCGCATGTGTTTAGCATGTAAGTCTGATTTATTCAGTAAGGTATTATACTGATTATTTTATTGCTTAGGTTTGTTTACATTTTTAGATAATATTTCAAGGGACGACGAACGCCTATCGCTTAAGTCGGTCCATGCAAATAATTCAAATAACCTTTTCGACGCCCAGTCTAAGAGAAAAGTTGACCACTTTTCTCTTAGACAGACCACAAGCCTACTCAACATGCCATTCAATGCGGAGTTAAACCTTATGACAAGGCACGAAGGTTGCTATCGCACTGTACTCTATGACTGATGGATCCGTCATTGGCGTTGAACCAGTCGTGCGGATATATCTCTGTCTTTGGCGTTGAAAGGGATAATTATGGCAATAATTAAACCCTTCAAATCGAAAACTTTGCTTTCATGAGGGTTTCCTCAATATGTCAGCATGCCAAACCCATGAATTGTACGATTAATCCATCACCAGCCTATATACGTCCCACTGTTCGGCACAGATCTCTCAGGAATGAGAGGGAACGGGCAGTAGTCCCCACGCTGGCCCAGTGCGGGTTGGATATGTAAATGAGCCAATCATCTTGGTATCTCTCTCGGTAGTATCCATAATTATAGTGCAAATCATTTTCCTAGAATGGAAGCATACACAAGTACAACGTAAACAATAGGGAATATGCATGTGATTCAGAAATGGACAAAAAAAATCATGAGTAATCTTTATTGCTTAGTAAATATACACACATGATTATTTTTACAAATAATCATGTTTCTATTAACAAATTTAATTATTTAAAAGTAGTAATTTTCAAATTCTCTCGCAAATTTCCAAAACGCAACGCTATTGGCGGAGCGAATCGTGACGTCACCGTACACTCGGTGTCTACTGTCAACAGGTCGTTTGTATGATTATTGAAAGTTATTCGCAATGTTTAGCCGTTGTTTATGATAAATAATCAGTGTTTTTTGGGAATTAACAACTGAAAGCAGTGACTCCTTGTGAAAAAAGACTCCCTACAATGGCTGGAAGCGGTTTTGTCAAGGCACAGCCGGATAATCTGCCTAAAATTAATGTGTTCATGACGACTAAGTACGTAGGTACCTCGTAGAGGTGTATTTCTTTAATAAGTGTAATAACAAACTAGTACATATCTATATTATATAATCAAAGATATGTAGGTATTAGGTATGTTACATGTTGAGAACATCTTTATGAACATAACAAACTTAGATTGTTTTCGTCAAGAGTTCTAAATAAAACAAATTTGTGTAGGGCACTCAGTAAAAACAAAGAAACTTAGCTAAAACGTTTCGTGATCAAAATCAACACACGTAGTCAACTGTTGATCAACAACAATCATAATATTTGTAACATTAATAACTAAAAAATTGGGACTCAGAATAGTTTTATGAATAAGTACCTATATAATTACATTTTTAGGTTAGGTTATTGTTTATATTGTTCGCGAGTCGTAATAAAATAGTATTTTATGCAACTGTTGAATAAGTAGGGTCTTAAAACGCGAGTGTCGTGAGTTGCGATGCGAGCCTCGGCGAGCATCGCAATTAAAGACGCCACGAGCGTTTTAAGACCAAGTTATACACCGTTGCATACAATACTTTTTCTACGACTAATTTTAAATAAATAGCATTTGACTTTTCAGGCAGTAAGTTTTCCGTTAGTTCTATTACTACTCACGCAATTTCCTCAGCGGTGCAGTTATTTTCTTCTTCGTCCATTTTAAAAGGAACGTACACCTTTTTCTTCACTTCACAAACACGAATCAAATCTTAAGTAATTTATTATGTTATTAATAACGAATAGTTATCACATTTCGTCTTTTAATTTTGAACTGGAACTTCGGTGGGAAATTAGAAATATGACACATTGACACCTCTTGTTTATGGTCTATTTTGTTTTTAATTTCCTTGCACTTGCCATCCGAACCAAACTGAATCCGGATCCGAACCGAATCGGATCGGTTTATATTTATAAATAATACCAATAATTGGTAAAATATGTACAATAACATTAATAACACACAATACATGATAATTTATTTTTATTTTAGTAAATAATTTATGTTTTACAATTATTTGATGGTAATTAAAACTTCTTTATTTCGAAAATTTTGCTTATGAAGTTGGCACCACTGCAATATAGTGGCTGATTAAAAAAAAGTTAGATGATTTGACATCGTGGTAAACAGTGCTTTTATGGAAAATGTATGAACCAAAAAAGTACACTAAAGTGTGCGTTTATGGGCCATAGAGCATAGAGTTTTTCGACGACTTATTATCGGTGTCATTGCATTTGAGCTAAAGCCTATATAAATGACAGATAACGGTACAGGAGTAGAAAAAAGATTTTAGGTACAAACATATTTAATACTCACCTCGAAATGATCTTCACAACAATATAAACTATTCAAGCACGATACATTATCTGTCCTCATCGCCTTACACCGCTTTTTTCTTATATTTGCATCTTTGGGCATATGAAAATATATCACGTCAGGTGCAGTTTTAATGTTATTTTCACACATAGGGGCAATACAATATTTATAATAAGCTTTTGTGTGCTCTTCCGTTACAATACGTTGATCTTACAAGCTTTAATCACTCACTTTTATTAAAACTGTGAATCAAACTCTTCGTTGTTAATTTATTCTAAGTGCACGGTGACGTCACAAAATGAGCGCGCCAAAATGGCGGCGTTTCAATCGTCCGAAAATGATAGTAGTTTTAATTAAATTTTTTTAGCTCATTTAATGATAGTGTGAAAGTGTTATATTTTTTTCCGGTTTTATAATTACTTATAGAATCGTTTAAAAATATAAAAAAAAATACATGAATATACCCTATTAGCGATTACACTTCACAATCAAAGACAAAGGCTTTGTCTTCTATTTGTGCCTAGTACAAGAAGTGAATTCGTTGTCTAAAAATGACTCGCTATACGTGGCACTGTATGATTTTGTGGGTTTCCATCCACTAAATGTAGGAGTTTGTTGATCCATATTTTGTCAAGTGGCTGCTGTAATAGCTATATATATGTATACTGTAGTATGTTTATGTTTACGTATGAAATTCTGAATAATGTAATATTTCCCTGCTAATCACCTGGTGATTTTGTTCGGAAGTAAAATAAATTGTGTGTTAATATTGTTTTGCTGATTAATAAAGTTATTTTTTTAAGTTTCTCGTTTTATTCCTGTTTGGTTGCTTGATAAACGGCAAGTATTTATTTCAACATTTTCTAACGCCCAAAGACCTTCCACTTTCAGAATGCTTAAGACCTGAAATATGGACGCGTATGATGTCGCTTCAGCTTAAAATATAACAGAATATAGTAGTAACATTTTAAAGCTGTTCTTACCGTTTTTTTTAACAACTTGTGCCGTCTGAAAGATTCCAAAATAAAATACATTTCCTTTTAAAGTATCTTTTTGTAAGCTCGTGACAACAGCGCTGTCAGTTCCAATACCAACATGGGATTTCAACAATAGGCATCATGACAGTAATTAAAAATCACTAAAATATGGTATTTTCTTAGTGAAATTTTAATCATAGAATTCGAAAAATGCTCATATTTTTTAATTGAGTAAGAGATTATTATTTATTTTTTAAAATAAAACTGAAAAATACGGCCGCCCTCCATGATATGTTAAACACCAATCAGAGCGCATGACGTCACGTTTGTATAAACAAATACCCATAACGGCCATTACCACAGATTACAGAGAAAACTTACGTACTGAACGAATAGTAAGACAGGGATAGAACCATGTAATCTGTCAGATCTTCATACGTCATTGTCCCGCTTTCTCGCTCGCACGGCCGCGCAAGACTTGTAAACTTTTTAATTTATGTTCATTCACTGAGCAATTGAGCGATCTAGGTAGCAAACGTCAAAGGTCTGCGTTCTGTTTATGCAAACGTGACGTCATTCGGACGCCATGACACTGACAAGCGTTTTAGCGCCAATTTGAAATTTTAAAACTAAAATAAAAAAAATCCTACTTAACTGTTATATTCTCTTGAAAAATCTTATTCGTTGTACATTATAAATGTTTCTACACATTATAGAACAGTTTTTCAAAATGTGTCATCACGCCTATTCTAAAGCGCGTGAGTTATTAGTTCACTAAGGTCTCATTAAAACTTAACTGGGAGGGTTGAGAAGAGAAATACTATAAACTGATTCGGTACTACAGTGCTAAACTGGCTGTAATATAATGTAATATTTATAACAGCTTGGTTTTTTTTTGTTATTCTAAGATGATTTATTCAAGAATCCTACAAACTTTCAAGCCAGTAGTAATTAATTATTATATAGATGTAAATGAAGCATGGAGCTACGGTAGCCTAGTGGTTCAGGCATGCGGCAGTCGTGGGTTCGAATCCCGGCTCGTACCAATGAGTTTCTCGGAACTTATGTGCGGAATATTTACCGTTAGCTTTTCGGTGAAGGAAAACATCGTGAGGAAATCGGTCTAATTCCAATAAGTGGCACTCTTTGGGGGAGGCCTATGGACGTCTTTCGGCTGATATGATGATGATGAATAAAGCATGCTCTACAAGGCAGTAAGGGATAATGGTTAGTATGTATGAATAAAACAGAATTTATTTTCTAAACATTATATTGGTCACTCGACTCGAGTGAACATAACTAAATAAACCTAGTCCTATCGCCATGGCGGTACAGTCAACATGAAAAACATCGAGTAAGCACTGAGGGATATCTTAAGTGTCGTGGCAGTGGGCACGTCGAGACGCCATAATTACTTTCACCGGCTGATATTCGGTATCCAGCCACACCTATCCTTTGCAGCTCTAATAGGGTATTCAACAACAGTGACAATAAATTGTTTTTTAATTTGCGACAGATAAACATTACCAAAATAAGCGGAAAGATTCAATCTTTAATTTATTTGTCACATTTTTTTATTCATAAAAAACTAACTGTAAGGTTGTTACGTCATAAGCAAGTAATCCCCACAAGTTTCATAATAACGGAGCGATTTTGAAGTTTCATAAAAAGAAGCTCACGTCAAGTGTTGTCAAATACCGTATTGAATCAATAATTCTGCCCTCATAAGCCAAATAGCGCTATCTCAAAATGAAGAGTCATTGGTACAATGCAACTTAAAATCTACATCTATCATGGACCTATAACACTCAGGACAAGCTATGTTAATAATGATACCACGTGCGAGCGAGCTGTTAGCATACAAATCTCGATAAGTGTGACAGAAAGGGAAATATCATTCGTTGTCCTTCTCATATATTTTAATTGCCACAACTGATTTAGTATGAAGTTGTGGCAAACCATTACCCGTCCAAATTGAGTAGGTTGTTTATGGCAAGTCATCAGCCATTTTAAGACCAGTTATTAATGTAGCTGCATAGCTTTTCCGTCCCTCGTTGTGGCATCATGTATAGCCTGTCCTGATACATGACGTTTTATGACATAACTTACAATGACATAATTATGAGAGGCCATTTGGCTTAGCACGACAGAATAGGGGTGTAAAATCGAAAACTATTATCTCCAAAAGAAAGAAGGCAAAAAAAATATGCCTAGAGACGAAAATCCCATTCAGATGTCTCAAACAATTACGAAGCTACAACCGTTTTAATATTGCCTGTTGGGGAGAGAAAACGCAAACAATGTGTGACGTCACATTACAGGATGCTGCCGGCGCCCGCGTCGACGGCGGCGCCGAACACGATGAGCGCGGCACATTGCCGTGTTCTAGTGACGTCACAATCTTCCAGCGTCATCGTTTCATACGAAGTTGCGTTTTGCGAAAAAAGGACAGAACATACCCCTTCTTACGTACGATTTCCACCGAACGGGTCTTGCCGGCGCGCATTCTATTACATGCAAAGGAATTTGAACCGTCTATACAGCAGATACAATTCATATTTGAATGAATCATGCATCCACTGCGAGGCTGCGGCCACCGACGCGGTCAGTGGGGATTGTAATCAAATATGAATGGTATCTGCTGTATAGACGGTTCAAATTCCTTTGCATGTAATAGAATGCGCGCCGGCCCGACCAACCCGTTCGGTGGGAAACGTACATAAAAACTTTGGACACTTATAACTTGGTGATTATTTAACCATTTGCATTGGTTTTTTCTCCATTTGCCTACATTTTGTCTGTGTCGACACCCCTATTGTTGTGCTGCCGGGCTAGGGCTGGGCCGGGTGGGCGGCGGGCTTGGCCGGCGCGCGCTCGGGCTGGTCGGGGTCGCGCTGGTCGCCGCCCACGCCGCCCACGCCGCCCACGCCGCCCACGCCGGGCATCGCGGGCTCGTCCTCGTCCTCGTCGCGCCCGTACAGCTCGGGGTACTCGGCCATGCACGCCTGCATGTCGCTGAACTTCTCGTAGCAGTCGCTGCCCTTCGGCTCCGCTTCACTGGAACACACAATGATAAGATAAGATAAGATGTATTTGCAACCAAGTCCTTATAACTAAGATAAATGGAACCTGGAAGGGTGTAGCAACTAGCAACAATCAGGTAACTTATACTATGTATACACGATGATTCTTAATCCGTGATCAGGATTCGAAAATTATTGATTGATAAACAGCCAAAACGGATTTCAATGGATGAGGACTCATGCAATTAAGTCACTGTTTAGTTAATTTTTAATGATAATGTTAACACTAATATCCACTGAGTGTATGGTCACCCTACATTTCTTGAAGTTAAGTAGGGTCATTTCGCCGGTTAGCGACCACCTAATTTCATGTGCCGGTTGGCGACCACTTAGCTGAGTTGGTGAACTGAAAGGATATTTTCTCGGTTTTTTAGTAGATTTATATTCCAAAACACCAAAAAAAACATGTACAACTAATTGTCTCAATAGGGCCTGTAGAATTGATGTTATCTTCAATAGAATAAACCTTCTCCTTCAGGTGGTCGCTAACCGAAGGTGGTCGCGTAACCAGCGAAATGACCAAGCAGCGATACGTCAAACAGACATACGTCAAATTTTTGCAAACTACCGTTAGGGTGACAATGATTTTGAATTATAAAGTGATTCCTTATTCAGTTTTATTCAGAAAAAAAGGTCTGTTTTCGGTAACTTCGAGTTAATCGTGTTTGGTATCAATTTCAGAATTAGAAAAATTTACTCCTGATCACGAATTAAGTATCATCGTGTATATATAGTTAATTTTTAACTAACTAATACTGATAGGTACCTATTGATATTATAAAAAATTGACGGCAAACACATTATAAACATGTATCATCCATAAATGAAGAGAAAGAGAAGAAAATCAATGATAAAGTTAGTAGGCTTGTGTCGGTCAGGAACTAGGGATTATTTGGAATGAATTCGCCGTCAGAACGAAAATTACTAGTTCGTCAATCACGATCTGCATAGGTCGGTCTTTAGTTCAGCAGCAGAGTGGGACGACACGAGATGAGTGTGACGTGACCAGATAACATCGCGCGATTCGCGCGGGCGCGATATACCCATAACGTATATATATTAAAAAATATATATTAATGCTAAAAGCGTACGGCCCTGATGGTAAGCGCAGCAAGCAGCATATAGACGCATGCAACTCAAAAGGAGAAACATGGGCGTTGCCGACCCTTGATATATTTAAGATGTGAGGATTGGCCGTGTTGACAGCTGAAGGAACAAATGCCCTCGCTCTCAACACAACACATCCTCGGGAGCTCTGGCAACCTTGCTCACCTCCAGGAACACAACTACAGAGCAAGTAGTAGTGTTATTATGGCTGTGGTCTACTGCAAGGCGGAGGTGCTTCCCCAGTTGGGCTGCTCCACATTCGAGCGGGATGACGTTTCGCTGTGCCCTACCACACTTAACTCACCTGTAGTGGAAGCAGGAGAAGGCGTCGCGGAAGGGCTGCGCGCACGGGCCGGTGGCCATGCCCCCGAGGCAGGGGCAGCCCCAGTTGATGTCCCCGCTGGGCAGGATGAGGCCGGGCGCGGGCTCGGGCTCCGGCAGCGCCACGCGCGACGGCGCCGCGAGCAGCTCGGGCGCCGCCACCAGCACCACGTCCTTGCCGCCCGGCCCGCACTCCAGCCGGGCGATCGACATGCTGCCACAACATACATCGCTTTAGCCAGGGACCAGAGCTAGAGGCTAATTTTGTTTTTTTTCAAGCAGTAACGCTGCTAACGAAAATTATAAATTTAAAATCAAAGGAAAAATTTAATGCTCCGAGCTGGATTCGAACCGGCGACCACAGGCATTCATTTTTCAATTTTTCCTTTGACACATAACACTAGTATGACAATACTAGTATTAGGAGAAGCCGCTAATGCGCGCGAAGCGACTTGTCAGCAAGTTGTTCTAAACAGTGGCGGCCACTAGCGGCCATAAAAGGAGCTAGACTCACCTGCCGTGTGTGTGTGTCTACACGAGCGCCTGTAGCGAGGCGGCCTGTCGCGCGACGCGCAGCGCGGGCGCCGCGAGCAGGAGCGCGGCGCGCACGCGGACTAGGTGCTGCGCTGGGACCCGCAAAAGCGCGCGGGCGCCTGCGCACAAGTAACATCAATAAGTTTCTGTTCCAAATATATATTACTAGCTTCCGCCCGCGACTTCGTCTGCGTGGTCCCGGGATAAACACTATCCTATATTTTAATCCAGGCTATAAACTATCTTCATGCAAAATTTCATTCAGGTCGTTTGAGCCGTTTCTTAAGCGTGATTGACAGACTTCTAAACATCCATATGTACTTATATAACTTTATAATATTAGTAGGATATAGTAGGATAAATTATAGATGCGAAAGTGTGTCTGTCTATCTGTTTCTTACCTCCTCACACTTAAACCGCTGAACCGATCTAGATGAAATTTGGTATAGAGATAGTTTGACTCCCAGGGAAGGACATAGGATAAACTTTATCCCGGAATTCATTCCCTTAGGCCAGAGGGATGGGAGGAAAGTATCTGTAAAAAAAAACTTTTGTTGCCTACCTGTATTTTTCTGTATACCGTTATCAACTACTCTGAGATGATTCTAAGGAGCCCACACCACAGAATAGATAATAGTATAAGTACAGAAGGGTACACTCCTTTGATCTTTACAAAAGGCGCTTTTTTCTCAGCCAAATCATTAAGATTTATGGCCCTCTGACGTCGTCGACGTTCATCGCTACAAGTTACATGCCGGTTCCCCAACTTTGGGGCACCGGCATGTACTTGTAGCGATGAACGTAAATCGTAGAGTGTCCGCCCCTTGCCTACACTCAATATTTCGGTTAATTATTGAATTCCCATAGCCACCTTCTGTCATTATCATCAGATCAGCTTGATGGTACCATAATATTTAATCGTCATGCAAAGTATACTTAAAGCCAAAATTTGAGCTCTATTGGTTGAGGTTAACTAGTTCAAAATTGACTTCCAAGATTTGTCGTCAACTATCAAATGAAAAAGTCAAACTAAATAAAAGTTTGTAACAAAGAACCATGTTTTACCAGTTATCAGGAACAAAATTGTTTGAACCCCTGTTTTTTTTATGGAACTATATCCAGTAGTGATGTATGGAGAAATCAGTTATCTATCCTACTGATATTATAAATGCAAAAGTTTGGATGTTTGTTACTCAATCATGCTTAAATTGCTAAACCAAAACAAATGAAATTTTATACAAAGATAGTTTATAGCCTGGATTAAAAATATATACAATAGTTTTTATCCTGGGTGCATGCGGGCAAAGTTAGTAAAAATATATTGTAGAAAATCCATGCATTGCTTATTCTTGAATTTTACCTGACTTTGAGTCCTGTACGGTCAGGACGTCCAGTGGCAACACTGAGCCACACTCCCCGAAAACTTCTCCGCAAGCTGACTGCAGGCTCTGCCGCACCGCTAGTGGCTCAACTCTACTCCCAATCCTAAAAAGATGTTACATTCTAATTTCAACATTAGTGATAGTGTCCATGTGATGAACACAATCACTATCAAAGGTGAACAGACGAAGAAGAAAGTAATGTCTAAACTGAATAACAAATAGTCTATAAATGATACAATGGAATAAAAAATGTAATAGATAAGTAAAACAGTAATAATAAAAAGCTATAGGTATGTGTATATACAAATACTGAAATAACTATATAAGAAAAGAGGGGTTGACTGTAAAATGAGAAAAATTATGTTCCAATATAGTTAGATAACAGGAAAACTGCTGAATATTGCACCATGTTTACTGTATGACTATCAGGCTGCTTCCATTCCTACATGATACGCAGATATATCACAGGTTATTTCCAAAAGTACAACGACTTAAACACGGTATATAGACCCCGGGGAGCACCGAGGAAGACGGGATATAACCATGTTTCCTCACCGCGGTACTCACAGGTCAACCTGCAGGTAGACGTAGCGCGCACTCATCCGAAACGTAAACCGTTATATACTGCACTCGCAGTATAATGTTGCACTGCAATCTAGTAAATAATGACTCTAAAATAAAATATTTGATGTTCGCACTACACGATTTGAGGTTACGAATACAGAAATGAGAAATGTCATAGTCATGTCATAGTGACACTGACATAATCTGACGTCTGCGTTTTGTTGCTGCATTACGTTCGGTTGCCGTTGTACGATTTTCCTGACAAGGGAAAACAAAAAAGTTTTGTGAGACTAAGAAGAATAAATTAAAAAGGCCGTTCTCGAATGCAGACTATAAGTTAGTAAAATAAACAATAATTATAAGTAAGTACTTCACATACTTTACTTCAATAATAAATTACTCGAAGTTTTATTGGTCTAGCCATCTACATTATATATTTCTATGTTTTCTATGGTCTAGCTAGCTCAGTCTAGCCACCAATCGTGTCCGTAGTAAAAAAGCATCATATATTTCTTTGGGATAATAGGGATTTGCTTCCTCGAGTAGGTATTATCTAGTATTATATTAGTGAGTTATTTGATCATGGATTAAAATATTGGTTGGCATTGTTAGCTATGAATGTTTGGGCAGGAGATTTTGTGGTATGGATCTGTTCAATTCAAGCAATTATAGAACCAAATCCTAATAAGAGTTTTTTCGCAGGCCAGCAACAGGCAAGCCTCACTCTATCGTACAAGCAATATATCACAAGGCAGGGATCAACTTGTCGTGTAACGTCGAGCTGCTGCCTCTAATGTAGGGCCAGTCCGGGCGACGTGAGACCACGCGACAACGGTCGTCAACTTGACGCGGCTGACGCACGACACATCACTAACGTAACCGACACGCATCCTCAACATTACGACAAGTGGAGCAGAAATCTCTGGAATTCTCCTGATTATATTTTGCAATATTTTGTTTATGCGTATTGCCATTAGATTTATTACAGGCGCATAGCATTATATCCATTACGAGAAATAAAACTACGAAATATTAGTTATGGTTAAATAGACAAACGGATAATAATATGACATAAAGTTTGTAAACAGAAAACCTCTCCTTCTATTACGGATTCGTCAGGGTCAATTAGTATCAATGATAATAGGCAATATAATTGATATCGTAATCGAGCATGCCTTGGGGCTACTCGGAGTAGGTAGGTACCTACTGTGATTACTATTATTTGAAGCCTACGAGGGGTCGATGGTGCACTTGTACGTAGTTCGTAGTTGCAGTATTAACTGCTAGGCGTTTATTTTCAGTTTACAGTCGCCCCACCGGCCCTCGAGCACGCGCGGGGGCGGAAAGAACATGTCCGCACCATCCCCTGGTTGCTGTGCGCCTTCAAATCCGAACACGACGGCTACTCGCCCAGCAATGTGTGTCACCGTAGCGATGCAGCCGTCTGGGTTTCGAGCACAGTGGAGACTATTTCGCAACTATGAGTGGAACGATTCTTCATCGCGTTTTAATTAAGGCAAAAGCGCCGCCGGCGGTGAGGGCGGCCTTATTGATGCTCGAAATTTAATCAGTCTGCAGAGGAAATAGTTTATGCACGGGCTGAAAAGCCGCCTTTTTACAGATAAAATAGCTCTGTCTATTCATTAGGAGCGAACCATGCCTCTGGATTAACAGGAATAATTATGGCGACACACAGAAAATAAATCGGACGGGCTGAATTCATTCGTGCCACTGATGATTAACATGTCGCCGGCGACGAACATGGTAAGTTAATCACGTAACGTTTCGAACGCGCGTTGGGCTCGAATTCAACTGTCATTTTCCATATACAAAAATACATTGAGATTCATGTATTACCTTATTGTACGTAAAACATTGCAAAGTGAAAAAAAAAGATGTTCAAAGGCGAGCTTATCCCTTTAAGGGATCTCTTCCAGCTAACCTTTGAGCAAACCTTCTCAACGATCTACCTCCTTAATAACGTACGACGACCAGCAAGTTGGCTAACCGACATTTATAGGCACCTACCTAAGGCACCATGGCCGTAATACCATTAAATTAGCATTAAGGTCAAAATAAACGCAGTTTGAAAACATTTATCTCAAAAGGGCCTCCTAGTCTCTGCTCCGTAAGACCGGGGTTCGACATTAGAATACTAAGGGCGGGTTGCATCGATTTACGATTACAGACCGATCAACGTTAAATATGGCGCTGACAGCTGTCAGTCCATAGAAACTTGTCAAACGTTCCATACATTCAGATTTTAACGAACACCGCTTACGATTACAGACGGTTTGGTGCAACTCACCCTTAGTAACACTTGAAGTAGGTACCTACCTAACCTAATTTGAGAAATTACGAAGCTCACTTTCAGAGCTTGCTTCTCTTGGGTAGGTACTTTGGATGCTATGCCTCTTTTGCGTTTGGTATCTTCTAAGGATGTTTGAAATGAATAAGAACTACATTCCATAATATCGAATGCAATTTTAATCAGACTCTGTCCAACGACTTGGTTACATTAACATACATGTTATAATGTCATTAGCTTCTGCCCGCGACTCCGTCCGCGTGGAACTCGTTATCGCAGCTCCATACAAAATTTTACCCCCCCACTTCACCCCCTTAGGGGATAATTTCGGGGATAAAAACTATCCTATGTCACTCTCCATCCCTTCAACTATCTCCACTTAAAAATCACGTCCATTGGTCGCTCCGTTTTGCCGTGAAAGGCGGACAGACAAACAAACACACACACTTTCACATTTATAACATTAGTATGGAAGTATGGATTATAAGACGGAATATATCCTCGATCCTTGGCCGCAGCGCGTCGAGTCCGATCCGATGTCGTCGGGTAATCGATGGCCGCGTCCGGCGGTGTCGCGTGTCGTGTCGTGTGTCGGTGTCGGATGTCGTGCGGCGTGTCGCCGAGCGTGGGAGCGATTCATCGCCATGCTTTACTGCATCGCATGCAACTACGACTGCCACTTAGTTTACTAAATCTAGTTACATGGCATAGCGTGGCGTGCGTTTGAAGACGCAAATTGTAACAGCAGTGCATTTCACTAAGCTTACCGACCACGTCACTACGTTTAGAACCGATTTAAATTTGCCAGCTACCAGCTGAAATCATGACACGATTATTCCAGACAAGAGCTCAGAGTCGAATACATAGTGTTTAGTGAATGGGTGACTGGTGGTTTATGAATATCGCGGTTCGGCGGTTACCGCCGCGTCGCACACAGCCGCTCGAGTAATTACAATTACTAATTACGAACGAATACAGTATATGACTTATAGCTTATAGCGCACATACGTTGCGGTAAATTACATGCAGGATAACGATGCCCAGATTAGAAATGGGTATGATTAGGTGGTTGCATTAATTAATGAAATGGGGGCGGCCTTAGACGGAAGCGGCGGCCCGGCGGGTCAGCCTATAGCTACTTCAGGCCGCTCTAGGTAATCGTAAACCGGTTGCGGTTTTTTATCGTACAACCACTCCCCCTCATCATATCAGCCGAAAGAGGTCCACTGGACATAGGCCTCCCCCAAAGCGTGCCAAAGTGGACGGTCAAGACGGACTCCCCGACCTTTACCAGGTCATCAGTCCACCTTGGGCCTACCCAACGCTGCGCTTTCCGGTAGGTACTTAGTGGCCACTGGCCACCCGAGAACCTTTCCGCCCCAACGGCCACCGGTACTACGTGCAATATATTTAAAAAAAAAACCATTTAATCGCACCAGAATGGTGTAAATAGAGTTTTTGTTCATGAAGTCCTTGTGTTACAATTGACCCCTTGTACGGGTCAGTTGTACCAGATAATCAGAGGTAAATAAAACCCAAAATAATGTTTTAATCAATCAGTAATTATTGTTGATTTCTTAAGACGAATCATTCTGTTACGTTACATCAGTATTAATTATAGAGACTCGTGTTTACACTAGACAAAGCTAGCATATTGCATTTGAACTAAACGTAATCGTCGAATCCCGGTAAGGGCAAACATTTATGTGATGAGCATGAATATTTGTTTCTGAGTCATGGATATTTTCTATTTATTTAAGTATTTATATCTATTATATATATCGTCGTCTAGTACCCATAACACAAGCCTTACTGAGCTTACTATGGGACTAGGTCGATTTGTGTAAGATTGTCCCCTTATATTTATTTAATTTTTAAAACTAAACGTAATATAATATTTTCCAAGTTTTTGAAACATATTACGACTTATTATAATAAAATACTTAGGGGTGCTCACAGCACACACCTTTCAAGCAATAGCAACATCTCAATGCAACAAAATAACGAATTACTTAACAATTAATAATCCCATACAGTTACAATTGACCCCTGGTACAATTAACCCCATCCTTCACCACAAATAAATTTTAAATAATATCACTGAAACGGATGGCATTGCGTGTATTATAATGTCTATACATCCCGAAGTATCATATGAATCATCGGGATGAATCATAGGTATAACATAAAATACCTACCCGAGATGTAACTTATTACAAAAATGAAGGGGACATGACTCGAACAAAGAGGACGTTACTCGTATACGGTTACTTGTTGACTACGGAACCCTAAAAAGTACGTTTTTAATAGGTTGTCTCATAAAACATACCTAAACGAAGCGTGAGTTAGTCTTTCACTTGCATAAGTTAACTCATTCAACATGGTTATGCTTTCTAGACGAAAAATTAACTACAGCGAAAACAGATCTAATGAAAGACGTTCCAACTTGGTTCTAATCCGAAGTACAGGTCGACACATGTAAAAAGAACCCTGGCGGCCATACATTTTATATGGCCGCCAGGGCTCTTTGTACGTGTGTCGACTTGTATGCATACGCTTGAAGCTTGGCTTGGCTGGGGACCGTTGGCCCCGTCACTGCACTAGAAGTAGTATGCTTCATAATTGGTCGTGACGACACGACGGGCACGTTGTGCTTTAAGTGCTAATTCCATTTGCTGAGAGCTGAGAGTCACGCTCCGGACGTGTATCTGACGTGCGTAAAGCGTCGCTGTGATTGGGTTTCGTCGAAACGGCAGTATGGAAAGACAATCATAAGCTAAAATCCTAGACTAACTGTCCCCATTTGCTCTGATGTAGATGTTACATTTTAAAACAAGCACTAAATGATTCAGTTCAGGGGACCGATTTTTGACTTTCGAGCGCTCGACTCTTTCACTCGAAAACTGATGAAAATTATGGAATGCTGTTTTTAAGTAGCGATAGAAAATTCAAAAACGATTGGTATTGACCACTCGTATTCAATTCTATTGATAGAAAGTAAGTGCCGGCCATTTTGACACTACAAACGTATTTACTTTTATTTCATTATCGAGCGGTCGAAAGTCAAAAATCGGTCTCCAGTTTTATTTTGATTTTGTCGCTACCACACGACTTTGTATAACATTAGGCGATACATAGATACTGGCGAGTTTCTTCTCACGAAATACCATTGATGTACATAGCTAGCAGAGTCAAACTTGTTAAAAGAGGTTTTGTAACCTAGCTGAATAAGAATTTGATCAATTGAACCATTGCCCTTTAGATACAGTTTTGCATATCCTCTATTGTTCGGCCGCGCACGGTTTTCTTATCACCCTGCCGATTCAGCTAAGTATGCTATTTACAACCCCTCTCAACTCACCTCGCCTCTCTTCCCAGTGTATCTTGCCACCACCACCAAGATCTGTAACAACTACGCGTAGTCCCAACCAGAGTTACACTGGTTTAGTTCAGGCGAGTCGTCGGTAAGCGTTGTGAATACAGCTTTCCTAGATAATATCTGTAAGTCCTCCAGGGGGCGTTCGCATCCGCGCCGCAGGCTCGAAGGAGACAATGTGCCCACACGTCGCGTGGGCCGGCCAGCAGTGGGAGGACGCAGTCACGGTGATAACGACGACGAAGGCCGATAACAATGACATGCGTCGCCGAGTATATACTGTCACGTATCAACCTATACCTATACAATTTTTTCTTTCGCGTAGAACACTTGCGAACCATGTAATCATGGGGGATCACTGATGGGTTATGTGGTATTTCTAACCACTTAAAACTGAGGATCTCATTCTAAACTAAACGCACTGGAGCCCCCCTCGCGCCTCGCTACATTTAGCTCGTCCTAGGGTGGAAAAGATTTTCCTATTCCTCATTTTACATATCACGCTGTGGCATGTAATGTGTAGGTATCTGCATTGCTCCGATATCCCTTTACCATACGCAAGAATGACTATTCCAAACAGACGAAACCCTTTTGAGCGTCATCTCATGTGATGTATCACTAATTGATCGCTCAACTTTTGTAATGAACTCAGAACTAACTTTGAAATCGATTATGATGAAATTATAGGAGGGAACAATGTAGGTTTCCCCGTGTGGTGTCGGTTTAAAATAGAAATAGAAATAGAAAACGTTTATTCGTGACACATACAAAACAATAACTAAAGTGAACACAGAAACAAAAACAACAGGTATGCCACGAAAAGGCCCCGACTCAGCATGGTGCAGGCCTGTTGGCCAGCGCTGGTCTTCCGTCGAAGCCTTTAAGTGAGTGGGTGGGAGGGCAACACAAACAGTATACATCGCAAACATGAAAACGGAAATAAAATATATATATATGTATATAAAAAACAAAAAAATATAAACATAGAATCAAAAAGACGATCGGTTGACAGTTGCGCGACATCAGCTGTGAACGCGACCATAACTCGCTCTGAATAGCCCTCCCTTTAGAATACCACCCCCTTTAGAATACCACCCCCTTTCTTCCTGTGGGTGTCGTAAGAGTTGACTAAGGGATTAGGGTTAAAGTGTGTTGCGGGCGTTGGGCTAGCAAACTGTCACTGCGATATCACATTTAATTGATCTTTTTTACCCACATTTATGCTACAAGTGGTACTGGAACACAAGTTTCATGTGCTCTGCCTACACATTTTAGGGGTAAAGGCGTGAATGTGTGTATTTATGTATGTATGTAGGAAGGAATCGTTTGGAATCCCGGGAAATGAGAGGACAGTTTTCACTAGAAGTCATTCACCGAGGAAACATTTAAAAATGCGATTGGGATGTGAAACCGTAAAATCAGGCCGTTACCCCTGAAGAATATCCATACTAATATTATAAATGCGAAAGTGTATGTGTGTGTTTGTTTGTTTGTCCGTCTTTCACGGCAAAACGGAGCGACGAATTGACGTGATTTTTAAGTGGAGATAGTTGAAGGGATGGAGAGTAACATAAGATAGTTTGTATCCCCGAAATCATCCCCTAAAGGGATGAAACGGGGCTAAAAGTTTGTATGGTGCTGCGATATAAACGAGTTCCACGCGGAAGGAGTCGCGGGCAGAAGCTAGTATTGATTAAATTTTCACGATTCTCACACATTATTTTTACTAAACGGGACTTGATCCCGTATAAATAATTAACTTATTCATTTACTTCTCTGAGGTTTCTTGACGTTTCGGATGTGTCGCGACATTCATGGTCACGGGACAACTGGCTTGAGCGGGTATCAACATCTTACTGCGCGAGTTTCCGAACTACCCCCATTTGGTCTTTATTAACCACTTGTACACTAGGTTTGTCATCCGACATACAAAACTAATACCTAAAGTCCGGTGATATATAACGGACGATGCATTTTGACGCTGGCATTTACTTATGAACGAATTCCTCTAAGATGAAATCAGAACCGTCATCCCAATTGAAATTACGTTGTTACCCGACTGCCCGAAGGAGATGAGGGTTATGTTTTTCGAGCGTATGTATGTATGTATGTGGCATATTCTTTGGCACGCCCTGCAGCCTAAACCGTTTGACGGATTTCGACATATGAGGTGTCGTTGGATTCCTGTTAATCGTGGGAGTGACATGCTATAAAAGTTTTAAAAAGCAGTTGAGTTTTTTGAAAACTCTTTTGAATTCACTTGTTTTCTGATTTCAACGGCTTATACGAGATTAGTAAAAATAATGTCCTGAAACGTGGCCCTTACTATATGGGCCTCATCAGAAGGCACCGAAAGGGCAATGGAGAGGGCCATGTTGGGAGTTTCTCTGCGTGATTGCATCAGAAATGAGGCTATTCGCAGCAGAACCAAGGTAACCGATATAGCCCTCCGGATCGCTAAACTTATGTGGCAGTGGGCGGGGCACATAGCTCGTAGAATAGCACGTTGGGGCGGAAAGGTTCTCGAGTGGTGACCTAGCATCGGAAGGCGCAGCGTGGGTAGGCCCCCGACAAGGTGGACTGATGACCTGATAAAGGTTGCGGGAGTCCACTGGATGCGGGTGGCGAGGGATCGGTCACTTTGACACTCTTTGGGGGAGGTCTATGTCCAGAAGTGGACGTCTTTCGGCTGACATGATGAATATCTTGAAGTAGTCGTCAATCTGAGAACTTTGATTATAAGCAAAACGGCGCGAGCGCATAGTGCAGCACTGCACTGTAAATTCCCCGCTTTATTCACCGCTCTCGAGTGGGCTTAAAACTCGAAGTAGATGGTATTTATGATACAGAAACGCCATATATGGGATAAAATATGGCGCCGACTCGCGACTAGCGAAAATAAGGGCCACAAATACTGGCCCCCTATTCTGTAACTGGTTTTAAGCTCACCTCAACGCTCACCCACAAATATATCTTGACGTAGTAAGTAGAGGTCTAGTTTCGTTAGGCGTGACGGATGGGGTGAGGCGCGTGAGAGCGCGCAGAGACTAACAGCCCCGGAATTGTATGTAAAACAACATCCCTCGTTTATTCATGTTCCGGAGATAGATAGGTATGCCTTGTGTACGATTCTCACCGACCGGGCCGGGCCGGAACGCGCCTTACAAGTTGCCAAAGGAATTTGAAGCTCGACGACGTAGACGGCTGCAGTCGGCTGTCTTCGCATGTGACCGGCTCCGTCCGGCTTTTGCCTACTGCACTCTATTATAACGCGGTCAGCTTCCGCCGGGTGCTCGCGCATCCGCGGCGCCAGGCGACCCGGCCCGGCACGTTCGGTGGGAATCGTACATTATGATACTTGATGTAGATATGTGACTTAATACAGTTAATACGTATCGCATCCACGGTTAGGTATGTAGGTATGTAATGCAATGAATGCTATAAGGTCCGACCTGTCTGGTAAAATGTGGTCGAAAGCCGGCGGGCGGTCGTGGCCGGTCGATACCGCGTCCGCCGGTATTTAATGCGAATCTTTCCAATATCTGTGCGCAATAAGCTCATAGATAATTCATCAGGACGCGTCGAGCGAGCCGTGGGGTGAGGACGGAGTAGATATCTACATATTTATTTATTTATTTATTTAATCTTTATTGCACAAAAGAATATCTTATGGTACAAAAGGCGGACTTAATGCTATAAAGCATTCTCTACCAGTCAACCTTAAGGCAAAGCAGATAAAATGTGGGCAGTGCAACTTAATTTAAAACAAAAACTCTTTAACATGTTTAAAGATGTGATAAATAATATAGTAGAATACGATACAATATAATATAGCAATATGATATATATAGCATATCGAGTTAATTCACGGAGCTATCTATGGCTTCAGCCTAATATAGATATCTGACCCATTTTTTAGGGTTCCGTACGCAAACGGTAAAAACGGGACCATTACTAAGGCTCCGCTGTCCGACCGTCTGCTGTCCGTCAGTCACCAGGTTGTATCTCATGAACTGTGATAGTTAGACAGTTGAAATTTTCACAGATGATGTACTTCTGTTGCCGCTACAACAACAAATACTAAAAAACAGAATAAAATAATTATGTAAGGGAGTTCCCAAACAGCGTATTTTTCCGTTATATATATATAATGGTACGGAACCCTTCGTGCGCGAGTCGGACTCGCACTTGGCTGGTTTATTTTTCATCTTGGAATAGGTAATACTTGTTCTAGTTATGAAGTAAACATGTCGATATCACGCAACGCTTAGGTACCTATGTAGCTTATTAGAAATGTACCTCATTAATTAATATCACTGGCCCTTCACACGCGGAGTCAGACAGTACTGAGTAAGCTAGTTGATATGATCAATGAATAAATCCTGACACGCGGTGACCCTAGGAGCCGCATATCTATCCAGAGGCCCTAGCGCGAAACTAAAACAAAATTCGTTCATGTATATCTCCCTCTACGACAAGAATTTACCTATTAGTCTTCTGATACTTCTCAATTAAGGTTAATTTACCAACGTCCCTTCCGGGCATTCGCTAGGACGTCATGCCGAGGGCTTTTGTTTTTCGTTCGCAAATAAATATGGAAATGCGGGTGCTTGACGCACAAAGGGTTCGTTGAGCCCGAGCGAGCACGGATGGGGGCTCTGTCTATATCTGCTGATATAGTGTCCTATAGTCTACTGTAGAAAAATATTGCGGGCGGGAGTTCAGTAATTGCAGTGAGCCTAAGGGCAGAAAGGATTCGCGATAAGTTATAGCGGCCTCATCTCGAAACAAATCTGTGCAATGTTGTGCGTACGCTTGCAACGTCATCGTGTCCAGTAACTTATTGTGTGTGTGTGTGTGCAAAATGCAGACCACCATAGTCCACACTAAGTTAACCGTATATCGCTCACTTACCTACACACTCGGCATAGTTACCAGTGAACCTCGCTATGCCATTATGTGTCATAAATATGCGTAATCTTTTTATCTGGTCGTTGCTTTTGATAGCGCCGGTTTGCCGGCTGAGCTATCAGGGCAAATGGGCGGTAGGCAATTTTAGCAAGTTCTAGGCTGGTTTTATATAAGCGCAGTTCGTGAAAGTTATGTCGATAAACATCCGCTTCTCGCGCACACCTGTCAGGACGTGACGAATGCTAACCCGCAGCGATAAAACGATATGAACACGACACGGTTGCTGTTGCGTTCGGGTCCCGAGTACCCCGACGCGACGTGCCCTAATGTCTCGGTTCTCGCTCCGAGCCGAGCCGCGGCCCAAATCGCAATCCATTTTCAATGCTCGTGATTTTGTATTTGAGCGTGAACTGTAATGGCTTCCTGCGCTTTCATTCGATATTCTCGATGTGTGCGCGATGCGTCGACAGTTTAGTTGCGAGGTTGCGACGTGACTTATGATCACCGTCCTCGTAATCTAACATATGTAATGGTTGCTTTACAGCGATGCAGGATCTATGTCTGGCTTATGTGATAAGCCGGAGAGTTATTGCCTACGATGTATGAATATGATATGCCTTTGTGCCTACCCAAAATAGGTACCTACCCTTAGAAAAGTTTAGAATTTAAAGTTTGTCCGTAGGTAATTCCTTACATAGCACTTTCAGCTTGTATGTTGATGTTAAATATACTAAACTATTAGCAAGAGGAAACGCCAGTTTGAACTTGGGTATGTGTGCTGCACTGGCGTGGTTCCGAGTCCCCTCCGGCCCCGCCCAGGACGTGTCGCCGACGCTGCACTCGCGCGGGACACGCGACGTGACGAGTAAATCACTGATATATACGGTCTGTTCGCTGCATTAGCGCTGGATGTCCCGCTCTTCTGTAACTTGTTTTAAGCTCACCTCAACGCTCACCCACAAATATATCTTGACACCGTGATCCGTTGTAACTGAGCGTAGGTAGAGGTCTAGTTTCGTGACGGGAGACCGGCGGGGTGAGCCGCATTAGCGCGTGACGTGACGGAGACGCAAACGCATTGTGGCATTTTCATTATTAACGAGGTGCCAGAAAAAAGGCGGCTAAAAACCACGATCGTCTTAACTCGAATGAGAGATCATCTTTAGAGTAGCCAGGCCAGACCCATAGCTGTGTAACAACCTAGGTGTAATCGAAGATCAGGAGAATCATCCTCCTCCTAGCGTTATTCCCGGCTGTGCCCCAAAAGGAGCCCGCTGCTTTGACACCTAATCCTAATAAAAAAATAAGGTGGGAGATCAGAATGATACTGGTTTTTTAATACCGCAGCCATGTTTAATTTGGTGAAACGGGTAATTCAGCACATGTTCGTGTCACTTCGCACGCTAACTTCTTAATGGTTTTGATTTTTTGCCCAAATTTTACGTAATTTTCGTCCGGCGTGAGGGATAGCAATCTTAACATGTTTCTGAAATAGCTCGGCATTAGCGGCACGAAACGAGATCACGCACGCCTTCCTTCGGGGTAATTAATAGTAAAAACATGACACTACACTTGCACCAACATTGTAAGCGTGCAGTGACTACCCTCGCGGCACGCAGCGCTTGCTATACAGGCTACAGGCACACCTTCGCTCATGGAAAGAGTTGTCAAACCCGGAAATGAGCGATCGTCTTTCAAAGATGAAAGACGGTCTTTCATTCCGCATATTAACTGGACAACTACTGTGGCTTCATTGTGTCGGTCTTGATCTTGCTGTCATCGCAACGGGCAGGAAAGTTAAAAGCAGTGTAAGTAAATCCTGTGGGTGCTAGGTGGTAACAACAGACATGTTATTTGTATCCCTAAAGGCTTGGCCAAACACAGGGCGCGACGCAGCGCCGCGGCGGCATTAAATTCATGCTAACAGGTTACCAGGCCAAGCCTTTATCGGGGCAACCGGCGCTGTAAGTTGCTCCGCCTGACTTCGCACCCACTCGAGACATCGGCGAGTAAGGATCTTGGTATTCTACGAGTGTATAGAAGTTAATGTCTGTTCGTTTTAGCTAGATAAGTGAGGTGATGCCTTACCACGCCGTCACGAAATATATCATTGCTCTAGGGAATTTCACTCCAGAGCTATTCGCTACGCGCTAAAATGCGGCTCACCCCGAAACTAGATCTAACCTTTCGCTTTTAGTTGCGGTGTCAAGATATATTGTGGGTGAGCATTGAGATGAACTTAAAACAAGTTAGAGGACAGGGGGGCAGCGGTATATGTCGTGCCGACCGTACCCACAGGCATAGGCAGGATGCCAGGCCTCCGGAAATCTATGCGGGCTCGGGGCTTTCATAATTGCGAACTGCACGCGGACTAAACTGAACCCTATTTTTTCAAGTCAAGTTCACATTTATTTTGTCCTGAGGCATGTGTTTGATGGTGGTCGAAGCGGGAATAGCGACCGTGTGTGGTCGGAGCGGGGTCGAGAATGGGTCGGTGGCTGCGGCGCTCGAGGTATGGCAGACGTGGCAGGCACGCCGGCTGCGGCCCGCAGCTCCCAGCCCGCTTTAATATTCCGCCGGTGCTGTCGCTACCTAGAAACCATTATACCTATTTATACGAGCACTAAAAAACCGAACCTTGTTCCAAATATTAAAAAACGCTTGAGTCTAATTTTTTAACCGACTTCAAAAAAAAGGAGGAGGTTCAAAATTCGGCTGTATATTATTTTCAATGTTTGTTACCTCAGCACTCCGTCATTGATGAGCCGATTCAAAAAATTGTTTTTTGTTCGTATGTATATACTTCCAGGTGGGTCCCATTTTTTTCAAAATTCAGTTAGATGATGGGATCCATGAGGAACTGAGGGACTCCTCAATTTTATTAGGCACGCGTGTAGTGATTTTGGTATTTTCTGTTAAAACTCGTGTATTTACATCCGGAATCATAAACACAGACATCACAGATGACTTATCGAATTTCTCAATTATGTACTTAAAAGTGCAAAAGTACGTCACAGGTTCTGATAAGATTCCGTTGAAATAGGAACTAATGAAGTGCCATTGGTGATGATCTTGGGGAATCGACGGAAGTCCTCAAATATTATCGGCCCACATACAGCGATTCGGTTTTTTTCCATAGTAATCAACGCATTTGCTATCGGAAATCAGTTCATGTGGTAAATTGTAAAAAAAATAGGAAATGTTCTCGTGGCTTGGCGGAGTAAGTACTAAATTGGAGTCGGTTAAAATTTTGTTTTTAAAGTAAATTATTTTTATTATTTTCAATGTTTGTTACCTCAGAACTCCGTCATTGATGAGCCGATTCGAAAATTTTTTTTGTTCGTTTAGTATATACTTCCAGGTGGGTCCCATTTTTTTCGAAATTCAGTTAGATGATGGGATCCATGAAGAATGTAGGGGACTCCTCAATTTTATTAGGCACGCGTGTAGTGATTTTGGTATTTTCTGTTAAAACTCGTGTTTACATCCGGAATCATAAATTTGGTGGCGAGGAATTGATGATGAAGACCACAGATGACTTATCGAATTTCTCAATTATGTACTTAAAAGTGCAAAAGTACGTCACAGGTTCTGATAAGATTCCGTTGAAATAGGAACTAATGAATTGCCATTGGTGATGATCTTGGGGAATCGACGGAAGTCCTCAAATATTATCGGCCCACATACAGCGATTCGGTTTTTTTCCATAGTAATCAACGCATTTGCTATCGGAAATCAGTTCATGTGGTAAATTGTAAAAAAAATAGGAAATGTTCTCGTGGCTTGGCGGAGTAAGTACTAAATTGGAGTCGGTTAAAATTTTGTTTTTAAAGTAAATTATTTTTATTATTTTCAATGTTTGTTACCTCAGAATTCCGTCATTGATGAGCCGATTCGAAAATTTTTTTTGTTCGTTTAGTATATACTTCCAGGTGGGTCCCATTTTTTTCGAAATTCAGTTAGATGATGGGATCCATGAAGAATGTAGGGGACTCCTCAATTTTATTAGGCACGCGTGTAGTGATTTTGGTATTTTCTGTTAAAACTCGTGTTTACATCCGGAATCATAAATTTGGTGGCGAGGAATTGATGATGAAGACCACAGATGACTTATCGAATTTCTCAATCATGTACTTAAAAGTGCAAAAGTACGTCACATATTCTGATAAGATTCCGTTGAAATAGGAACTAATGAAGTGCCATTGGTGATGATCTTGGGGAATCGATGGACGTCCTCAAATATTATCGGCCCACGCATACAGCGATTCGATTTTTCTATAGTAACCAACGCATTTGCTATCGGAAATCAGTTCATGTGGTAACTTGTAAAAAAAATTAGGAAATGTTCTCGTGGCTTGGCGGAGTACTAAATTGAAGTCGGTTAAAACTTTGTTTAAGTAAATTATGGCTACGAGCTACCGCATTCCGCATACATCGCTCACGGGATTTCGGCATGGTTTTCAGTTTGATATACATATATTAACTACATCTTACTTTTATAACACTTTAAACTCTCACGCTTTCTACACATATTTTAATTATTCTTTTACACGAGTCTAAAGCGGTTTAAATTTACATTTACTTATGTAATTTCAACCCATATCTCTGATGAAAACTTGTTGGGAAGACAGTCATCAGCGACCATGCCCGGTGCGTGCCCCGGTTGAAAACGTCAGAAATAAAGGTAACAAATATTACTATCGTAAGTAACAGTGCATTCATCCTTACTTGTCTTATTTGGCAAACAACATTCTAACCTTAAAGTGCATCTTTTTAGGATAGAATAGCAATTTTGTGAGTATTAGATCATGCCGAGACGACTTTTCGGACATCACTTCACGATTTTTTTGTCTAGCAACGCTTTTATTAAGAAAATAAAAGATACATTTTGAGGTTAGAATGTTGTTTACCAAATAAGACAAGTAAGGATGAATGCACTGTAGTGCATTACATTTTTTGGTTTGACTACGTAATATTATTTTTACATAACTACAACTTGGAAAAGTTGAAAAGCCCCCGACAATTTCATTTCAAAGTCCAATAGCTCAAAAACAGCTGAATAGATTTTGATGAAACATGGCTAAGAACACTCGGGGTAAAGTTATCTATGACACAAAAAAACCGCATTCAAATCGGTCCACCCGTTTGGCAGCTACAATACCACGGACAGATACACAGATACACAGACAGGCACGTTAAACTTATAACACCCCTCTTTTATCGCCGAGGGTTAAAAATGAAGTTAAATATTAAATCCTAAACCACCGCACCGGGAGCAGTCCAGTTGTTATAAATAGGCAGTCGTTAACTCTGTAGGTACCTATACCTATGTTATAACGGCACAGCGGCACAAGGCAAAACCGCTCAACCCGCAGCACAGGGCCCGCGTACAGCATCTTTCAGAATCACGTGGCTTCAAAGCCCCGCGGGATTACCGCGGCCTGCGGCCTACACGGCTTCACCGACGCCCACACACTCATAGCTACAGCCCCTCTATTCTGTAACTTGTTTTAAGCTCACCTCAACGCTCACCCACAAATATATCTTGACACCGCGACGCGTAGTAACTAAGCGTAGGCAGAGGTCTAGTTTCGCGACGGGTGACCGGCAGGGTGAGCCGCATTAGCGCGTAGCGAATAACAGCCGCAACGAATCTAGAGTATCTAGACATATCGTGTGTGAGTGCGGCTTGTGATCGTTCCGCTCTTGTCTTTTGTTTCCTGTATCTACAGCGATGCCATTCATAAATGCCATGCTAAGGCGGCTCTGACACCCAGAATTTGCGCCGCGCGTCGCGTGTTCTGTTTTATTATAAGTTTTGTGTATTGATATGTATTTACTTTGCAAGGTAGGTACATGTAAACATGCGCCTTGTAGCGACACGCAAATAAATAAATCGCAAAAAAAAAAGCAGCGCTACGCTGTTGTCAAACTAGAATAACTTAGGTTTTATAGCGAGCTTCGAGTACCCATTAGGCGAGAGTATGTGCTCTATAATCTTGGTCAATTACTCATCGGCCGTGAACCCGGAACACTAATAGATACGACCGCTTTATGGCTGTGATATCGACTGGAGAGTCTGGAGACATTACCTCGTACCTGATTAGTGATTAACGCTCATGATCATTGCAAGATAAGATAACCTCTCATGCAGTGTCCTAGATCCAGTTCCAAGACCCACCGATAAATTGCCGATGGCCGAATGTCGCAGGCTGAGCGCTCGGCAGGCAGAGGGGCTACCGCGAAGTGAAAACGAACTTCGTTCGAATATCTCCGTCTCTGTCGCTCGAACTAGCAAGTGCGACAGAGACGGAGATACATAAACGAAGTTCGTTTTCATTTCCCGGTAGCCCCTCATGTCACGCGTCGGTCCCGCGGCGACCTCCGTCCGCCTCGCGAATACCACACAAAGACACAAACATACATTCCTAGCTCCTAGCAACTACCTTTGTCGGTGTCGGGGGACAGAAACAGCCAAGGGGGCAAGGAATCTACAATTCTGCAGCCGTAGCTGTTGCAATAATTATGACATCAGAACCGATAACAATTGAATCTTATGTTAAATATTAGATATTTTTCAATCACCTACAACTGCACATCCATACTATATACTATATACTTACTATACTATATACTATATTACCATGTATATTACTATACTATATACTATATATAATACATCATATTATAAATGCGAAAGTGTGTCTGTCTGTCTGTCTGTTACCTCTTCACGCTTAAACCGCTGAACCGATTTAGGTGAAATTTGGTGTAGAGATAGTTTGAGTCCCAGGGAAGGATATAGGATAGATTTTATCCCCGAAATCGTCCCCTAAGGGGAGGAAATGGGGGGGTGAAAGTTTGTATGAATCTGCGATATAAACGCGTCGCGGGCTAGTAATACTCGTACATATCTGAGTAGAGAGCTCAATCAAAAGGTATCTGATGGGTGAGGTAGCCGCTGTTTCCAGCTACCTTAAACTTTTTCATACGACAGGAGCGCAAGTAATACCTATACTTACCAGGAAAAATTAAAGTAACATTTAGGATACGTATAGTTACGAGGCGGTCGCGGGTGGTCCGCCTTGTGTTTACTTGTGCTAGGCTGGCGTCTGCGCTGTCTCCGCGCCACCCCGCACACAAAAAACACCTTGTTTATATTGACTCTTGTTTATTCCACAATTCTCACTACACATTTATTTGGTCTAACTAAACTAAACTCTAAACTCGTTAAAATAGTGTGCGGCGAGGCGCGCCGCAGATTTAATCTCCGCCCTGACAGAAACCGATCGACTCTGCGTGTTTAAATTCAACGTCTATTTATTATTTTTTACATTTGTTTTATCTTGCGATTGTAACATGACGACTTTCTTGTCGATATGTTACAATAATGCAGCTAGTAACAGATGCGAATTCCAAGTCCCTAATGATATTATCACGAAGTCACGGACTAGTGTTGCCTGAGGAGTTTGAATTTGAATCTATTCCGAGGCGAGCCTTGGACGCATTTGGCCAGTTTAGGTCACAGACTAAGGTCAAGGCAGTCTAACAATGTGGGCGTCGGACATGGCTCTTATATATAAATACATACGCGTGCGTCAGTCTGGTTACAGTTTTATATTGGTTCTCATTGTTATGCTGGGGCCACACTAACGAGAAATGCCATTAACTATCGCGATAATCGTAGTGTGGCCGTATTTTTAACGTCCATTATCGTGATAATTAATGGCATTTCTCGTTAGTGTGGCCCCAGCATTACAGTATGCAATCCGGTCGTCAATTGACAGTTATTCTGTCGTAGATTCGCAATTTGTTAATTTTTTGTGCTGGATGCAAGCAACAAATAAACCTGTTAATTCGAAATCCGACATATTGGTTCCGTACCCAAAGGGTAAAAATGGGACCCTACTAAGACTTCGCTGTCTGTCTGTCACCAGGCTGTATCTCAAGATTCTCTAGTACCGCGGTAGCTAGACTGTTGAAATTTTCACAAATTATGTATTTCTGTTGCCGCTATAACAACAAATACTAAAAACAAATTAATATTTAAGGGGGGCTCCCATACGACAAAGGTTTTTTTTGCAGTTTTTTATAGATAGTTAATGGTACGGACTCGCACTTGGCCGGTTTTTTATTAATTAATTTATTGTAAGAACAATCAGAAACAAATGGAAACTTATGAACTAATAACACATGGACACTAAGCATGCACTTATTTCCTAAACTAGTACTACTAAGACACATTTGGTTGTTATACCACCTATACCATTATTAGTTCAACGCTGGAACTGTAACTACATAACACAACTATAAAACTAATTTCAAGTTAAACTAAACATTAGACACAAAAGGCCTGCAAATCCCTATCCTACACGTAATCTGATGACAATAACCTCTAGTATCTAGACTATCTAGAGGCTAGATAAACATTTGGGAGGACGCACGGTCAGTCTGAGATGCGGTGGTTTACTGTTAGCAGTCTAGTCTAGTCACATGTTAGGCCACATAGCATCTACACAATCCAACCGCTGCACCAGGCTACATTAATCACGCGTATCGCGCGACATCTCGCTCGCGCGCGGTATCGCGGCATCTCCGCGCGGCGCCGCGCCGGCGCCGACCCCGTGAGCCTATTCATCCGCTTTTTATGGAACACCCTAAGTAAAGATCTGGAATAGACGTGGACAATAAATCTAACAACAATCTGTCGTCGCCAAATATTCCTTTGTTATTTCGGCGTCGAGTTCTCATCTAATCTATACAGACAACCTTTTAAAAATACCTATCTATAGACAGAATTTATAGTATATTGTTTATTACTGACATAAGACGCATGTGTAGATATTTTTGGTTGGTTGTTTGTTTGTTGTCTTATTTGTCAAACGTGGGAGCGAAGCGAGCGTAGTTCTATATCAGCTTGGGCCGATTTTCGCCCAGACGTCAAGATTTTTTTTCTCTTTCTCGCTGTTCTCCTCTATCTACAGTTCGTTAATTATATGGTATTTTTGTCGACTCTTTTCGAAAGTAAAACCAACATACGGAGCCCTAAAAATTTTAAAGATGGACTCGCAGACTCTTTTTACAGTTCAGAGTCACTACTATATAGAAATTAAAAACTTGACTGTACTTACTTATGTCTGTGGATCCGAGATACATAATAAATTGAGGGAAACTTCGTGAACTGCCTATTGTAACGAGTTATACCAATAATGGTTATAACCATTATTGGTATTAAGAGTCCGCAGTAACTCGATTCTACATACAATACGTTTGTATGTAGAATCGATGTAGATACGCTCTGATTTTAAAACTACGTGTTGGATTGTAACGAAACTTTGCATGTACAATGACATGAGGTATATCCAGGTCTGTAATTATTTTATGTAGCTCCAGATACCATAGTAAAAAAAATACAGCGAATTAAGTTTTTCATACAAACCTTGTTTTTGCTGTATTTCGTTTGTTTTATAAACTGGAACCATATAAACTAATTATAGACATAGATATACCTCATGTCATTGTATATGCAAAGTTTCGTCACAATCCAACAAGTAGTTTTAAAATGAGAACGAAACTCCGTTTGTATGGGAAGGTGCAATTCGGCCGAGCTTACTGCGGACTCTTAACTCGTGTATTCATAGTTTAGAACCGGAAACACTTTAGTAAGATAGGTACCTACTATACCTATATAGGTGAGTACCCACCTAGTACGAGGTACAATGTACGTCAGGGACCATGTGACGTGTAAAAAAAAATGCAGATTGGGGCGCACCCGATCCAAAAAATTGCATTTCGAGCCAAAAGTCCTAATGTAATTACATTTTTTAACATAAATTAACGAAGAGTTGTACTAGGTATGTCTCTGTGTTTCGATTTTTAAACTTTTTGTACATTTTACGTCGGTAGGTGATGGTAAAGTTGGTGTATTTTTTAGCGTTTTACAAGCATTTCATTAACCAAATCATTTATCAAATAAATCAGGACGCAGAGACATAGTCAATGTCTTAGTTATTATATGTTACAAAAATGGTATGAATAGAGTTTGATTTAGCGGAGGAAATGGGGGACTACAGCGGCTCAGAAAACAAGTTTTTGTATGGACGGAGCGCTAGCCCACACGTGGTCTTAATAGGTGTAGACTCAACGTTTATTTTTACCGTAAAATCAGGTAGCAGGTCAAAAATCTAACATCTACGAATTGGGAACTCTATTTCTCTGTAACGCATTAGAGTGTAATTAAGGTTTATAGCTCATTACTTAACTTTTTTACCAAAACAATATATATATATTTTCGTTTTGGACCATTCTTGTATCCTATGTTTTCAACTATCGACTCATGACTAAAGTTGTCAGTTTCACGACTCAATAGTCGACCTAACCTAATAGAAAAGGCAAGATAATTCTAACAGATGTCGCTAGTAGTCACATAATTCAATAAAAAGTAACGACGCCTGTTTGGACTATTGATGAACGCCAGGACGATAGTAGCCTGATTTTACTGTACTTCATAAGAAAGGAGGCAAAAAAGACGAAAATCCCATTAAAATATTTTAAAAAATTACGTAGACTACAATTGTTTTAATGTCGCTTGTTGGAGAGAGAAACGCTAACAGATCGTGACGTCACGATCTGCTAGCGTCATAGTAAATGGCAAACGTTTCATATGAAGGTGCGTTTTACGGAAAAGGGAAACATACCGACTCTTAAAATTATCGACACTTACAACTTTGTGATTTTTTACCTCTTCCCACTCTAGCGTTGGTTTTTCTCAATTTATCATTATTGATTATTTTATTCAGTGTCTTCACCTCTATTGCTTATGCTTAGCACACGATTCTCTCCTGTTTAGCGACATGTGCATTCAACGCGTCTAACATCTAAGCCACGGAGGTCACGTCGGTTTAGCGTCTATTCACACTCTCATATTCATCCGTAGGTACGTCTGTGTCCGTGTCCACATGCTCGGAGGCTCCCATTGTGTGACGGCTCGTTAGCGACTACCCTTGTCACGAATATCAAAACACTCACTTTTTGTTACAATTGCCGGAGCATCCATACGCGGAGCATTGTGTGCGTTCGTGTAGATACCGTTGGAGGTACTGACCATTTCTAAACCTTATTGCGAGGAAGCAAGGTTCATTGACTCACTTATTTTATCTGGATGTGTACAAGTACGAGTATAGTATAGTAGGTATACAGGTAGGTGCGGAGTAAGGGCGCCCATTGACGAGGGATAGGGGGCGTTGCAGATACCACGTGTCGATTGATATTGATTCGAGTTGTATTTATTATAAAACTAGCTGCCGCCTGCGACTTCGTCTTCGTGGACCCGGTACAAACAAACACTATCCTATAATTCAGGCTAGAAATTATCTTCGTGCAACATTTCATTAAGTGTAAGCGTGATTGGGTAATAAACATGTGAGCATCCAAACTTTCGCATTTATAATATTTGTAGGATCGATAGGTGATAGGTACGAAAGATACGAAATCAACTAGTAGTACAATGTGCTCATATCCACATTACTGGTAGATATATATAGGTATCATCTACAATGATTGGAATAACTAGATCAATCATCATCAAGCTGAATTAGGTAATAATGTTACACAGACATAGTCATGGCATAAACTTATTAAAGAGTCCGCAGTAAGCTCGGCCGAATTTCACCTTCCCATACAAACGGAATTTCGTTCTCATTTTAAAACTACTTGTTATATACAATGACATTAGGTATATCTATGTCTGTAATTAGTTTATATGGTTTATAAGTTTATAAAACAAACGAAATACAGCCAAAAAAAAGATTGTATGAAAAACTTAAATTTGCTGTATTTTTTTTTACTATGGTATCTGGAGCTACATATACTAATTACAGACCTAAGCAGTATTTTTGAAAGTCGCACGCTGTTTACCAACATGCAGAAATTTTACAATGTCAGTCAGAGTCGTCAGAGACAATTTTCCCGTTACGTTCCTTTTTACGCAGATGTTGTCCTTGATACTGGTTTTTATTTTCTCATACTATAACTTAAAACAGATTCAAACGTAAAACGTAGCGTATCTGTCAGTGTCATGTAAACGAAAATTAAAGTTTTTAAAAATTCTTGGGGACTTTTGAATGATCCATGGAACATGGCGGATCGTGCTCCAGACATTTTTTTTTCATTTTCTGCATCCTGCTGTTTAATGTATAGTTTTGATAGCGTATTATGCAATAAATGGCAAACGTGACGGCTACAGTTTATGAAGAATTTTCCTGGAAATGCGAATAACCAATTCTTGGGCATCATTCAGCCGTTCGTGGTCGCGGCCGCCATTATACTTTGTACTGCTCCAGCTATCACCCAGTGCATCGTGAAGGCCTTCCACCGTACATCATGCATGTGAAATGTTTTTTTTTATTTCTGTACACTGTCTTTGGCAAAGGCCCTAGAGGCTGCCATTTCTCTAATAAATAATAAATAAAAATTCTTGGCAGATGTCACATACGTCAACTGTCAAAAACAATCGCATGGTGATTTCAATTACGAATGGGTAGAGGCACTCGTAAATCGATGTCATAGGTATGACAAATGTAAGTCACCGATGAGTTTCAAAAATACGTACTTTCGGAAATCACTCACATCGGTGAGAATTAGTCACTTGATGAGATTCAAAAATCGATCCCCAGTACCAGTTTTTGCTACCTGTCAAATTTTGTTAAAAAGTGCACTAAGTGACAGGCAGATGAAGAGATGTGGAATTTCAGAGATAATTACCATGTTAAGAGCTATCATTTAGATATCTTGAACACAAAGTACCACACAAACCCGTCTGCGACACAATTCCAACCGCGTTCAGCACGGGTATAATGCGACGGCGCGCGAGCTCTCTCGTGTTTCTCGCACTATCCATATCTTTCTTATTAGGCCACTTAGAATAAGATATATAGTGTGTAAGCCTTATGATAATGTATATTTCATATGTGTACACCTCCCTTTAGGCTAGTTCCAAGTGATGTGTACCCGGCCGTATATTGTCAGTCTTAAAGTATCTATGGCGGTCGGGACGTATTAAAAAGTTAATGAAAAAAACCATAGAGGGAGGTTGTTATTGTTTTGGCAAAGATTATTGAAGTTGTGTTAATTGTTTTGGAGAATAATAAACCAAGTTATAAATCGAGAAGTCTTTAATTCGACAAATAGTTGAGGCTGACTCAACATCTCAGAAGTGGGGATTATAAAATTCACTCCGCATTACGCTCGGAAAAGACGTAAATACATGCAAAACTATCCGTGAAAAGCGTGAAAGATATGGGTACACACAGGAGATCGCGCTCACGTAAAAGAAAACATGATCGAAGTGACAAAAGTCGGTCTAAATTAGTTCGCAAACGGACGAGAAGAGGAAGTTCGAGTACAAACAGCATACGTACACGTACGCCGAGTTTAGTCAAGCATTCTGAAGGAGATGGCAGTTGCGATCGTAATGTAAATACGCCGCGTTCATATCGACTAGACGACAACATGCGGCAACAACAGGTCGACGAATATAATGCAAGTAATCTTCTCGTTCTCGACGACGGACGAAAAAGTAGACCACGTGAACGTCAACGTCAACGGTATCATTCTCGTCGTGCTCACCAGAGAAGCCGTACTCATCGCCGTCAGCCTTCAGCGCGTGATGGTGGACGGAATAGCCGGTCACGGGAGCGTCGGCAGCGGCACTCGAGATCTAGCAGTAGCCGGAGGCATCATACTGGTGGGACGAGGAGCAAGTCAAAAGATAAATACAGCGTGGCATCTCAGCAAGGTCCTGTGAGTAATTTGGACACCGAAACAGGTAATAATGTTGTTAGAATTTTATCTGAATTAGTGAAGTCATTAGCAAATAAGCGGCCAGAAGGGAATAAGTTCCCGGTCTTGGGTAATGTTATACCTGAATTTGACCCAATGTTAAAGGGACAAACAATACATATTTGGCTGAAAAAGGTAGAAGAATGTGCAAAATTGTATAAATGGGAGGATGATCAAATAATACACTATGCATTGCCAAAGTTAGCCGGCGTTGCTCGCACCTGGTATCAGGCTCTTCCAACTATGTCGTTTTCGTGGCCCGAGTGGAAGAATATACTTATTGAATCTTTTCCAAGTAGTCATGATTATGCCGAACTATTAACGGAAATGTTGTCCAAGAGGGTGAGATATAATGAATCTTTAGAATTATATTATTATGAGAAAATTAATTTGTTGCATCGATGTGAAATAACAGGTAAACGCGCTGTTGATTGTCTGTTGTATGGAATAGAAGACCGGTCCCTGAGGCTCGGGGCAAAAGCCCTTAAGTGTCAAGAACCCGAACAGGTCCTAGAATATTTTCAATCTATAAGACAACAGTCACATGATCAATTTACTCGTAAGAATAATCAGGACAAAAGGATTAACATCTCAAGTACCAATCCGATAGCAACCCATAAAATAACCAAACCACTAACCGGTGCAACTGCATCCACAATTTGCTACAATTGTAATGAACCTGGTCACTACAGTTTTAAGTGTACGAAGAAAATACTAAAATGTACAATTTGTCATCGTTTAGGTCATACAAATAGTAACTGTGATAAACAAAGTTATAGTTCCACTAACAAAAATAATAACAATGTAACTGAAAAAGATGTGATGCAGTTGAATTCGGGTAGTATGGACGATAATAAGTATAGGATAGATTTAAAAATAAATGGAAATTTGATCAATGGGTATGTGGATTTAGGAAGCCAATGTACCCTTTTGCGTTTTGGCGAGGCATTGAAATTGGGTCTTACGTGGGTAACAAATAATTTACCATCTTTACGAGGTATTGGAGGCAATGTCGTGTTACCGATTGGTTTAGTTGACGTCGTCATTGAAATACAAGGAATTTCAGAAAGAGTAGAGGTTCTTATAGTGGAGGACAGTGTTATCAAGTATCCTATTTTGATCGGACACACTTTTACCGAAAAACCGGGAATAATTATTACTAAAACTTGGGAATCATTAGTTTTCGAACATGATTATCAAACTAAACTTAACTTGACTTTACAAACGGACATCGAGGTTCATCCGCACGATACAATCGTGGCACCAATTAAATGCGATTTGCAGTATTCTGGTATGGTATATGTACACGGCACTTTACGTGGCTTACCGGACAGACAATTCTATTTGATGGCGGGTGAATACAGTATTGAGGAGGGACGTGGTGCGTTAATATTAATTAATGTTTCACACAATACTGTTCGATTAGAAGCCGGGTCATTGGTTACTCGCGCATTACGTACCAACAATACGTTAGATGTTAACGTTTTGAATCTTGACGATTATGATACAGACAATAGTTTTAATTATGGAGAGCATTTAACGGAAAATGAGTTAAGTAGGCTTAAAACATTATTAAAAAAATACGAAATATGTTTTTCAAGTAACTTAAAAGATCTCGGTCTCACTAGTGTGACACAGATGGAAATAGAATTGACGGACGATAAGCCTGTTGTATACCGTCCTTATAGGCTTTCGTATGTGGAAAGGGAACGCGTTCGATCAATGATACAGGAAATGCTCGATGCGGATATAATCAGCGAATCGATTTCTCCTTACGCAAGTCCTATTCTCCTTGTAAAGAAAAAAACGGGTGAACAGAGGCTTTGCGTGGACTACCGCGCGCTAAATAGAAAAACAAAAAGGGAGCATTATCCTTTACCACTGATCGACGATCAGCTTGACATGTTGGCAGGCCATTCAATTTTTATTACGCTGGACTTAGCTTCTGGCTATTATCAGATACCCATTGCAGAGAAATCTCAGGAAAAAAGTTCTTTCGTCACCCCTGATGGTCAATATCAGTTTAAACGTATGCCTTTTGGCTTAGCAAATGCTCCATCAGTGTTTCAACGCACTATGAACAAAATACTTACCAAGGCAAAGCTTAAATATGCATTAGTGTACATGGATGACGTGTTGATTCCAGCTCACTCTTTTGATGAGGGCCTATCTCGCTTAGAAGAAGTTCTTGGCCTTATGCGAGATGCTGGGTTGACCCTTAAGCTCAAGAAGTGTCATTTTTTTATACAGAGATAGATTTTCTGGGATTTCGAGTAAGTAGTGAAGGTATTCGTCCTGGCTTAAAGAAAACTGAGGCAATATCTAAGTTTCCAAAACCAGAAAACGTACACGATTTGAGACGTTTCCTAGGTTTAACAAGCTTTTTCAGACGTTTTGTGAAAGGTTTTGCGCTTATAGCTCGTTCGCTTACTGACCTTCTTAAGTCCAAGTTTGAATGGAGGTGGGAGGAGGAACATATAAGAGCGTTTGAAACGTTAAAACAAAAATTAGTTGAGCGCCCGATTCTTGCTCTATACGATGGTCGATTAGAGACAGAGCTTCATACAGACGCGTCAAAATATGGGGTAGCAGGTATTTTGATGCAATGTGGAACAGACGGTCTGATCAGGCCCGTAGCGTATTACAGTCGGAAGACAACCCCATACGAACAGAAGATGCCTTCCTTCGAACTTGAAACTTTAGCCGTGATATCATCATTGAGCAAGTTCCGGGTATACCTATTAGGTATTTTTTTTTAAATAGTTACTGACTGTAATGCGCTGCGAACCACTCTCACCAAGAGAGATCTTATACCGCGTATATCCCGGTGGTGGGTGCAGTTCCAGGAGTACGATTGCGAGATCGAGTACAGAGCTGGTACTCAGATGGCGCATGTGGATGCTCTCAGTCGTGCCCCTGTGAATGAACCTAGTCCAGATGACGATTTACACGTAATTGACATTTTGCAATTGGATGTAAAAGACTGGATATCGACAGTTCAAAGTAATGATGATGAAATAATTAAGATCAGAGAGATACTACAGGATAAAAATACAAAACTTGCTGCTGATGTGCACAAAAACTATCAGTTGAAGGGCAGTTACGTGTATAAGATTGTTGAAGACGGAATACGTTGGGTAGTTCCAAAATCGGTACGGTGGCAGGTCCTGCGCATGAATCACGACGATGTGGGGCATTTTGGATATGACAAAACGTTGAGTAGGATCCGAGGCCTATTTTGGTTTCCCAAAATGCGACGTTTTGTTAAAAAGTACGTAGAGGCATGTCTTCAATGTGCACATCATAAGAGACCCGGTGGATGTAAAGAAGGTATGCTTCATCCGATACCAAAGTTGGAGATACCGTTCCACACGCTACACGCAGACCACCTAGGACCATTCATTCGTTCTAGGAGAGGCAACACTTACATTTTAGTAATAATAGACGCTTTCACAAAATTTGTTAGTATCAAAGCTGTTAGAGATACAAAAACCGCTACAGCTATTCGAGCCTTTAAAGAACATTTTAGTTATTTTGGCGCGCCTACACGACTGATCACTGATCGAGGATCATGTTTCACGAGTGCGAAATTTAAATCTTTTGTTGAAAACTTAGGTATCAAGCATATACTAAATGCGGTTGCAACACCTAGAGCGAACGGACAGGTGGAGCGTTATAACCGAACTATCACAGAGGCATTGAGTACAAAATGCCATGGCCAAAGTGATAGCTCTTGGGACGAACATGTCGGTAGCGTACAACTGGGCATGAATACCACTTTGAACAAAGCAACTGGTAAAAGCCCTTCAGAACTATTGTTTGGGTTTAAATGTGTTACCTTAACGGAAAATATATTGGGAGACGTAATTAACGAAACAATTGAACCACTGACTGACGATCAACTGAAGACCTTGAGATCGGCAGCCAGTGATTCAATGCAAATACAGCAAAATGCGTCAAAAATAACGTTCGATAAGCACAGGAAACCTGGGACTAAATATAACGTAGGCGATCTAGTAAGAATTGAAAGAAATATATTTGATAAAGATCTTGTAGGAAAATCTAAAAAGTTGACTCCTAAATTTCACGGACCCTACCGTATAATGAAAATCCTGCCTAACGACAGGTTTGTTGTCGAGGACACTCCTCTAGTAAGAAAGGGTAACAAGCGATATGAGAATATCGTAGCTTTGGACAAGATCCATCCTTGGCTAAATTTTAAAGATTTAGATAGTGAGGGTAGCGAAAACGACATTAGTAGTAATGGTGCAGTATTATCAGATGACGATAAGGATGAGTAGATACAATTATTGGATAATATCTAATAGTTAAGCTGTATTATTAAAATATATATTAATATTTGACAGACTTATGCAGAGATGTTAACTGTTATGTTAAAATGAGTACCTTTGCGTTGTGATGATTAAAACAAAGTGCCTCATCGAACTGTGACATCGTAAGAGATGAGTGTAGGCCGTGAGCGATCAGTGTAGCGTGCGCTTCACAGATGAGCGCAGATCATAGCAGACTGCATAGCGTAGGCTATGAGCGTTCAGTGTAGCGTACGCCACATAGATGGTTGCAGATTGTGGCAGACTACACTGTGATAGTAGACAAGTAAGTGATAATGAATGTAGGCTATGAGTGATCAATGTGGCGTGCTCTGCATAGATGACCGCAGATCATAGCAGACAGCATAGTGCAGGCTATGAGCGATCAGTGTAGTGTGCGCCGCATAGATGGTCGCTGATCATAGCGGACTGCTTCGTAACAATAGAATAGGTGAAAATGACTGATTAGTAATGTTATGAGTGATCAGTGTGGTGGGTTATCACGCAGATGGTTACAGATCATACCAGATTTATTAGATTAAGTTTCATTACAATTCAAGCAATCATTGTGACATGATGTGCCGCAAAGATGATCGCAGATTGAGATTATATTTGAAAAATTGTATCAGAAATAAGAAAATTTACTGGTCTCAATGTTATTAGTTAGTTTATGGCATGGTAAGTTATGAGTAATTTACATGCACAAGTCATTGTTGTAATACTACATCATTATGTAGTCATAGAAGATTGTATGATTAATAAGTACGTGGCCAAAGACTGAAGCTTAGATATAGTTTACTTAATTGTTAAGTTCTTTAAATTTTGTCGTTTATAATCCTTAAGAGTTTCTACTTACTAATAAAAGTGTAATGTGAGTACTCAAAGTGAGAGGACTCACTTAAAGAAAAGGATGGCCGAGTTGTAAGCCTTATGATAATGTATATTTCATATGTGTACACCTCCCTTTAGGCTAGTTCCAAGTGATGTGTACCCGGCCGTATATTGTCAGTCTTAAAGTATCTATGGCGGTCGGGACGTATTAAAAAGTTAATGAAAAAAACCATAGAGGGAGGTTGTTATTGTTTTGGCAAAGATTATTGAAGTTGTGTTAATTGTTTTGGAGAATAATAAACCAAGTTATAAATCGAGAAGTCTTTAATTCGACAAATAGTTGAGGCTGACTCAACATCTGCGAAAAAATCGAGAGTATGTCGCGGCCGTCGCTATGATAGACGTGAAGAATGAGGAGCATCGAGCGTGACGCGGTGTGTTTGTTGTCCGTCCGCGCGCACTCGTAAATTGGCGTGTAAACAAACCGTTACGCTACTCCTAATTTATGATACACGTACAGACGCCAAGTTACTTCACTCTATCGCCTTTTGCTAGATGATTCCCTACCGAGTGATCGCTCGACGCGAGAGGTGCTGAAGGATGTGTGGTGCGAATGGACGGCGACGGGTACTTACGAACTATTTAGTTTTTGTTCGGAACCATTTCAATGAATGCCGGCAGTACAGCGGAAGCGCATGTGCAGGAGTGTAATTCTCATAAACAGTTATGCCTTTTGTGACGGTGCGTATGTGTCGCAGTGAAATGGTCAAAACAGAGATTTGAACAAATCCCTAAGGGATATGATCAAATCACGCAGGATGTTAAAATGGAGAATCCATTTTATCATTTACCTGATACAAATCAGTCATTTGATCAAATCTCTGAATCTGTTTAGTGAAATGACGAAATCTGACAAAAAAGGCAACTCGTTTTTTCATTTCACTAGATTTGTTTAGTGATTTGATAAATCCCTGAAACGCGTCAGTGAATTGACGAGCTAACTCGCAGATATCATTAGTCATTTAAACGGTTCTGGGACTTAGGCTCGGATGGCGGATAGGTTAGAAGATGGTGGTTGGATGGTGGTGATGGTGGCTCTTCGTGGTTATTTTTTTTATAAAAGAGCGGAAAAATCTTTATCGCGTTAGTTTCGTCAACTCACTGACGCGTTTCAGGGATTTTATCAAATCACTAAACAAGTCTAGTGAAATGAAAAAACGAGTTGCCTTTTTTGTCCGATTTCGTCATTTCACTAAACAGATTCAGAGATTTGATCAAATTACTGATTTGTATTAGGTAAATGATAAAATGAATTGGCCATTTTAACATCCTGCGTGATTTGATAATATCCCTTAGAGATTTGATCAAATCTCTGTTTTGACCATTTCCCTGCAACATATGCTTTTAACTCACTGGTCACCTCAACTCTATAACCTCACCCATCAGCCCATCACCTCACGCTTCTCGCCTCATGTGCCAGCCAAAATAATCTTATCTTACCCCTGTTGTCTACGTAAGGTTGGTTACAAAAATAAAGAGTGCATGCCTGCACTCTGCATAGATAACGAAGTTTAATTACTTTATGGCGTCAGTTTGTGTCTCAAAACAATGTAGTATTTAATATTGCACCCATTTATTTCACACATATCTGTATACTGTAACTGTAAACTTTAATCCACGGCACAATTAATCTCTATTTTAGAAACGGACCACGCCAAACTCCAACTCTTGCGCGGGATCACCGACAAGATGGCGGCCGGCCGTCAAGCGACGTGCCCATACTTCGTGAAGTAGTGTTGTGTTTGTTTTATCGATTCATGTGGCTAACAATACATATGTAACGAACGTACCTTCGCCTAAGCTAGGGCAACGTGTTCCAAAATAATGCATAATAATATACCTACTTATATATTTATCGTTCGATGTCCTCATCGATTTCGATGACTGCGACCCTATTGTGAGCTCTGATGTGGATGGGTAGGCCAAACTTACTCTTAAAAACTCTATTACATGGGGGACAGTAGAGTTGGCCAGTTGTATCATAATATTATATTCAGTTGGCAACGCGCAAAGTCCGTGCATGGGCGGCCTTAGCTCTACTCAACGAATACGTCAAATTTATTGAGACAGAAATGGGAGAATAGTGTAGCCGGTAAATAAACACCCCGTGAGGGGGCAGAGGGGGGTTGGAGGGAGGAAAGTAACAAGTTTACGAGTGCCCGAGTGTGGCGTCGATCGGCACTCGACTTCTCGAGACGTGCGACTTGGGACGAACATGACTCATATAACAAAATGTGAGTCTTTGGCTCGTGTAGGTATTATTTATGTAGACAGCTTTGAACAACTGTCGAGTCTCAAGTCACTATCATCCTCTTATCGTTATTCCCGGTCGTGCCCTCAAGGGGCCTGGGGTTCTCTTTGACACCTAATCCCACGATTTGGCATAGCCACTAGCATTACGAAAGCGACTGCAATCTGACCTTCCAACCCAAAGGAAAAACGCGACCTTATTGGGATTAGACTCCTCACGATGTTTTCCGCACATAAGATCCGAAAACTCATTGGGTATCAGCCGGGATCCGAACCTACAACCGCCGCTTGACGGCTGTCAAGCCTGAACCACTAGGCTACCGTATTTTTTGTTTTCTCTCATACTCTTTTGGAGAAACCTCCACTCTGTACGCATGGACGCAGCCGCGTCCCGAAGGGACTAGGCTACCGTAGTTATTATACCGTATTTATATTGTACTGTACCGAAGTTATAGAACCACTCTCGGGTATCTTTCCTCACACCACGATCATGACAACCAAGCTCACCCTCGCTGTATGTGGTTTAGAACTATGAACTAGATTCTAAAACTTTCTATTTACGGAGGTATCACACATTGTTAGAACAGCATTTATTCATGACAACAACACATACATACACATAAATCAACATACAAGAGAGAAGACAACATTGCCACGAAACGGTTCTATATCTTGTTATTACCGACCCTTTCTACCTTACACGCCACAGGCTGGTATATCAAGAGGCTATCAAGAGGTATATCCTAAAACCGCACGTTACTCGACCATTATGTTCCAAGGTGTGTTTCTGGTGTAAGGACAATGTTCAACTCCTCGCCTAGTGCGAGTGGAGTGAACTGCCACGCGTTTCGCGGGTCATATAAGCCAGTGGATTGGCTACAAAACGTGTTCAACTCACCTGATTCCGGGAGGCGCGATGTTCGTTTCAACTCCGGTTAGTATCTGTTCAGGGTTCTGTCAACTGTCAGGTCAGGTCAAAGTCAATTACGAGGGTCTCCGGAGCCGAAGGAGCCGTCGTGGTGTTCCGCGGGCCGTCTCGCCAACAATTCGCGGCGTCTTCTTCACCAACTTTTCGGATACTACCCAAGTATCTACACAAAACACTCGGACACCCCTGTGTCTTCAACGCGAGCGATATTACAAAAAAAACAAGGAAAAATGCGTTTCCAAATTACTCAAAAACCACTCGTGACTTTCGGGTCTGCAAAAACGAGGTTATCTCAAAATCGACACGTTTTTTTCTACGCGCCTTGACAAGAAGTGTCACTGTCAAAACCACAGACTCAAAAGGCGTACACACGTGAGGAGTTTAAGGGGCGGGCAGACGGTCGGCCCGAACAATCACCCGCCTCGGAACGGCCTCTAAGCCGGTCCGCTATACTAGGGGAAGTCGCGATAGGGTTGCTACCGCTCGCTTCAGAACCGAGTCCCCAACCATGACCTCGGCAAACCGAGGGGTCCCGTCTTTACCGGGAAACAAATTAACAATGCGCCCCCGGCGCCATCGCAGTGGCGGAAGGTTAGCATCCTTAACTAGCACAAGGTCTCCAACTCTGGGGGGACTGGTTTTGTCAGTCCACTTGAGGCGCTGCTGCAAAACATGCAAATACTCTAATGACCATCTGGTCCAAAAGTTCTGAGCCATTTGTTGCAGCATCTGGTAGCGCGACAAACGACCGGAGGGTACGTCCCGGAGGGGGTGCTCCGGCAACGCTGCAAATGGCTGACCAATCAAGAAATGGCCTGGAGAGAGCGCTTCCAGGTCATTTGGGTCGGAGCTGAGCGGACACAACGGACGGGAATTGAGGACGGCCTCAATTCTACAAAACAACGTCGCGAGTTCCTCAAAAGTCAATACAGTTTGACCGACTACCCGATACATATGGGCTTTTGCTTGCTTCACGCAAGCCTCCCAGATTCCACCCCAGTGGGGGCAGCCTGGCGGATCGAACGTCCAGGTGATACCCCGACGGGAGAGGTCTGTTCCAATATCAATCTTATTTTCAAATAAAAATTTTACAACATCTTGTAAATAACGGTCGGCACCCTTGTAATTGGTTCCACAATCTGACCGGATCAGAGATGGGAGTCCCCTACGGGATACAAATCTATCCAATGCCGCAATAAAAGCCTCCGTCGTAAGATCACCAACAAGTTCAAGATGAGCAGCCTTGGTCGACAGGCATACGAAAACGCACAAATACGCTTTTACAACCTTCGCATTTCGAAGTCGCGACGTTTTCACTAAAAAAGGTCCCGCAAAATCGGTCCCAACCCTAGAGAAGGTCCTAGCCTCGTTGACCCGATCAGGAGGAAGGTCCCCCATCTGGGGCTGCATCGTGGCTGCCTTCAGCCGAAAGCAAGGCAAGCACCGAAACACGATGCTCCGAATAACCCGTCGGCTGTTCAATATCCAAAAGTCTCGCTGCAAAATGCCCAAGAGTGCATTGCAGCTGGCATGCGAGTTCTTTATGTGGCGGTCAATCACCAACAATTCCACCAGATGCCCCTTCTTAGGCAGCAAAATGGGGTGGCGCACCGAGTACGGCAAGCTAGCGTTGCGGAGCCGTCCTCCAACCCGGAGTGTACCCGACTCGTCAATGAACGGGTTGAGGCGTGCTATCGCCTTCGGTAGCTTAGGACGTCCCTGCCGCAGGGGCTTCAATACGTCCCCAAAGTGTTCTTCCTGCACAACCCTAATCCAATGATGTAGGGTGGCATTCCGCTCTTCTGTGGCGAGAACTCTAACGCGTGACTGGTTGTCAGGGTGGCGACAATTGTGTATAAATCGCTTGACCCAGGCGGTCACTCCAACAAGCTTGTCGAGAGAGCTATACCGTTCTAGCAACCAAGCAGTGTCTGACACTGGAGCGGTCTCGACAAGGTGGACACCCAAGCCAGAGGATGGGGTCCCAATCACACAACTGGCAGGCCAGAGTGTCTCCGGTTCCAACAACCAATCTGGTCTCCACCACAGTGAGTGGGCAACAAGCTCAGGTGCCGTGCAACCCCTGGACGCCACGTCCGCTGGGTTCAGTTCACCTGGCACGTGTCTCCAAACCAAAGCAGTCTCCGAGTTCTGGATCTGCGAGACCCGGTTGGCCACAAAGACCTCCAAAGTATGGAATGACGACTGCAGCCAACACAATACAATTTGGCTATCAGTCCATGCGTAGACACTCTCCTCAAGGTTCACGGTGTCCTTCAAGGTAGAGGCCACGTGGTTCAGTAGGCGTACAAGAAGAGCCGCTCCAGATAATTCCATTTTTGGGATTGTCAAACGCGTGCGAAGGGGAGCCACCTTGCTCTTCGCCATTACCAAGTGCAAATCGACCGATCCGGCGGAGCTGACCGTCCGCAAGTAAACGGCAGCTGCATACCCTCGCTCGGAGGCGTCGCAAAACCCGTGTAGGGTTACTCGGCATTTCCCTGCCGGCAACAGCTTACGCGGCAGTTCGACCTGATTTATCTCCGGGAGCGTGGAGAAGAAAACCTCCCAATCGCTCAACAAATTTCCGGATAGTGGATCATCCCAACCCAGTTGGACCATCCACAGGCGCTGCATAAATGCCTTCGCCGTGAAGATGACCGGCGCGATCCATCCATTCGGATCGTACGTCCTGGCCACCGTGGACAGCACAAGCCGCTTCGTCCAGACCCTCGGGGAATCCAGTTCCACCCGATAGGTGAACACATCTTGGACTGGTCGATATTGCACGCCTAGGACTGATAACATGTGCGGGCTCTCAACATTTTCGAACAGGTGCGGATCCTGCTGGTGATCCTCGGGGAGGCCGGCCACCACGGCCGGTGAGTTGGACATCCATTTGCGCAATTCATATCCACCCGTCCGCAAGAGTTCCACCAGCTCATCCCGCAAAACCAAAGCCTCTTCGACACTGTTTGCCCCGGTGCACACGTCATCGACAAATAAGTCCCGTTCCAAAATGGCGGACGCTCGAGGGAACCTCAGTCTCTCTCGAGACGCCAATTCTAACAAAGTTCGAATTGAAATGTACGGACTGCTCTTCAAGCCGTATGTATTCGTATTCAGCTCGTACACCAACATCGGTTCATCAGGGCTCTCACGCCACAAGATCAGCTGATACCGACGATCATCAGGATGGATCACTGTCTGCCGAAACATCATCCGGATGTCGGCGACGAACACCACCTGATGTTTCCTAAAATTTGTGAGGATATCCGTGATATCCTTGTGCAGCTTAGGACCTGCATGCAAACACTGGTTCAATGACACCCCAGTCGAGGTGGACGCGGACCCATCAAAGACCACGCGAATCTTGGACTCCGGGGATTTTAGGACCGCGTGGTGCGGCAGGAAGCAGTGCTCCACTGTACTCCAGTCCGTCCGAGCCACCGACATGTGTCCCAAACCCTCGTACTCCCTCATGAAGTCCACATACTTCTGCCGGAAGAGCGCATCTCTTCTCATTCGGCGTTCCATCGAAACCAGCCGCTTCTCAGCCATCTCAAGTGACGCTCCAAGAGGAGGTCGGTGGATGAGCAGAGGAAGTCGTGTTATGAACAGACCAGAGCAGAGGCGCCCAGTATTATTTTGGTAAAACCGTTCGCACTCTTCCTGCTCGGGGCTCATACGCGACGCGGTAGGTGGTTCCTCAATCTCCCAGAACCGTTGCACGGCTTCTGAAAGAGCAGTTCCAACCAGACAGCCCTCCTCAGTAGGAGGCGGTGGAGCCGCTAACACCAAACCCATTACAGCATAGCCAAACACCGTTTCCAGTGTAACCAGTCCGCCAGGCTGTAAGGTACGGCTGCCGCTCAACAGCACCCGCCCAAGAACGTCTGCACCCAGCAACACGTCAATCGGACCAGGTCTGTCAAATCCAGCATCCGCCAGAACTAATCCAGCTGTCAAACTCCGAACCTCTGGAGGCAGCTTCACCTGGGGGAGTCTCCCCACCACTTCATCCAATACTAACGCGGGAGCATTAATCCTCGCGCGTGAAGTGGGACCCGGTCCAAAGGTGAGTAAGGTCTGCCCTACCAGGTTTGACACTGTCACATTGCCTACCCCACGTATACTTTCCGGGTGGGGTTTCACAACCAAGCCCAACTGTCGCACCAACCTACTGGATACCATGCAGCCTTGCGCTCCCGTGTCAAGGAGAGAGCGCACGCAGGCTGATCCTCCGCCAGGGCCCCAAACACAAACCGAAGCCGTGGGCAATAACACGGTCTCCAAGGGCGTGGCGGTTGCTGGTGCGTGGGCGGCGTATCCCTAGCAGGGATAACGCGTTGCATCCTGTTCCGCATGGGCGGGCCGCTCGTACCGCTCGAGCGGGTCCCACTCCGGCTGGTACTGCCGTCGCGCCATGCGTGCCGCCTGCGGCCCCTGGTATGTCCTACTCCGGCCGTACACCGGAGGTCCCGACGCCAAGCGGGGTCGCTCCACAAGCGGCGGCGACATCCGTGGCGCCTGCCGGGGTGGAGGCGTTTGCGGGCACCCGCCCGTAAGGACCCCCCGTTGGGGCACGGGTGCGTGCGAAGTAGTCGCGTAGTTTTGGAGGGGGGGGGAAGGGGGTGTTACCCGACGTCCCCACTCCTCCTCGGCCCTGGGCCCCTGGTCAGCCCGCTGCTGACTCCGAACAGGGGAGCATGACCCCTGCGCAGGGGGGGGGGGTGTATCCCCACTGCGGTTCATGCATAAAATGGGGTGGTGCTTCCCACCACAGGACCTACACGCCTGCGGGTGGGCACAATCTCGCACAAAATGTGGGCCCAAGCAAACAAAGCACCATTGCCGCTGCTTAGCAATGTTGCGGCGTCCCACAACCCGCTGCGCAAGAAACTTCGGACACGCTGGCACCCGATGGCCAGGGTTCTTGCAGCATAGGCAGACTTCAGGGTCCAATGCACTGGTATTATATTGGTGAGGACCCGCTGGTTGTGGGGCCGATTTGCCCCACCCTCCCCTTTGAGGTGCAACTCTCCCCTGGGCCCGCTGGGCCCCAGGAGGCCTCGGGGGTGGAGGTAGATCCGAGGTGTCGGCCCGTCGACACTCAAGTTCCAATTGGTCGATAAGATTGGTGAAGGTCGGCAGATGCTGAGCACTTTCACCACCATACCGGTGTTCAAACCTGGCCCGTACATCAGCCGGCAGCCGGTTCAACAAAAAATTCGACAGTATGTAGGACCACTGGTCCACCGGCAAACCAAGGTTCTCTAACCCTTTGGTCGCTGTCAAAACAGGATTCAGCATTTTCAGCCGGATGTCTGAAGCCTGAGCGATCCGAGGGATATTCCAGATCTTAGTCATAAGAGTATCCGCAAGTCGCCGCACGTTCTGGTATCGGTCCCTCAGCAACGTGCGCGCGATTTCATAATTGTCGTCGGTGACCGACAAATGCGCGATCAAGTCGCGCGGCTCCCCGACGAGAGCAGGGTTCTCTTATTTTTCGCAGAAAATTGTTTGGCCAATTATTAGTTCCCAACCAACGTTTCGCAGAATATTATTTCGGCAAATAATCACTTGCCAACTCGTCATAAGATTTCGTTTCGTTTCCCAACCTCACAGTTGCCAACTGTACGTTTAGTCTGATGATTATAAAGTAAACTTTCAAAATGCCAAAAATCGTTTAACAGAATGTTTTAGTTGGCTGAATAGTCATTTCGTTGTATAACGTTTCCCAAATGTTTCACGCAGTAGGGTTCGTACAGTTACTATGTAATATAATTTACAATGTGGGTAAGCGCAACTGCTCACTTCTTTTAATAACTTTGTGGGTGAGTAAGAATAAACTGACTTATTAGCGATAAGTGTTTACTTACTTATTTTGAATATTCAATAAGGCAATTTTGGCACTCGCCGGCCGCTGCCGCGGCACGCTCGCTTCGCTCGCTCGGCTTCGTGCGCTGTAAGATCGCGGTTAACCTAACACGCTCCTCCTCGCTTCGCTCGTCGTCGCACCTATCTGGACTCTGTCACAGTTATTATTTCTGTTACGTAACTATTGCACTGACGAAACGTTGTTCGTTCAATAGTTGTTTGGCCTAGTGAAATAGTTGGCAAGTGATAAGTTTTCCAAACATTTTTAGTCATTGTGATATTCTGCTTTATAAAAATTCGACCAAGTGTCAGGTTGTCATACAAAAAGTTGGTAATGGTTAGCTGTCAAAGTGAATCATTTTCGAAATGTTGGTTGGCAAGTGATGTTTGACCAAAGGAAATTCTGCGAAAAGGCAGAACACCCGAGAGCAGACATCAGCTGCGCCAACTTCAACGCCGCTGGCAGGTCCGTCCGGGCATGCACCAAGCTATCAAAAAGGTCGATGAAGCTGGTCCACTCGTCCAGGTCTCCTCGGAAGACCGGCATCTGTATGGCTGGCAAGCGCGCTGCCAACCCTGGGTTATAGATAACTGCGTGTTTCGGAACGTCCCGGGCCGCACCATTCCGAACCCGCAGTATCTTAGAAGCCCTCTCGACAATCCTGTCCCCAAAATCCATACATTGCTCAAAGTCCCGCTCCACCTGCTCGGCCTCCGGGGTCGTCCGGCCGGGCTCCGCTAGGTAGAGTTCAACCTGGAACTCCACAGCCTTAAGACGGTCTGACACCTCCTCGTACCGGGCCAACAAAGCCTCCTCCCGGTCATTTCTGTCAACCAAAGCTGCTGCAGATGAAAACCAACGCAGTGCAGACTGGATCTTAGCCTTAGCTGTAGATTCCATTTTAAATTAATTTCCAACAATACCAGAGAAAATTAAATTTTTTTAATTAATGTGGAAATTCCAATCTCTTGGTCACCCTAGTGAATCAAAACCAAATATCAACTCAATTACAGAAATGCCTTACAATAACAACCAATATAGATTCTCAAAACGCAGTGGAAGCTCAAACTATAATCTATAATTGGCTAGTTACATCACTTCTACAATAATCTAGCTTACAACTAATATTTATAGCAACCTTATTTTTTAGCTTATATTCTTAGCAACCTTGGCCGCTTATAGCAAACTGAATAAAACAAATGCCTTATTACCAAACAACAAGCTATGAAAGGCTTCCCAAATTACAATCAATCAAATATGTGGCTTAAATTTGCCTTCAACTATTTTCCAAATTAAATTGTACCAAACACTCAGAATCACCTTCCGGAGGTTGTAATCTCACTAATTTGCACTGCAAGTACAATAATTTCGTGAAATCTACAGTACAAAACACTTGCAGTGCCACAAAATAGAAGTTTTAAATACTTGTAGCTAAATTTGGTTTCAACAAATAACCTCAAAATGCCCTTTTTTACCCAAAAGGAAAAAACTATCAAAATTCGCGTTTTTTCTTTGTGGGTAACCACGCTCTGGGTACCAAAAATTGTTCAACTCCTCGCCTAGTGCGAGTGGAGTGAACTGCCACGCGTTTCGCGGGTCATATAAGCCAGTGGATTGGCTACAAAACGTGTTCAACTCACCTGATTCCGGGAGGCGGAATGTTCGTTTCAACTCCGGTTAGTATCTGTTCAGGTTCTGTCAACTGTCAGGTCAGGTCAAAGTCAATTACGAGGGTCTCCGGAGCCGAAGGAGCCGTCGTGGTGTTCCGCGGGCCGTCTCGCCAACAATTCGCGGCGTCTTCTTCACCAACTTTTCGGATACTACCCAAGTATCTACACAAAACACTCGGACACCCCTGTGTCTTCAACGCGAGCGATATTACAAAAAAAACAAGGAAAAATGCGTTTCCAAATTACTCAAAAACCACTCGTGACTTTCGGGTCTGCAAAAACGAGGTTATCTCAAAATCGACACGTTTTTTTCTACGCGCCTTGACAAGAAGTGTCACTGTCAAAACCACAGACTCAAAAGGCGTACACACGTGAGGAGTTTAAGGGGCGGGCAGACGGTCGGCCCGAACAGACAACGTATAAATTAGTATATTTTTATTTAAGATTAGTACATTAATTTTTAATGGGTTCTCAAGTAATTCTAATTTAAAGAGTAAGTGTAATGACTACTGCACTTGGAGGACAAGACCGTGCTTAGGACCGCCATTATTCGTCTTTGGATCGGCGTCGCTGATGAAGGATATTATTAGTTGCTAATACTAATTGTATCAAAACAGTAATTACACATATAAAAGTATAGCTTGTTAGCAGTATATTGAGGTGTGTTGTTGTATTGATTAGCTGGATTACCAAATAAGGGTTTGTAATATCTCTGTGATAATTAATGTAGAAGACACTAATTCTATTTACCTGCCACTGTGTTGCTGTGTTCAATGGTGTAATTAAAACTGTTTATAACAACTTTAGTTGTTTGTTTTGATACTTTTGTACTCCTTTTACTGGTGCGTTCCGTATAGAAAATTCCCGACCCGCCGAAATTCGTCGAGGCACCATCGGGGGGTTTTTAGTCGGTGCGAGTCCGACATAAACATAACCTCCGCACTACCCCCGTGGCGCGGAGGTGTCCATAACGAATTTTCATGCCAATAAAAAAAATGTTCCAAGGTGTGAGCACAGTGAATGCTCTTCCGAATTTCCGACGGTGAGCGATGCGTTGGATTAAGATATTTGGCGCTAGATAGCTAATAGGAACATCTCCCCCATAATTCGCCTGACGTGGTGAACGTGGCAATACATAAATTCCGAAGGAACCGAGAACTTTCCAATAATCCGAATGGAGCATAGGTAGTCTCGCATCCGTACTTACATTCAATCTTGATATATCGCGGCCATTTCCTACTGTACCTTCCGACAATGACGTACAGCGAGACAAATAGGTTCCTATCCCCTAGGCTAGACTTGTTGGTTAGCGGAAGTCATTCGAATTTTATCATTGTAATCTTCAGAGTTTTTGATAAAACGTATTTATTCAAGCCCATCCTTTCCTTTCCATTGATAATCAACAATCTTCATCAGCTTATATACACCCTACCCCACTCCTGAGCATATTATGCTTTCTCTCATGGATTAGAGGAAATAAGCTCTAGTCTCCCCGTACTAGTGCTGGCTGGAGATTTCACCTCCAACTAGGGTTGCCAACTTTTTTTGGGGGAGATATAGTATTTTCCAGAAAAAACGCAAAAAAATATAATACACTGTAAAAAATATAGTATTTGGCTGGGCAATGTTGCTATTTAGTAAAATTTAACTGAAACTTGGGCAATTCGAAGCACTTCGTAAGGTCTTCCAAAATATAGTATTTTTGCGTACTATATATTTCTTCAAAAGTATATAGTACAAAGAGACGAAATATAGTACAATACTATATAATATAGTACGGTTGGCAACCCTACCTCCACCCAACAAGCAAAATTATCCTGGAACGCGTACAGTATAAGGCTATTTGGACTTCTAAAGCTCCGATTATAACATCGATATATGCCCCAGCGCTTTTAACAGCATAATTAAATGCGATTTCAACTTAAGCCCATTTTCTTCTATAACTTCACCTTGTAACTGTTTACAAGAACATATTTCTTGATTATTATAAGCGTATTTCATCTAATAAAAGCATACGCCAAGAGTGATTGCACTTAGGAGTAATCACTCCGGTAACGTAGACTTATAATAGTTTATAAGAGAACATCTGCGGGCAGTTATAATCTTATGACTCCTATAAGAGCCTATCACAGGAGTATATAAACTGAGGAGTAATCACTCCGGTTACTTAGATTTGTAACCGCTTATAAGACAACATCTGCGGGCCGTTATAATCTTATGACTCCTATAAGAGTCAATACCAGGAGTGTATCCACTGAGGAGTAATCACTCCGGTATTTGGACTTATAAGCGCTTATAAGACAACATCTGCGGGCCCTTATAATCTTATGACTCCTATAAGAGCCAATACCAGGAGTGTATACACTGAGGAGTAATCACTCCGGTTACTTGGACTTATAAGCGCTTATAAGACTACATCTGCGGGCCGTTATAATCTTATGACTCCTATAAGAGCCTATCCCAGGAGTGTACACTGAGGAGTAATCACTCCGGTTACTTGGACTTATAAGCGCTTATAAGACAACATCTGCGGGCCGTTATAATCTTATGACTCCTATAAGAGCCAATACCAGGAGTGTATACAATGAGGAGTAATCACTCCGGTTACTTGGACTTATAAGCGTTTATAAGACAACATCTGCGGCCGTTATAATCTTATGACTCCTATAAGAGCCTATTCCAGGAGTATATACACTGAGGAGTAATCACTCCGGTTACTTAGACTTGTAACCGCTTATAAGACAACATCTGCGGGCCGTTAAAATTGCTTGCGTTGCTGAACCCTTTTGGTAAGAACATGGCGAGTCCTTTGGCTTTGACACGTGCCGTTATAAAACCAAGTGTCCCTATTAGAGGACTATAACGCAATTCGAAATGCTGACTACAAAAATGGCAGCTGCCTTGTATAATTTGCTAAATAAATTGATAAATATTAATATGAAAATATTCCAAATACAAGAGGCGCGTTAAAAATTTAAACATAAACGTGATAGGTTTCACAGAAAATTCATGTTCCCCTACGTATATAGACACTAAAAATAGTAATTCAACAACACAATCATTTATATTTCAACTACACTGAACGACATTAATAGAATTCTCATTCATTACTTACCTTAAAATTTGTTTAAAAAATCTACACACACAATACAACAAAGACTTGGATTGGGTTTCACGCGCTTGCTTGCTTGGACATCGCTGAGAGCGCATTAATTTCATTTTTTACTGTAAGATACTTAAAGTAGGTTTTACAGGAATGTTTGGATTAACGTAACGAGTACTACTGGCGTAATTGGCATTTCAACGGGCCATTATAAATATCTTATAAGTGTGTTTGGATTAACGTAATTCTATTATAGGAGTACTACTGGCGTAATTGGAGTTTCAACGGGCCATTACAAATATCTTATAAGTGTGTTTGGATTAATGTAATTCTATTATTGGAGTACTACTGGCGTAATTGGCATTTCAACGGGCCATTATAAATATCTTATAAGTGTGTTTGGATTAACGTAATTCTATTATAGGAGTACTACTGGCGTAATTGGAGTTTCAACGGGCCATTATAAATATCTAATAAGTGCAAGTAGACTTATAAAGTGGGCCCTTTTCCGGACTTGTAAACGGTTATAAATCCCTTATAATCCTGATAAAACGATGGTCCTGGGATAATTATAAAACCGTATTTTGCTTGTTGGGCAACCTACATTACCTCTTTTAACTCTCACGATTTTCTCCTTCACCGAAAAGCAGCATCAAAAATTCCATATAAAACCGAAAACTCAATTCAAGTCACTCAGTCAGTTTTCGAACTCACGACCTCAGCTTTAAGAGCAATGCCTAGCTGAGCAACTTTTAAAATCTCGAATTTTTGACGCAATGTTTCTGTCGCGCTGCTGTGGGCGGGAGCTCAAATTCGTGCGATAAAGGACAACTGCAGCTCGGACTAAAAATCTCACGCAAAAATCTCAAAAATCAAGGTTTCGCTCTCGACTGTTTCCTCCTCCAAATCGCAACCAATCATTATAAAATTTTGAGAACTGCAAGAAGAAGAATTAATCTAACCTGCTATGTTTTCTTTTTTTGATATTTGTTGTCATATTTGTATACTGCGCCTTTTTTGGCAGCCTATTCAATTAAGCCGTTTTTGCGATTTTCAAGGCGCTGTAAGTTTTTTTAAAATAAAAATATCCAAAAAAGCAAAACATAGCGGCATAGATATTGATGTTATTGACCTTATTTGAAAAATTCATTGCTCTATGTTCAAAAAGCAGAGAGGAAACAGTCGAGAGCGTTTGTATGGGAAAATCGCAGGTAGGCATTCCTCTTAAGTAGCTCCTATAATGTTATCCTTATCTAAGCCTTGATATTCGTTTGTTATCTCGTCCAATAAACAGAAACCAGTCACGGCACTCACGGCAACAATTCAGATGCTAAACAATGGACCCTGATTGCTTCGGAGGGGTCAACACAGAGCTAGATTCTAATTTTGTCTTTCCTGTTATCAATTGTTAAGGACATGAGAGATATCAGATAACTTATACAGGGTAAAACGACTTAAATTCAATGCGAAAAATTAGATTTCTATAACGATCGTCCTCAATTTTCAGCAGTAGGTCAGGGGGCAGGGTTATTTCTTGCTTTAGGTAATTTAGTCTTTTGAGCCACATATAGACGACCCAGTGACGGGGTCGGTCTAGTCCAGATCTAAATAGGTACCTCGTCAGATTTAGCAGGGTGCACAATCCGATCGAAGCCATGATAAGAGTCGTGATTGAGTCAGATTTGTCCGTGCGCCTAATAGACACCTGCAGTACGGGGTGACCAGAACTGGCCTACTATATTTGGTTCAAAATTGCAGAACGCTGGATGCGTGGCAATGCTGCCAGCCTTCTAGGCACACTACCTCACGGCGATCTGGACATTGTTTTTTATCTTTAGGTTTCCAGCTTTGTTAAAAGATTAAGTTGATGCTTTATTGTTTGTCCTGATTAAATAAACCCTTTACCAGATAAAAGTTAGTTCTAATGGAGCGTGTGCGGTCGGTGCAGGGCGTGGCGATAACCGTCGGGCCGGGGCTATCGGAACATCGAACGGGTTTGAAAACCTTTACCATTCCTAATATATTCAAATAAAATCAACTTTGTATTAATTTGCCTGAGAGCTATAGGAGTTTTTCATATGATTTAATCCACAGAATACCTAACTAAGTACATACGTACCTAATCGTGGGTCAGTGTTTGACTGGAAGTGTTCTGAATTGAAAGAGATAACGTTCGTTAAGAAACACTTGTCCCATTGATTGACTGTTAGAAAATCAGTTTTGTTGTAGAACTAACCCCTGATTTGATTTAGAACGGATGAATCATAATCGGAGGTGAGAAATGTGGCGGAACACAAGAGTCAGTTTCCGCACACTCTCACATGGGTGTAATGGACGGCTAGGTAGTAAGACGTTCGGACTACTTTGGAGTCTTTGGACCCGGCTCAGCCGCGCGCTCCCGACCCGCGCCACATCAAAGGGAGCGCTGTGTGGATAGGGTTGCCTCAGCGACATTGCCTTTGATTGAACACACTATCGTGAACATAACAAGTACAAACCACAATAGGGCACACGAGGATTCCGTGCTATTTAATTATTCTATTTGACCCACCAACAGTGTAGGTACTATTATCTATTCTGATGCCAACTACTACACACTACTGTACTAGACACTCTGCCCGCGGACATTGTTCATGAACCTAAAAAAGCTAGATATAAGAATCTTTTAAAAAATAACCTTTTTAATGCCCTCTAGAAATCTCCTCCTTAGTATATATTAATACTCCTATACATTGTAGATATTTAAGGCACTACTAATATTAGGTTTAAGAGAAGAAGAAATGTGACTGTACTATTTGACTCCACAGTCAAACTATCGATGTAGTTTTGTGGATCAATGTACCTTATATTCATCTCTAATTTTAGTTTCTAATTAATAAATAAGTAAAATAAAATAATAATAACAGTAAGTATGTACATAAACAGAAGCACAGAATAGATAATTGACAGAAGCAAGATAACATTTGTATAGGTAGACACTGGCCATATTTATGCACCAAAGACGGCGTGGGAGAGCGATTTTTCAAAATTGTGTTCCAGAACCAGTTTATTCCATGTCCCTAATTGGTAATACAATATGTGTTTTGGTCTCAAAATAGAGTACTACTGCTTAGGCCGTGTAAATAGGCAATTTAGACTATGCGGTGATGAGCGGAGCCGAAGGCAAGGTTACGCCGTAGGATAAAAGACAAACCAAATATGAAAATTTTGAGAAGCTGAAACTGCTTACCTTAGTTGTCCGAGTGACTTGGAGCGGGCGTAAGCAGAGAGGAGCGGCAGGAGTAACTAGCACAATCACTATAGGTACTTATTAATAGCAATCTTATTATTCGTAGTTCAGTTTGCAGCGGAGAAAATATGAAAATTATGCGTTGACGTATGTAACTGAATGTTTTTTTTTATGACAGCCAGAACTATGAAGGCGGTGCGTGTAAGCAGTCTCAACAGCTTTTTTAAGAAAGGAGGCCAAAAGGGATTTTGCTCTGACGGCGTAACCATGCTCCCGGCCTTGAAATGCAAAGAATTTCAAAAATGAGATGAAATGATGCGGTTGAATGATAAATAAGAAAGAAAAAGAACCTCCCAATAAGAACTGGAAATAGGTTATTGATTACTGTGTAGGTAAAGGATATAGCTTCACAACAGGTCGTTTGAATAAGCCGTTATTAGTTTTAACAGTAGCTACTCGAATCACACCATCAGGTCCTGGATGTACGGTCGTGATTATACCTAACGGCCATCGAAGGGGTGGAACATCATCATCACCCATCAAGACTACCGTGCCTTGAACAATGATCTGGAGTACACCATTTATTTCGGACTTGCAATGTGTGCAAAAACTCTAAGCGCCATTTTCTCCAATATGATTGCACAATACTTTCTAGCAATTTTTTGCGATTCGTTAGATTCTTGCACTCAGTTGACAGGTCTGAAGCTGGTAAATACTGAAGCGGTGTAGACATTAAGAAATGTGCGGGGCTTATTATTTCAGGGTGCGGATCTGAAGAGAGCACACTGAGAGGGCGTGAGTTGAGTATGCATTCTATTTGAACCAAAACAGTTAGCAATTCTTCATATGTTAGAAGTTGTGACCCTATGACACGATACAAATGTGTCTTTAAACTTTTTATATTTGACTCCCAAATACCACCGAAATGGGGAGCGCTCGGTGGGATCATCTTCCATTCAATGCGGTGATTAAAGCATTCGCGGTTAAGTTTAGATTTGAAATCGCATGTGCGAAACAAAGCATACATCTCATCTAATTGAGATTTGGCTCCAACAAAATTTGTCCCATGGTCTGAATAAAGACATGAGACGGGGCCACGGCGAGATATAAACCGCTTGAAAGCTGCTATAAAGGAGTCAGATGTTAAATCTGAAACCAACTCAATGTGTATAGCCTTGGTGACAAGACATACAAACAAGCATATGTACGCCTTTTGCGCATGTTGACCACGACGGCGACAAAGCGTAATACGAAGGGGACCAGCATAGTCAACACCCGTATGCACAAAGGCTTTAGCTTCTTGCAAGCGATAAGAAGGAAGGTCAGCCATCTTTGGAATCGGATGGTCCGGTTTAACGCGGAAACACGAATTACATTTATGTACTCTATTCCTAATTACGGTTCTGGCATCCAATATCCAGAAGCGCTGGCGGATGATTGACATCAACAGTCCTGCACCTGTATGACAATTTACAGCGTGATAGTGATCAATAATCATGTTGACTATATGATCGCGTTTGGGGAGCAATGCAGGATGCTTAGCTTCAAATGGTAAATCAGCGTTTGAAAGTCGACCTCCTATACGCAGAACATTTTTCTCATCAATAAACACTGATAACTTGACGAGTTTTCGCGAGGGTAATATATTATTTTTCATGCGAGCAATATCTTCCTGAAAGTGAACGCTCTGTATCGCGAGTATTAAAGCGGTTTCAGCGATTTCAATATTTTTTATAATCTCAGTAGCGTTAAGCTTTTTTGTAAAACGTAGCACATAAACTACAGTTTTCAGCAGTTTATTCCAAGAGGATATGCGTTGCGCTAAATCATATAATATAGGTCGCTCAAGTTGCACAAGAGTTGTCAATGTAGTGGTTTTACACTCCGGCAATTGTTCAATAGCAGCGGCCTGAAACGGTTGGATAGGCCATTCCGTTGGCGCATTATGCAGCCAGGAAGGTCCGTTCCACCATAGGGTATGAGAAACCAATTGTGATGGTGTCATACCACGGGACAAGCAATCACTGGGATTGTTTATTCCAGCAACATAATAGAAATTCTCTGGTAACACATTTTCTTGACACTGAGCAACACGATTGCTTACAAAAATTGACCACCTATGCGGCGATGCTTTGATCCATGAAAGAGCGATCATTGAATCGGAGAAAGCATATATGCCTGAAATCGGAATTCGAGCAAGATAAGTGTCTTGCACAATTTTAATCAGTTTGGCCATTAAAACAGCGGCACATAGCTCTAAACGAGCAAGCGTAGTTATCTTAGCCGGAGAAACCTTGGACTTGGAGCATAACAGCCTTACACTGATATCGCCAGTCAAGTTTGTCACATGCAAGTAAATTACACAACCATAACCACTAAGGCTGGCATCACTGAATCCAACAATATTGACTACACAATCGGATGATACGCCAGTATGGCGCGGGATCTTAAACGTTGATAACAATGGAAATTCTTGAACCAATGTGGAGTAACACTTAATTATGTGTTCCGGGGGGGTAGCGTCCCAATCTATTTTACTGAGCCAAAGTTCTTTTATTAACAACTTGGCGTATAGGACGACAGGAGCTACCAAACCAAGGACGTCAAACAAGCGAGCTACGGTGGATAAAATGATTCGCTTGGTACACTTCCCTCCGGCGGGCGGGAACGTAGTTAGTGAGAATGTGTCATCGGAGGGTTCCCAAGATAAGCCTAACACTTTGGCAATATTTTGCTTGTCATCAAAATTAACACAAGCACGGTGTGAATAAGGCAGCTTATCTAGCAGTGACAGGGAGTTGCTGGACCATTTGACTAAATCAAATGCACCAGTTTTAAAAAGCGCGATTAAGTTTTGCGATAAACGCATTGCAGTTTCCTCATTTATACACGAATGAACTAAATCGTCCATGTATAATTGGGAACTAGCCACTGTTGCAGCATCGGGAAACCGATGTCCCTCATCAAGGCAAAGCTGCTTGACAGTGCGCATTGCCATATACGGGCTTGATTTCAGTCCAAACGCAACGCGCGTAAACTGAAAGGTGCGAACCTGCTCTTTTTCATCAAAGCGAAATAAAATTTTCACATATTTATAATGTTTTGGCGGCAAACAGATTTACATATACATTTGGCGGATATCCGATGTCATTGCTATGGGAAACAGGCGAAAATTCAGTAGCAGAATAAATAAATCTGCCTGCAAATTTGGACCAGTGTGCAAAATGTCATTGAGTGACAAGCCTGAGCTACTTTTAGCACTAGCGTCTAGGACTATTCTGACGCGAGATGTAGATTTATCAGGACGAACCACTGCGTGATGAGGAATGTAATATCCGTCATCAGTGACGTCAGATTCAGGAACTTCGGTAAGATAACCGTTTTGCATATATTCTTTGATGACTTGGTTATAATCATCACGAAGTGTAGGTATTTGTTTAAACTTCTTTTCCAAAAAAAGTAGGCGGCGATGAGCAACAGCTCGAGAATTGCCTAGCTCAGACGCATCTTTGCAGAAGGGCAAGGCTGCAGAATATCTGCCATCATCATTTCGAGTCACGGAAGTAGTGTACAAATTCTCACACTCAGTCTCTTCCGGACTAAGAAAACGTTTGTATGGGATCTCTTCTAATTCCCAAAATTTATTGAGACTCGATTCAAGGTCATTGAGCACAAATGCGGTAAAAGAAGTGTCATTAGAGTTAGACTTACAAGGATAGTCACCCATTAACACGTAGCCAAACGTGGTTAGCAAAGCGGGGGGTGCGCATGTGCCAGAATCTACTCTGTTCCCCAAATATATATACGGGAAGAGTTGAACACCTAGCACCACATCAATGCAGCCTGGAATATTCCAGGTTAAATCTGCAAGCGGTATATCGGCAAGATATGCCAAGTCACATTTATTAGCTTCGACGAAATGCGCGGGCAGTTGATCTGTTATACAATCTACCACTAAAGCATGTATATAGTATTTATTATTTGGGTAGATGCGCGATTCAATATTCAAATAAACATAACCAAGTATAGGCCTCGACGTTAAACTAACACCCTTTATATAGGAATTGTTAAGCGGTATCACGGGTAAGTTAAGTGATTTGCAACAATCAAGCGTTATTAGATTGTTTTGTGAACCATTATCAATTAGGCATCTTATAATCGTCTTACCATCACCATTATAAGGCTTAGCGTACACCTGAGCGGTTGAGGCGGGGACGTCCACCGCGAGACAACACAGACACATACAGTCCGCTTTCGTCCCGGTACCGCCGCATACCGGGTAGAGTCAGTCCGACGCAAGTCGGGCCTAGCTGAGTTTCTTGCTGGACTCTTCTCAGCTAGGCTAGGTTTTAGCGAACCAGCGATAAAACTCCCAGTAGTTCGATACCACTCACACCCCAGATTCGGTTGATACCGTTCAACCAATCTCACTGGAGCGCAAACTCTTAGAGTATTCCAGTGTACAAACTTCCCCGCGTGGTCGTGCCGGAGGCTTCCCCTGGATTTTCCCCAGGCCACCCTCCAACCACGCAGTTCGACCGCTATATTGGGTCCGTCCTATTATAGCAACAGTCAGGGTCAAAAAAAAAAAAAAAAAAAAAAAAAAAAAAAAAAAAAAAAAAAAAAAAAAAACTGAGCGGTTGACAACAATATTGTTGACTTAGGGTTCGACTCTACTTTGAGTGAGACCGAAGCGTTAGAAAGCGGCTGTGCTATGGCCCCATCAGGTGACCATTGCGTATTAATGCTATCGCGGGGCGGATGAGCAGTCAGCGGAGTATTTATTTGCGGTGTGCAGACACAGTTCGAGTTTGCATTAGGTGCATTTGGTTCACAAGAATTGAACACTGCAGGCGGAGAGCGCGATGGAGGCGCGGCTGCTGACGGTCGCGGTACATGAGCGGCGGAAGAAGTAACGTCGTTAGTGTTGGCGAACAATTGCGTTGATTTAATATTAGCGGAAGCAGCTTTATTCGACTCAAAATGTAAGAACGTGTGATGACGCTTCTGACACACGTTGCAAGTGTGACGCGAGTTACAGTTAATAAGTGTATGCGTCGTACTTAAACAATTAACACAACCATGCTTATCTTTTATAAATTCAAACCTCACTTGCGGGGAGACCATGTTTTTAAACTTCATGCAAGCATAAAGTTGCGAATGATCCTTTTTGTTGCACAATATACAAGTTGGTTCATTAATCGCGGGTTTTGAAGCGGTATCATTGCTGGCTACAAACGCCTTATACGTAGTTCGCGTAGTTTGTGCCGGTATATTGGCAACTGATTTGCCGACGGTACTACCATTGGACCGTTCTAAAATCTTAACTTGGTCTTGCACAAACGATATGAACGATTTATAAGTCGGAATCTCAACATCGCGAATTGACATTTCGTAACTTTGTAACATCTGTTGGTCGGTCTTCCTCAATGCGCAATTTAAAAGAAGAAAATCAGCCAAATCAGGAATGTCTAACTGCTTAAGAGCGGCGATAGACGCGGAATACTTCTCAATGAAGGTATTGAGACTGCTGGCATTGCTTGAGCATGGTTTTAAGTCAAATACATTGTTCATGTAATAAGTACCCAAGGCGCGTTTATCTTGATATTTTTTGACAAGACTGTCCCAAATTATGGAATAGGTTTCACCTGTAGGCACTAAACCAGCGGTTAATTTCAGAGCATTATGTGTTAGCTTGCCCATGAGGTATTGCACACGTTGCGAGTCAGTCAGTTGGTCATTATTATGTACGTTGGTTTTAAATGACTCATAGAAGATGGGCCAGTTCTCAGTACGACCATCAAAGCAAGGCAATTCTATAGGCGGGAGTTTAATATAAGAGCCGTTGTTACGACTCGCGGGTGCGGATGATGCACTTGCTTGCGGTATTGACATTTTAATAATGTTGTTTCGAGTGCGTTTTATTTTTGAGTACATATCTTCGAACGCATCCAGGGCCTCATAGTCAGGCTTGGTACCAGGAACGAGAGACATGATGATTTTATTCATCTCATCCAGAATTGATTCGAAACTCACACGTAAGTCATCAATCGTTTCACTATCGGCCATGAAAGACTCGTTGCTTCGCGATTCAAAATTTGAAATATTTTTAGAAGCGGCATGTATGCGAGTAAATCGCTGAAAGATTTTCTCTTCTTTACTTTTTAACACTGCTAACTTAATTTCCATTTCAGATTTAGACATGTTGGCTAAATTAAAATTTCAATTATATTAATGACAATGTCAAGCTAAATGTAAATGACAATGAGCGTGATATATATGAAATGAGCGTTAATGGCGGGTGAAATATATGAGTATTGCGGAAAATAAACGGGAATTTTAAAAATTTGGACGGAAGAATCCGGAACTCGATAGGACCAAAAATATGCTTAGGCCGTGTAAATAGGCAATTTAGACTATGCGGTGATGAGCGGAGCCGAAGGCAAGGTTACGCCGTAGGATAAAAGACAAACCAAATATGCAAATTTTGAGAAGCTGAAACTGCTTACCTTAGTTGTCCGAGTGACTTGGAGCGGGCGTAAGCAGAGAGGAGCGGCAGGAGTAACTAGCACAATCACTATAGGTACTTATTAATAGCAATCTTATTATTCGTAGTTCAGTTTGCAGCGGAGAAAATATGAAATTTATGCGTTGACGTATGTAACTGAATGTTTTTTTTTATGACAGCCAGAACTATGAAGGCGGTGCGTGTAAGCAGTCTCAACAGCTTTTTTAAGAAAGGAGGCCAAAAGGGATTTTGCTCTGACGGCGTAACCAACTACGTATATACGTGAAGTGTGTTATTGGTAGTCCTTACTATGTAGATAAGCTCTCAAAGGTGGTGGTGCCTGACATTATTTTTGATGGAATTTCTATTCCTCTTTCCTCTACTGTCAGGAATTTGGGTATCACCATGGACCAGACGCTTTCTTGGTCACCCCATATAGCTGAGGTGAGTCAGAGGATCTTTAGATCCCTTCACTCCCTAAGACGTCTCCAGAATTTCCTTCCTCTTCGTACCAAGTTGACCCTTACTCAATCTCTTTTGCTTCCTCTTCTGGACTATGGCGATATTGCGTTTCTGGACCTCAACGAGGAGCTACTTGATAAGCTGGAGCGTCTACAAAATGTATGTATCAGATATGTATTTGGTCTACGCAAGTATGATCATATCTCTGAATTCCGCTCTAAGCTTCGATGGTTACCGATTCGCCGGCGCAGGGATGTGCATATCCTGTCATTACTTTTCAATACACTGTTCAGCCCTACTTCCCCTCCTTACCTTTCTGAGCGGTTTAGTTATATGGCAGACGGCAGTGGCCACCGCTTGCGGTCGAGTACTAACCTTACTCTTGCTGTACCGTCTAGAAAGACGCGAACATACTCCAGATCTTTTACTGCGCGCGCTGTTAAATTGTGGAATGAGTTGCCTTTGTCGCTGAGACAGTCGCAGTCTGTTGCGTCACTTAAGATGAATTTGAAGAAGTTGTGGCTTTCCAATGACTTGTGAATTGGTTGAATATAGTATTTATTTATTTATTGTATATTTGCGATATATATGTAACATATGTTAGTGTGTATTATATTTTATATTGTATATTTATATATGTATTGGCATGTTTTTATTTGTCTAGAATTAATACTAATTAGGATTTGCTTTATTTTCTCTGTTTTTGTACACGGTATAAGTTTGCCTATCTCGTTCTATCTACCTTCCTCTCAATTGCTCAAAGGTTAGCTGGAAGAGATCCCTTATAGGGATAAGTTCGCCTTTGTACTTTGATCTATTGTGTGACATGTATATTCCTTAACCTGTTATTGTGTACAATAAAGTGCTTACATACATACATACATACGTGAAGATCTGTATTAGGTATAATCCAAAGATTCGAATTGAAGAATGTGTTGCATTATCTCCGCTCCGCTACCCAAAGGTTGTCTGGAATATATGACTCCTTACCGATTAGAACAGTCTCCCTCTACTGTAATCTTTATGTTCTGTACTGTACATTTTTTCAAGTGTGCAACAAAGTGTACCTATTTGTATTGTATTGTAATCACGACCGGTAGATTAACGGACGCAGTGTAGGATAAAATTGCGATCTATAGAACCTACAATCACTCAATGTACCCATCTTGCAGCCCTTACGAATCTCGGCAACTACATTGCGCGGCGGCTGCGGTTTTTCTAATAACCATTGTGCGTTGCGCTTCTCGACCGCGCAATGAACAGATTAAACGCTGGCCGTGCCGCAATTCGCGCAATCTCGAGACCGGGCCGTTACTCGGTACGGAATTATATCCTACTTTTTATAAGCAGAATATTATGTCGCGGTGGCAGGCTGGCAGCCCTGCCCGAGCGGCCGCGACTGCATACGACGGACGATAATGAATGTGTAGCGCATTCGAGCCGCGACCGTACTTACTGCACATACATACCTACCTATGAGTAGGAACTCATACATAACCCTCCCATTCTTAACCGGTTTGAGCTCATCATTATTATAATTTGACCTCTGGAATCGCAACAACGATCTATAATCGGAAATCAGGGAGAGATATCATCCATAAGAGAGGAGTCCTGTATGTAACTTTGCGCATTACGGCATTGCAAATAAGTAAATACACATTTATTACGCCGCCAGAAAGCCTTTTCTTTACGATATGCAAAAATATTCTTTGCAATCCTATACAGGACTTATTGGCTATGGCGTTATCAATAAAGTATTGTATTGTATTGTAGGAATTGTATCCTATCCTACAGGAATAAAATAGTGCATTTCGATTCTAGTGCGGAAAGTACTTACCTATGTCATTTCGTCACGAGTACCGAGATATCTTGCCACGAGCCGTAGGCGAGTACACGTAGGTACACTAACGATACAGTTGCGAAAAAATAAGGAAAACAATAAGTAAGGAACTCCAGTCAAGTCAGGACATCATTGTACTTAATACAATTGAAAAATAATGAAGTTCTTCAAAGATATTTTTTTTAATACAGCTCTATCCTATTTATTTTTTATTTACATAATGATTAATGGTACGATTTGTACAATTATTGAGTGGAAAAAGTGAAACCAACCAACTTTCCGCACGGTAAACAGGAAAGTAAACGAGCACTTTTTGAGCAACTTTAATAGTCCTACTCGTACATTAAAGAACGACCGTATTTTCATTTCTTTCCAATTTCAGTAGAGCTTGATTTGATATTTGATAAGATGGAAGGGGGTCAATGCCCGATACCCACCCGTGACATGTTTCAATAACCGTAGCTTGGTAGTGAATGCTTCGTTAAGGTTTGTCTGTCATTTCAGGTTTGCGACGCGATTGCCCTTTAATGTTGCCTGCCCCCCTATTCTGCAACTTAAATAAATAAATAATAAATAAATATAAGGGGACATGTTACACAAATCGACTTGGTCCCATAGTAAGCTCAGTAAGGCTTGTGTTATGGGTACTAGACGACGATACATATAATAGATATAAATACTTAAATACGTAGAAAATATCCATGACTCAGAAACAAATATTCATGCTCATCACATAAATTTTTGCCCTTACCGGGATTCGAACCCAGGACCTCTTGCTTCGTAGGCAGGGTCACTACCAACTAGGCTAAAGCGGTCGTCAAAGAGTCTAGTCTAGAGGTCTAGTTTCGTGACGGGCGACCGGCGGGGTGAGCCACATTAGCGCGTGCGAATAACAGCCCAGTTCACTCGGAGCCACCTGCGTTACGTTATACTGTATTAGCAAATACCATGTGCAGCGACGCGGTCATCGACATCATCGCACTTTTAATCATCACAGGTAGGTACTTGACATGAAAAAGGTATATTTCCATTCGTCGTATTTGCAACCGACCACCTCCGACGGAAACGGTTCATGACTCGATATTCTATATGTACTTATAGCTAGATGCAGTAATACTTACAAAGAGGAAGAACAGAATAGAGGGACTCACACTACCACGAGTGGGAAGGAGATACAATGTCAAATCTCCTGTCCCTCAGCGCATCAGTGTTTTCTATTTGTCACCACTTGATACGAGATATAACACTTCAAATTATAAACAACATTATCTATACGTCAAAAGTGCATTAGTGATCTGATAGTTCTCGGGACTCGATTTAGTAAGGTTAATTTACCATCGTCCCTTTCGGCACCTTTCGGGCATTCGCTAGGACGCTTCAACGCTCACCCACAAATATATCTTGACACCGCGATGCGTAGTAACGAAGCGTAGGGAGAGGTCTAGTTACGTGACGGGTGACCGGCGGGGTGAGCCGCATTAGCGCGTAGCGAACAACAGCCTATGACAGCCTGCGTCGCGGGGAGATAGACTATCCGTCTCTTTTAATTAGAACGCTTAGAAAGAGACGGATAGTCAATCTGGCTGCGACACAGAGCGTGCACGTGCAGTAGGCACTGTTGTGTCACGCGGCGGGCGCCCGACCGGCGCGGCGTCCACACGGTGTAGGTGTAAAGTAAAGCCAGATTACTGCGCTCCGGGAAAACGTGACTCAATAAGGCTAGCCCCTCTAATAGCTACAGTGACGAATTGACTGCCTTTCATTCCGTTGTGATTCTTACCTACTCACTTTTACTCGCGCGGGTAATAATTACTATGTAATAGTTCATGCTTCATACTGGTAGACAGACAGGTGACACCTGTTAGTAAAAAGTAGTTGTATCGTTGTACCTATGGAAAATCCGGTAAATTGTTGTTTCGGTCGCGAAATACTGCGTTTAAGTACATAGTTGTGATACAATTTTGTTTCTATAAAAGCGTAAGGATTCTATTGGTAGCTTTAAAATCACTATTGGACAATTAAAAAAATGCATACCTGCCTATATTTTCTAAACTTTCAAGGTCCATATCTTTTTTATGATATTAATTTTTAATTAAGTATACTTATTTTATAATTTATACTTTATTACGATAAGTTGATGGTTTACTATCCAATTAGCATCACTACGTTATCAATTTGAACGTGAGGCATCATGCCTATTGAGTTAAAACAGACGACAGTAGAACGTTAATGAATACAGCCGTATATTGATAGAGGTGTTCTCGGGGTGCATCGGGCCGCGGATGCGGCAGACCGCACGTAATGGCGGCGGTGGTGAAGTGGTAATCACAGCTGATGGGGGCGGCGGTGGCGGTGACGACACAATGTTGCGCGGTGCTGAAAGCACTAGCGAAGCATTTGGTAATACAGTAAATAACTGGAATTTTAGTATTTCAACAAGTCACGTTTGTCAAAATAGTAAGCAAAGAGAATAGGTATCAGTACTATAGTAAGTAGAACAAAAAGTGGTCTCCCCTTACCCCTTATTTCACCGACAAACGTATAACACTATTATATTATTTGTGGTTTAACATTCGGTTGGTTTCGCCGAATTTTCGTTTCATCGAATGTCTGTTACTCAGAAGCCGTTTTTTTAGATGCAGTTAAAACTAAAAGGTCATTCTGTAGAACCCATTAGGTTAGGTTAGGTTAGTTTTATAAATTATAACATCCCTGAAAAGTTAAATGATTCTGAATAAAATGGTTTTGGATGAAATGAAAATTCTGCGAAGGACAGTCATATCGAACATTATCATCGCGAGCCAACGGGTAGTTGTGATTTTTTAATAGTCAGTAGTGTCCTATTAGTCGTTGGAATTTGTAATGAGCTTTTAGCCCAGTGGGTAGTGACGCTGCCTACGAAGATGAAGGTCCTGGGTTCGATTCCCGGTATGGACAAATATTTGTATGGTGAGCATGAATGAACATAAATGTTTCTAGTCTTGGATGTTTTATTACCAATCATTGGTTCGGCACGGCAATGCACGTGTGTACATAACCAAAGCGAATACGGCACGACATCCGTATAAATAACAAATAATAATGCATGATCCATGCGGCTCTAACACGCATATGTATACTCCAATAATAACGTAAATAAGTTGCTTAAATAACCTATTCAAGTGGTAAGACACCGCTGTTGGGCACATTCTTTATCCTATTCCTATAGTTCGTTTTTTAGGATTACGAGGAAGAAATACGGTAAACAAAGATCTGATTCACATACATCTATGAATTTATTCACAGATTCATGAAGGTTTCTTCACGATAATCACGTTTTCCTTCATCGAAAAGCTAACGGTAAATAACAAACGATATTCCGTACATAAGTTCCGAAAACTATTTGATACGAGCCGGGATTCGAACCCACGATCGCCGTTTGACAGCCGTTATGCTTGAACTACAATCGTTTCATCTTGCACTCTTGTTCTCCGCACCCTTGTATTCATCATCATCATATCAACCGGAAGACGTCCACTGCTGTGCCAAAGTAACCGGTCCTGCGCCACCGCATCTTGGAAGTCGCAAAATTTATGTGGAAACACAAGGACGACTACAAAATGCGTCGTCCAGATCAACGAAAAAATGGTCGCGACATGAAACCCGTGCAGGCCCGATTGACGCGAACATCAAATTCATTGTGGGTAGGTGTTAAAATTTATAACAAATTGAGCCCGGAAGTCAAAGAGGCTCCTTCTTATGAGCTGTATGTTAAAAGACTGAAGCAGTTTTTAATGGATAATGTTTTTTACAGTGTTGACGATTTTTGTAAATATAGGAAATTAGTATAGGGACATTTTAATTAATATTATTATTCAGGTATGTTATTAATATTGTATTTTTCAAATTTTAAATTGTAATTAATGTTTTGTATAATTATTGTTTTACTTCTTGTTGACTTGTGCTGTTATTAGGCATTAAATGATTTGAATTGAATTGAATACCCGCATGCAGCGGACTTCCGCAACCGGGTTTTGGATTAGTTCGTTAACACTGAAATAAGCAGTTCACTTGTTTGTCACAATACAGGTGACGACGGTGCACTTACTAGTTATTCTTACCAATTATGTAGCTTTGGGTACTGTCTTCTTTAGGTGCTAACTGTGCTAGCGTGGCCGGGCCAGTTAGAGGGACTCCTCTAAAAGCGTGCCTTTTCACACGTGACCCTCACGACAAGACGACAAGAGGACGACACTAAACGAGTCTTTGAGAATGTTCTATTATCACATACTTGATGTTGTACGTATGTTATGTACGAAACGTGAAAGTAGAAAAACTAAGACTACCAGATTATTCCTTTAATTATGATTCTACAGTATACAACATTAACATCACAGCGTTCTTTATTTTACTCATAAACTAACAATTGAGCTATTCTAAGGAATTAATTTCGAGATCCCCTGTGCCGCTTTTAAACCGTTTTTGGTTATGTCTGAGGAGGTGGTATAGCCGCAATCGGAAGAAAAGTCTCTTCACATAGTCGAGAGGGAAACACTCGCAGGGTAGCGCGCAGTCGAGCACGTGCACGTCCAGTAGTAAATCTCGCAGAAGAGAGCGTGCAATTGCTCCTTCCCTCAGCGCACTTGTCAGTGTCTCGTCCAGGTTCGACACTAGTTGAAGAAAGTCTGGCTGCGGTGGCGCTCGAAGATAGTTGGCTGCGAGATCGCAGTCGCTATGAACACGTGAAGCCGCGCGCAGTAAGTGCTTAGCCGTTGCTGCAAGACTGCGCCGCTTCGTCGCTCGTAGGTGTATGTAGTCATTCGCTTGTACTCGTATCTCATCGTCCACTTCAATGGGTTCTGTTCCAGCGCTGGCGTCACTCACTACTTGCGTTAACAGCCTGTTTAAATCAACACTTCTGTCTTTGCCTGGGGGCTGCAGCATTTCGTGGAGGAACTGCTTCTTGAATGCGACAAATATCTGTTGGCAGCTGGGCTCGCTTCTGCCGGCTGCGCGTCTTGCGCTCTCACCCACGCTGTCGACCAGATGTAAGTACCCCGTGAGCAAATACGGTCGCAGTGGCTGTAGTTCTTCATGTAATGCCAGCACCGCCCCGATGGTGAGCTGCCAGTTCTCAGACAGCTTCTTAGTTGCAGCTTTGTCTGGGCCGAAATTGTGTTCCAGCTTTAAGAATTTGAAGAACGACTTCATGTACGTGAGGAATTCGATTTGGTTCTTATCCTGTGTCAGCCCCTTTTTGAAATAAGTGGAGTTAAGGAGGTCGTATAGTTTGTTGATCTTGAGGATGAAATTGACGGTGTCGCACGCTTCCTGTGGGAGCAGGCCCTGGTCGATGCGGCTGGCTAGTGCAGCAGCCAGGCCGGTCGATAGAATGCGCGCAACGCGCTTGGGTTGCATACGTCTGACGGTGTCCGGATTCATGCATGCGTCCGTCAGCCCAGGCGTTAGCGACAGTGTCTTATACCCCTCGATCTTCCTATACTTCACCAGGTCGGACCATCTTGCTCTCTTCTTTTCAAAGAAGAAATTGTAAGCCATGAAATCACGAAGCAGCATCTTTATCAGACGCGGCGGGTCAAAGATGAGGTAGATCTTTGTGCTAGCGATATCGAAGTAGGGCTGTTCGACTGAGATGACCCGCGCTCGAAGAGGTGCCATAGGGTCGCATACGAGCGCACGTACCTTCAGCTCGATACGAAGTAGATGGCGGATGACCTTGTCGATCCACTTGTTAAAGGCGTCGTCGTCTCGTGCTAAGTAGCAAAGAGCTATAGGGTGCGTCCAGTTCGCGAGCTGGCCTCTCGCCACTACAGTCACGGCCCGCTTTGCCACCCACGGACTTTGCACTCCATCTACCTCGTGCAATCCCACTATCCTGTCACACGTGATGTTGTAGTATAAGTTTGGCCTTGTGTCTATGAAGTCCACGCTGAGCGTACATTGCTTTTCTATTTGCGTCATACGATCGACCCTCGTTTGGAGAAGGTCGAGTGCTGTGTCGAAATCAGGCAGGTGTCGTGCGCAATGGCGGTGTAGCACGCTGGCAGCTGGAAAGCCGAGCGGGGCTTGCAGGAGGCGGTACGCTTGCGGACTGGAGTGAAGCAACTTCAGCCAGTTGCTCAAGCTATTCTGTCCTGTTTGAAGCCGAGTTACGAGCTTGAAAAATTCCGCTGTATTTGGGGAGAGGTGTGAATCGCAATCAGTAAAAAAGCCTTCAAGAGTGGGAGGCGCAGCGATCGGCGGTGGCGGTCGAGGGACCAACTTTCTCCGTTTCTTGGTCAGTTCGGGCTTATCGACGTATTGAAAAACTTCAAGCGTGCTCCTTTTCAGCGTTTTTCCCTTTACCTGTGTGGAAAATATTTGTAATGATTTACTTTGAAAAATACAACACACCATCGCAAAATGTAATCTTGAATAGATGAACGAAAAATTCTACTGCTAATGTAACTGAAAAAGTGAAAGGAACGACCGCGCTTGAGACACCCGCGTGTTCATATCGTCGAGGCAGTAGCTGTATCGAGAGCTCGCACGTGCTTGAACGTAGCTGCCGGTAGTGTCAGGATGCGAGGTGGCGGGTGGCACAGCAGCCCTAGGGCGCTGACGTCTGTTCACATCGACGTGTCAGCACTGCTTGTAGATGAGTCGGCGACGTGTGCTCGTGGCAATACCTGTAGCTGTGTCCGCTGCTCGAAGACGTTGACGTAGCTGCCGGGGTGCGGGAGGCGGAGGCTCGGGACGGCTCGCTTCATCAGGCGCCGGCGTTGTTTGTTCGTGTTGATCTGGCGGCGCAGGAAGTGCGTCTCGCAGACGCGGTAGTAGGTGGACACGCGGCCGTCGGCTAGCAAGATGTCTGGCCGCCGGATCTTCTCCACCCATTCTTTTATTCTGAGAGGAACCAGTATCGTTATTACCTACGATATAATATTGTATGAGATTTTCCTAGACCTACATAGTTCAAAAAGTCACATAAATACCCCTCTGCTCTTAGCTACATATTTTTAACCCCCGACGTAAAAAGAGGCGTGTTTAGTTTAACGTGTATGTCTGTGTATCTGTCTGTGTTAGCGTAGCTCCCTAACGGATGGATCGATTTGAATGCGGTTTTTTGTGTCTTAGATAATTTTATCCCGAGTGTTTCATGAAAATCTGGTCAGCCGTTTCGAGATATTGGACTTTGAAATGAAAAGGGGTTTGGGTAAATGTATTGTCATATTTTTTAAATGAGCGGCCACTCGTTAAATTGGGATATTATGATAGATCTATTTTAAACAAACATATTTTGTTATGAAATGTAATACTCTAAAATGCATCGGAGCCGAGATATTTGCAATACATATTTCCGCAGGTCATATTGAAAAGTTATAAACCAAACCAAAACATCTCGGCTCCGATATTGTTTAACGCGTTTATTTTTCTATATGTATGCTTATTAAGAGGTCCTCTAAAAGATTTTTACACAAACATCCGTGGCCGCTGCAAAAAAATATGTCAATTTTTCTCATACAAGGTTACCCAATGCCCTTTCGGGGTTTTTCAACTTTTCTAAGTTGTAGTTATTAATCGAAGATTTTGGTGACAGTTAGGGAATGCAATTACCGGGCAAATTTCATTACCGGTAAATTACCGATTTGAGTGAGGCAAAACCGGTTAACCGGTAAATTGAATTTGGTTAATAAGTAGCGTTATTTGAGGATTATTTATGGTAAAAATAAGCTACGATTTAGTATAAAGAGTTATGTGCTGTAAATGCCGTAATAATCAGCTTCATTCATATTTAAAACTTGCTCAGAGGTAGGAAAGGAAGGCCAGAAACTCAACTAATTGTTCTTAGTCCTACATATTTCCATTACAATATCAGTACAATACAAAACAGTTTTTCGGCGTTGGCGGTTCACACAGTGCCTGCGGTCATTGTCTTGACTCCCAGATCCACAGATACGTAATCCTACGGATTTCCAATTCTATAAAAAAAACATTTACTGAATAGAAGAACATACTATCAAAATAATACAACACAAACTGTATCGTATCGAAAGATTTCTCTTAGTCCAAGAACGAGGGGGCAAGTTACTGTATAACCTGACGGAGCGTATGGATCTGGTCTACGGTGCTAAAGAACCTTCAGAAACCGGCTTGTTCGAGAGGCTGGAAGTCATCTAGCCTGCCGTACGAGACGGTTCGTAATGACTCTCGAAAACAGCTTATAGACGTGGCTATGAAGTGACATGGGTCGGTGGTTCTTCAGCAGGGTGTTGTCACCCTTTTTGAATAAAAGAACCACCATACCTCTGTTCCTTGCCTTTGGCGTTCTCCCTCCCAGTAAGACGAAGAGAGGTATTTCTTTGGATTGTGATGATGAGTATACCTCTGAAGTTTGTTATGGCGTCTCTATTGTACTTATTCAAACAGATCATTATTCACATTTCATAGAACGGAACCGAAAACGTGTTTGCATTTTAAGAAGCTTCTACAAACGATCGTATTATTTAGATCCTATAGGCACATAACATAAGGTAAGATAACGCTAAGAAGTTTATTCAGTTGTCATTTTTAAATGATAAAAGGAGGGTTATTGAGATATAATCATGACGATAAATTATAAATAATCGATAATTAGTGTTTCGGTAAATTACCGGTAGTTGTTTTAATTTACCGGTAATTTACCGTCCTCATATTCGGCCAATTTACCGGTTAACCGGTAAACCGGTTTACCGGTATGCATTCCCTAGTGACAGTGTCACGTCAGTAAGCAGTCAATTGACTATTCAATCTACAACTTTGAATAAATGCTATACTATTCAGAGCAATGTCGCGTAGTTGCAGAGTCTAAGAGGCAACCGGATGGCTCGCGGTATTTGAGCTCCCGAAGTGTTGTGGAACCACCCTTTGCAACCTGAACTGAGGCAACTTGGACTGGGCGGAAATAGAAAAAATATGAAAAACGCTTCGGGAGCTCAAATACCGCGAGCCATCACACTGAAAATACGCGTCATTGTTTTAACTATACGAGTTGAGGGCTCAACATAAAATGGTCAGGCAGCCACGCTCTGACATTGCGAGCCCTGTTAGCCTGTATGTAACAATAATAATTATATTTTATAAGTAGTTATTATATTATAATTTATTTGCAAATTCAATACTGTAAAAGGTAGAAACTTTTGGCTAAATAGTCTACCTCCAGTTACTATTCGTTCAAAACAACAAATAAGAGATGCTGTTCCTTGGTTTTATTTTCATTCAACATTACTACAAAAACATAACCCTCCTCTCCTTCGGCAGTCGGGTAAATATACCTACCTACTTATTACAAATTCACCTATTAAATACAGTGCAAGAGAGGCGGGTAAAGCGCCTTCTAGATGGTCGCCAACCATCCCGGAACCCGGAACGTATAGACAGCCGTTACCAGAAAAAATAGTTTCACCTTCGGACTTTCGGACGCCCTTGGTCGTCGAGCGTGTGCTAGCACCCGCAGTGAGTGTAGGTAGCGTGGTCGGCCGACCGATTAGCGAGAAAACTCACGAGCCACCGACGAAGGTCACGTTGTCGGAGGCTTGTTGGCGACCGGGTAGCAGGCGCTTTAAAATCCAACCCAGTTAAACTTCAAAAACCGAGCAAAAGTACGTTTTAATGCCTGAAATTGAATAGCGATTACCTTGCCTTATCGGCCGGGAAGCCGAAGTACGCGAGGTCCGGGTGCGACTTGTGGTTGTTCGTGCAGTCGTACACCGCGCAGTAGCGAACCTTTACATTCGGCGCACCCTCGGCGATGTTGGTTCCCCCCTCCTCCCCCGACGACGCGTGGGCCTGCGCGGGCGCTGCCCCCTTCTCCGATGACGCCATCTTGCCGACCGTACACAACGCGAGCGTGCGGCGGCCGTGGCCTCACTGGCGATGGCATGGCATGTCCGTATGAAGACGCATACGAACACTCCTGTGTTTGTGTGAGTGGCTGTAGGAATTAGGTACCTTTGCGTGCGTGTTGTTATTGTTACTTGTTTTATAGCAGTGTGTGAGTATAGCGTATCTATAAGGTACACGTTTCATGGTGTGATGTGAGTTGTTGTGTGGTGTGTGCGTGAATAACGCACTAGGTTTGTGAATAACGTTACCGTTTTGTTACAATCTGTAAGAAAGATATTATGAACGGAAATTTATTGAAACCCCGATGGAAAGAAAGAAAATATATTTATTAACGTCTACTTGCACAACACATTACAATTTACAAATAGAGCAACACAAGCGACACGTTACCTACGCTGTTTTTAGTAGTAGGTTGAATGAGGACACAGCCAGAAATAAATAAGTACCTATACTTACCTGCATACTTTACAACCTACTTAAAATAAGTTTCTGTCAGAAATAGTTATTTGTGTCACAAGGGAGCAAAATAGTATATTTACGGCGAGGGCGGTGTATTGAATCCTGAACGTAGCGAGGGATTCTACAATAGAATCCTGAGCGTAGCGAGGGATTCTAACGTAGGATCCTGAGCGTAGTGAGGGATACAAGTGTTTACGCCCGAGAAGAAAATAATTTTGTTACCGAGTGACACATACTATTTTTCACACCAAATATGAGGAAATTTAAAAAAGCTATTGTTAAAATATATCTAAATTATCTTAATTTTTATTACTAATTTTTAAATATTACGAAATATTTATAAAGTTTTAGACAACATTGTTATAGTTAAAACTTGAATCGTTCGTTTTGAATCGACTACGATGAAATTACAATCGATTATTTTATTAACATCTGTGTTCAATTGGCACATTGCGTACAAATGTTCCAATGCCAATGTATAAATTAAAAAAGTAGCTTGAACAGAAAAGTAGCGTTTGGTCCCTCTCGTCGTGGAGCAAAACTTACTTTTCCGAATGAAAGGTGTGAAAAAATATTTTTGGTACTTACAATCTTTTATTGCCAACTGCAAAGCCCGACCAGGAAAATAAAAAACCTGCGTAGAACCTTGTCATAATGACATATGAATTCGATCATATGCTTAGTGACGTACCTAAATACGTCGGCTTGTGCGGCAAGGTTCTACGCAGGTTTTTTATTTTCCTGGTCGGCCTTTACTTTTCTCGTCATCTTCTACTCATTCAGACGATTCTAACGACTCCAAACTAGGGTTACGTCTGTAAGTTAAGTCCCGAATTCCCGTGGCCACCTTCTGTCCATAAGATAAACTAGTGACAAGATAGGGCGTCGTCTCGTCTCGTTCTATCGTACGGTGTTAGCCAGTGACCGACGCTCTATCCTGTCACTTATCATGTGAAAAGGCCGACCATGATACGGGGTCGGCTCGAAGGTACTATACCAAGTTTTTATTGAATTGCCATCCAAACTATACTTAAACCCAAAATTTCAGCTCAATCGGTTGAAGGTGTCTGCTTCAAAATTGAGTTGCAAGATTCCACCCGAACAAAATACTTATAGTTACAATACCAATGTAGGTATACATTGCAAAGCCTACCTACGCTCGTGGCCGAAATTGTATGCAATTTGTACCTAGCGAATCTAGCTATACCTAATCTCATGTTACCTACCTACATGATACCCTTACGGACTTGTGCATGAAGACATAATTACTTATCTACTCTTTATTGAAACAGATCAGCTAAATCCGCCTAGTATAGAAAATAAATTGTAAGGTACTTATAGGTAGTAATACCTTATGCCTTATACCTACCTACCTACATATTTACTCTATTTCAAAGGAAGAGGAATTTTAAGTAACTATTACCCAAGAAAAGAAACCGATGTAGGTATGCGACCTGTTACCTGTACTGAGAACATCGGGACAGCGGAACATTGGACATCGGACAAACGATTTTCGGCCCAAGCTGGCATTCAGCATACCTATAACTTTTCTGCCTCCTCCGATAAGCGCGTATTTACTATTGGCATGAAACCGCGTACAGTACAGTCGAGTTATCTCCACGTGGGATTATCGCAGATAACGCTCACGGTCAATGGCCCGCGATCGGCATAACATCAACCGCACTAACTAAACAATCCAGAACCTTATTACCATCTCACAAGGTCTACTATAGCAATGTAATGGGTAACACGAATCAATGATACAGTTTGCTAACAATTTGTGAACCTTATCTGTATAACGAGACGGTCTAAAATAGTGTGTTAAGTGAGAGCGATAGTTAGCACGCCGTGACCTTGTAGCCTCGCAAATCGCAATGACTTGGGCGCGATTCGACTTGGTTTACTGACGGCTCAAGACATGGTATATATATTCTTTGGGTTTGGTTAGTTATCAACCGACCTAAAAAAAAGGAGGAGGTTCTCAATTCGGTTGTATTTCTTTTTTTTTCAAAGTTTGTTACCTCACAGCTCCATAGGACCAAAGATGACATATGGAATACCTCAATTATACCTATACTCAAAAGTACGTCACAGATTCTGATAAGATTCCGTTGAAATAGCAACTAATGAAGTGCTGAATTAGGTGATCCTTGTGGAATCGACGGAAGTCCTCAAAATATCATCGGGCCACAAATACAGCTATTGGGTTTTTTTCTCTAATAATCAACGCATTGAAATCAGTTCATGTGGTAAATTGGAAAATACATGTAGAAATGTTCTCTTGGCTTGGTGGAGTATTAAATTGAAGTCGGTTAAATCTTCGTTTGTAAAGTAAATAGTACCTACGTTTACAAAAATAAAATTGGAGGTATGAACAATTCAATCGCGCTTGGATGGCATGTTTTTTAATTTGTTCTGCCAAAATACCAGTTTTGAAATCTAGTTTTGATTACTTGAAAAATTACTAAAAAACCTAAAAATAATACGCTTAAGTCACTTACATGGCGGGGCTTCTTTGTATTTTTCGATTTTTCTTTCTAATCGTCGTATTTTTCGCAACCTTCTATCTTCGTTTGTTTCATTTGCCCTCTTAGGCATGATTACAAGAACCACTATCTGAAAATACTTACAAAAGCACTGAAAAAACAGATTTTTTCACGTGAAACAATCTTTAACCTTTTCGCGTTGAAGGCGCGGGAGAACGAATGAGTCTATGGTGGCAATAATGTTGCCAGATGTGTTTTTATTTTTTTTATATAGGCTTTGAAGATCGCGTCATAAGGCTACGAGAAGCGAGTACTACAAATAATGCACTATTTTGCACTCCTAATAAATAATGGCTACAAATATTAGGACAAACGGGTGCAACTATCCTACCATTTACTATCAAAATGTAAGGGGACTCCGTTCTAAAACTTTAACTTTCTACCGTAAATTGAACTGTGCTTCTTATGATATTATTTTTTTGACGGAGACGTGGTTGCTGGACGGAATTTTGAATTCGGAACTGTTTGATGATCGATATGTCGTGTGGAGGCGAGATCGCGATCCTGTTTTAACGGGTCAAAGCCGCGGCGGAGGTGTCATAATTGCCACTCGAAGGGAGTTGACCGTCGTTCCGCAACCTACCTACCAGTCATCGGCTGAGGATCTCTGGGTCACTTTATCTTTAAAAGGATGTCATAATACACCCATTAGGTTACATATGTGCGTTCTTTATCTATGCAAACAAAATAATGGTTTTTCTTATTCACAGCAATTGTCAAATTTTTTAGATAGTCTCAGTGAAGTAATATTGTTAGGTGGTGCAGATAAATACTTAATAATTGGAGATTTCAACATGAGCAATATTATGTGGACACCCCTAAACTCAGTAATGTCCCCGTCTAATTATATAAGTAATGATGAGTGTACTTTCATAGATGAGTTAAACACTTGTAACTTGAGCCAATTTAACGGTATCTTAAATCAATATGGAAAATTGCTGGATCTCGTGTTATCAAATGATTCAGTTGACGTAAGCGAATGTACGGACCCCTTAGTCACGATTGATCCGTATCATAAGGCCCTTTTAGTCACGATTAGGTTTGTTGTAATTAGTCCTTTAAAGCCAGCACCTTCTATTAAGTATTTTTATAACAAAGGTGATTATGATTCTATTAATAACGAATTGGCTCAGGTCAATTGGAAGGAGGAATTTTCTCGACGTTCTTTGGATGACTCACTTGACTATTTATATTCTACCTTTGTTAGACTCAGAACCAAATATATTCCAAGTAAAAATATTCATACCGACTCATTTCCTAAATGGTACTCCGCCTCTCTAAAAAAAGCTATTAGGGAGAAGTTTAAATATTTAAAAAAAAACCGAATATATGGTAATAAATCCGATTTAATTTCATTTAATGTGCAGCGAGACAGAGTTAAGAAACTCGAACAGGAGTGTTTTGCTACATATGTTCGCCGCATCGAGGATAACATTTCCAAAGACCCAAAGCAATTTTGGTCTTATATTAAGTCGCGTTCTAGCTCACATGGCGTACCAAGCAGCCTTAAATATGGTGACCGACTAGTCAACACTGCAGCGGACATATGTGAGGCTTTTTCAGCCTATTTCCATTCCACATTCTCGGCACCAAGTACTATGCAAAATGCACCTATCGATGCGGCGGGTGGTCGTAGCCCCATCGCCCATTTATCTAATATTGAGGTAAACCCTGAACTACTTACCAAGCTCTTATTACAACTTGATCCATCAAAATCAGCTGGACCAGACAATGTACCTGCCCTGTTCCTGATAAATTGCACGAAATCCATCGTATAACCTATAGTCTTATTATTTAACCGCTCCTTTGCAGAATGTACAGTTCCTTCGATATGGAAATCAGCTTTTATTACTCCTGTACATAAAAAAGGTTCAAAAACGGAAGTTACTAATTATAGGCCAATTTCTAAACTATGTATACTCTCAAAATTACTGGAAAAGTTAGTGTACATTCAGGTTAATGAGGCTCTTAAAAACTATTTTAGCCCTAATCAGCATGGTTTCCTTCAACATAGATCGACTATATCTAATTTGAGTCTTCTCAATGATTATGTCTCATTCGAGATGTCGCGCGGTAGTCAGGTAGACGTTATTTATACTGACTACAGCAAGGCATTCGATAGAATTGACCACGATTTGCTAATCTCAAAATTACATAAAATGGGCATCAGCGGTGACTTATTGCGATGGTTCTCTTCATATATTGCAAATAGATCTCAAGCTGTTGTCATTAATAATTACATTTCTAGTTGGGTAACCGTCCCCAGTGGTGTCCCTCAAGGATCGTTGCTCGGCCCTTTACTTTTTAATATTTATGTCAATGATATTAGTGACTGTTTCATCCATACCAACCTGCTATGTTTCGCAGATGACATGAAGATTTTTGCCAAAGTAAAAACCGTGCAAGATTCTATCCTAATCCAGGATGACCTCATGCGTCTCGATAGGTATTGTTATTCTAATAAGCTAGAGCTCAATCCATCCAAATGCTTCACCGTAACCTTTTCGAGGCAACGTTGTCCAGTTCAAACCTCTTACAAACTCAGAGATCAGAAACTATCAAAAGTACCAGTTATGAAGGACCTCGGCGTGCTACATGACTCTAAGCTTCTATTCGATGAACATATTAATAATGTTGTGTCTAGTGCTACCAAAGCATTAGGTTTCATCATGCGTAATTCTTTGTATTTTACCCAAGCTAAAACTATGAAAGTACTTTTTTGTGCTTATGTTAGAAGTAAACTTGAGTACGCATCGCAAATTTGGAATCCGCAGTATCAGACATATATTGACAGAATTGAGCGTGTCCAAAAAAAGTTTGTTAAATACCTTTGCTTCAAACTGAAAACTCCGTACAAATCATCTGAATACGACCATATCTGTAAAAAACATCACCTTCTTCCGCTTTCCACGCGTTGGGACTTAGCAGATATTACTTTTATTTTAAACATTATAAATGGTAATGTAGACTCTTCTGATTTATTGGCCAAGCTTTCATTCAATGTTCCGTCTAGAACCAAAAGACACTATCCGCCTCTCTCTATTCCCTTTGCCCCATGTAAGTATAGGCAGAACAGTTTTCTAATCCGTGGCTGTAAAAAAATTAATGAGTTGACAAAAGACATTGATATTGACATATTCAACAGTAATATTCCTGCTGTCAGGCGTAAATTGACGAGGAGTTATTTTGAATGAGCGTAGCTTTAAGCTTTTAGTTAATTATTCTGTGTCCCTACCCTTGTGTTGTTGGTATATAGAGTTAAGTGTAATCATAACATAACTCTCCACATTTTGTAACCCCTAGTTAGGAAATCCCACAAATGCAGTATAACGATAGTGATCTCACAAATGTTTACCTACTTCGATGCTATCGGCGGGAACCTGTAATTGGCTTTTTGTGTTTTATCTACATAATCATTGTGTTTCTGTAGCTGTTGGTTCTCCAAATGTAAATAAATAAATAAATAAATACCTCGGACTAATTAAGAACATAATTATAGGATTATTTTGTGCTTCCAATCCTACTCCTGCTTATTCATTTTCGTGTTTTTGATTTTTTACCTTTGCGTGATCTTGCATTTCTTCAGTTCATGTGAAAGTTTTCGTTTGCTTAGGGAAGGAACACTTGTGAGAACTAATATTGAAGTCTGAGTTGGCTTTACAATGCTTCTTTCTTAGTCGATTGCGTTTCTGTATGGCTGAAATTATTTAAAGTGGCCTATTTTTTTTATAAAACAGGCTATGGGATTGTCTTCTACCTACTAGGAGGGTATGGAGTTGCTTTTGAATGTACTTTGATGCAATTCGGCTTTTTGCACCATTCTATACTTTGACTACTTTGATTTTGTCTTTATCTTTGATTATGTTTGAAAGTGGTTAACTTTTTATGTTTTTCCTTTTCGACATTGAGTCCCAACATCTTTGGACATGGTTTCTTCTGTCAAACAAGATGGCCCCTCTTCTAGAAGAATTTCTTCTGGTTGTTCGGCCAACAGCAACGTTGGGACAGCGTCGCCTTTTAGAATTCTGATTGTTTTAACTGAGGAATTGTCGAAATGCGCAGAACAGACTCTGTAGGAGTTCTTCTTTAAATCCTTTTTTTCTAATATGTCTTCTCTGCCGAGTAATGTTAACCATTGTTGGCACCTGGAACAAGAAAAGAATAAAATTTCCATACAAAATAGGTAAGTATTTAAACAAGGCGTCTGGGAGGCACACACGGAAGATTGTAAACACACGAGATAGTACCTCCAGACTACTCCAGAGGCGTCTCTAGCCCACGTAGCGCCCGTGTGCAAACATTACTCTAGCGCCCCCTAGGACCGCTGCGCCCGTGTGCAAACATTACTCTAGCGCCCCCTAGGACCGCTGCGCCCGTGTGCAAACATTACTCTAGCGCCCCCTAGGACCGCTGCGCCCGTGTGCAAACATTACTCTAGCGCCCCCTAGGACCGCTGCGCCCGTGTGCAAACATTACTCTAGCGCCCCCTAGGACCGCTGCGCCCGTGTGCAACGCACACCCTGCACCATAGGTAAAGACGCCTCTGATATCACGTGTTTACAATCTTGTAACATGTAGGTACCTACCAGTGTTGGGCAAAACGTAATTGAATTACAAATTACTAATTGCAATTACAAAATGTAATTGCAATTACAAATTACAATAACATGGAAAAAGTAATTGAAGCCTCAATTACAAATTGCAATTACAAAATGTAATTTGTAATTTCAATTACCAATTACATTTTGTAATTAAAATTGGTAATTAATTACTTTTTCAATTACAAATTACTTTTTTCTAACACAATGTTCGAGTATATTTTGGACTTGGAGATTTTTCATAAAAATATTTCCTCACATTTTAGTGTTTTTTTAATTCGGTCGTACAAAATGCTTAAAAATAATCACAAAATGTCATATAAAGTTTTCCCCAAAATCACTTCTTTCAACGATATACTTCAACTCGATGTGTTAGACGGCGCGGTGCTATCTAGGACTTAGAGAAATTTATAACAATAATTTTATTTTAACGTTTTGCTGTTTTTTTTTCAATTGCGTCGTAAAGTATGCCTAAAAAGAATCATATTATGTCATATAAACTTTTTCCCAAAATAGCTCTTTTCAACGATGTACCTACTTAACTTCGATGGATCAAAGGACTTAGAGAAATTTCCATCAAAAATGTTTTTGTTAGTTTTCGGTTTTTATTTTTATTCCATTGATAGTAATGCTTAAAACAATCACAAAATATCATATAAAGTTTTCCCCAAAATCGCTCCTTTCAACGATATACTCGATGTGTTTTAGACGGCGGTGCAGGTGCTATCAAGGACTTGAGAGAAATTGCCATAAAAAAAATTTTTCTTACTTTTTGGTTTTCGTTCTGTTGAAACAATACTTAAGGAGAAGCGCAAAACGTCAAATAAACTTTTTACCTAAATCGCTATTTTCAAAGATATACTCAGTCACAATGTTAGAAGGAATCGATTCCAGGACGCGAAGAATTTACGAGCAAAAAAAATATTTTTAATTTTATTATTGGTTTCCAGTTCAATCGTAAAACACACACAAAAATAAAGACAAAACGTCAAATAAACTTCTTTCTACGATGTATACTTACAGAGATATCGAAGTTTTAGTGAAAAGTAATTGAGCAGAAAGTTGCAATTACAAATTATATAACTAAGCAATCGGCATACCTAGTCAATTACAAATTTCTTTATCTTAATTTTTATTTTAAGTGCGCATCAAAAGAATCACAAAATTGTAAAATTATATTTTAAACAAATCTCCCTTTTCAGAAATATGCAATACCAACTCTTAAACTATCAACTGCCATCGGCAGTATCGGCACACGGTTTTTAGGACTTAAAAAATTTCTGTCAATAATTTTTTTTGACGTTTTGCTGTTTTTTTCAATTGCGTCTTAAAGTATGCCTAAAATAAAGTATATTACGTTTTATAAACTTTTTCCCAAAATGGCTCTTTTCGATGATATACTTAACTTCGATGGATCAGAAGCGAAGTTCTCAAGGACAAGAGAAATTTCCATCAAAAATGTTTTTCATAGTTTATGGTTTTATTTTTATTCTATCGAAAGCAATGCTTAATAAGCATCACAAAATGTCATATAAAGTTTTCCCCAAAATCGCTTCTTTCAACGATATACTCGATGTGTTAGACGGCGGTGCTATCTAGGACTTAGTGAAATTACCATAAAAAATTTTTTCTTAGTTTTTGGTTTTTGTTTTTTTTCTATCGAAAACAATGCTTAAAAACAAGCACAAAACGTTACATAATTTTTTTTCCCAAAATCGCTCTTTTCATCGTTATGCTCAACCACAATGGTCGAACGAATCTATTTAAGGACTTAGATAATTTTGGACGAAACAATATTTTTTTTTTAGTTCACTATAAAAAACGTGCAAAAATAAGCACAAACTGTCAAGTAAACTTTTTTCTAACATGTGTCGTTAGAGAGATATCGAAGTTCCAGTTAAAAGTAATTGAGCAAAAAGTAATTGCAATTACAAATTACATGTAATTGCAATTACCAATTACAAGTAATTTCAATTACATGAAATTTTAATTACATTCAATTGAATTAACGTAATTGAATTAATAATTGTGTAATTTGTAATTAAATTACAAAAAGTAATTAATTACGCCCAACACTGGTACCTACACGGTGAAAAAAACGAACACGTGAAGTCCTAGAAACTAACGTTAGGAACTCACCTTAAAACACAAAATGAATACAGTAAGTACCACATAGAAGGTACTCTGTTAACAATTCCCCTGTTAAGGTTTGCCGAACGAGCCTAAACGTGCCATCCTTTTCTATCGCGTGCAACGTGCTGCGATAGAACACGTGCGTTCCGTAGCCGCGCTAATACCCCCTAGGGCGGCGGGTACTTCTGGCGGCGCGAGGGCGCGGCATAAACGGAGTGAGCCGCCATTGCATAAAATCAATATTTTATTCAATGTCTCAGCCAATTTTGCGCACGGGAAGCTTCTATCCATTTTCGAAACTCAACAAACCGTATCCGAACAGCAGACGAAAATTAAAAATCGATGAAAGCGGCACTGTTATTGTTTTCAGTCTCTGCGCAAAATTAAACCGCTCTTATTCCAACCCATTCGCCAACGCAGAAAAAACAGTGTAGTCATTTACCTAGCTAAATATCTTGGGTCTTACATAAGTTGTATACTTGAATAGGTATCGAGTAGGTAGGTACTTGCAATACCAACAGTACCTACAGAATCAAACATTGCCTTACCTTTCCGTCTCCTTCTCCGATTGTCCCGACGGCAGGGAGAAAAACGAATGGTCCGAATTCTTGTCGTTATTATTACAACCCGCTGCGATACAGTATGTTTTAGCTATTCTTGATTTAGGCATATTTTACGTGGCGAATAACGATGCAAAGAGCGAACACTGCGAACCCGTGCGCTCCGCTCCGTAGCAACGAGCGGCAACCACTAACATACCGGCTAAGTCGGTAGACGGGCATGTAAGTACTTGTAGAATAGAAACGCAACGATATCACGGAGTGAGCCGAGCTGTCTGCCCGGAATCGCCCGCTTATTGAAAGAAAGAAAAGGCAAGTGCGGCAGAGGGCCTACCGCGAAGCGAAAACAGACTTCGTTGGGGTATATCCGTCTTTGTCAAACAAGCAAGTGCGACAGAGAGGGAGATACACGAACGAAGTTCATTTTCGTTTCGCGGTAGGCCCTCTGCCGCATTTGCCTTTTCTTTCTTTCAATAAGCGGGCGATTCCGGGCAGACAGCTATAGTAATTTAATACAAATGTAAACTTGGACTTCTATACAGGATGAATACTTTAAAAACGGGTCAGGAAGGGTAACTCAAAGATTCCTTACGGGCAAAGCCATGTGAAAAATTGCAATGCGGCCTTACACAATGACCCGTCTAAAGTTTAATTATACCCAGAGGGCCTACCGCGAAACGAAAACGAACTTCGTTCGTGTATCTCCCTCTCTGTCGCACTTGCTAATTCAAGCGACAAAGATGGAGATGGAGATACACGAACGAAGTTCGTTTTCGTTTCGCGGTAGGCCACAGGTCTTTTTGTGCCCGATACCGTAGTCCTATTACTTATTCTGCCCATACAATATACAATACATCGTTCTTCTAAGTTAAAAACCATTTCGTTTTCGAAGCGGCGTCGGTTGAAGTTGAATAAGTCATTGGAATTAACGACCGGCGCGGAATGACTCGCAGCATGCCGCTGCCGATGCCGGTGTAAACAAACGCTCAGCTGAGCGGTGCCGGTATCGCTGTCTCAACTCCCGCGCGCGGCAAAGCGGGACGCAATGAGCCGAGTCCCAACATTGTAATAATAGCTCTTGAGCAGCAAATCCGTAAGTTACACACAGCTGCGGTACACGGGCCAGAGTAACGCAGATCTCTGATTGCGCGTTGTTATTATAGGCGTTAAGCTCAAATTATACTGGGGACTAATCCACCGATATGTGGAAGCCGATATGAGAATGGCAGTACTACTACTATGAGCGCACTCACACATGCATGGCGGTCGGGTAGCCATCTTTGAATATGGCGTCACTTCACTTGGGGATGCCGCATGCCGGCTGCCGCGTGTTTTGTTTGTTTGTTTGATGTTTTTTTGTTCAGATTACAGTTCAGCTTCGATGAAATCCTAGTTTTGTATCTTGAAACCACAGGAAACTTTTTTAAATATACCTAATAATGTTGTTGTTACCTTTTTGGTGCAGCGTAGTGTTGTTAACGGAATTGGTATTCTCAAAGAATTTCAATCCTAATGCTTAATTACCTAGCGTTAATAACGTTAATATTAACCTTAATTAACAATTTTGATTCATATTTATGTTCTATACCAATTCCGTTAACAACACTACGCTGCACCAAAAATAGTAGGTACAAAAGTTACTTACGATCACTGTTTATTAATTAATTATCTAATTAATGGGAAAAAAACAATACGAAATTAAAAATAAAATGTTTATTATTGTCATTATTTTCCTTTAAATCCCTCGTATGCTGCGACATTTTTTCTAACAGTTTCCTCGTTCAAATCCACAAGGAAACACCAGACTCCCTTCGTACTGAAGTACTTTGGGTTTTGTGCACAGAGCGTAGGGGCCGGTTCTACGAGAATCGAACGTCCTTATGCCCCTTTGGGTCATGGAATAGAATAACAATCAAAACTCGCCCGACCCAAAAACCATCCGATTATGTAGAGGTTTTAAGAATTAGCTGATGGTTTCGTCTTTGTCCCGCGTCAAATGCGACCACAGTAGGCTCCCCGACGCTGGGGGATACTGCTCTAACCGATGCTGACGGGTGAGGGTGCCGTACTCCGCCTCGAACAACACCTCATTCATCAACTTCTCCGCCAAGAGCCGCTGTTCCTTCCCCATCCCTCGCAGCTTGTAGGCTATAGATCTACAGTAAACGTCGTGACAGTCCTCTATTCTCGACTCTGCAATGGAATTACTATAAGGCTCCGAATATTCGTACTCGAGTCTCGGCCGCTTTGTGGGTCTCTCAATTTCCTCCTCTTCATCCAGTGTTTCCTCTAAGACTTCTACACTGTTGTATTCGTTGCTTTCGTTAACTTCATCCTGAAACAAATGACGTTTATCATTTATACCCTGTTCGTAGTCGAGCTCAATCTACTTCGAAACAAAGGAGTGGTCTGTGATGCTTACTTCAATGTCGTCCTTGATGATCAACACCTCTCCGATTGGCTCGTCTTCTACCTCTTCCCCCTCATCTGCCCCCTCCCCCGGCAATTGAAGCCGTTGGTCTATGAACCTCATCAGCGAGTAGCACCACAGCGATACCGCTCGCTCTTCACCAGACTCCTGCGCTTCCAATACCTTCAAATGAAAGGAAAATGTATCCATATTACAATTCCGTCAATACACGTCTGCGACACTTAACGAGATTCAACAATGATGTAGATACATATGGATATTTTACTAGCTTCTGCCTGTGACTCCGTCCGCGTCTGCGTTAAATCGTAGCTCCATACAAACTTTCGCCCCCTTAGGGGATGACTTCCGAGATAAAAACCATCCTATATCCCTTCTCCGGGACTCAAAACTGTCTCTATACCAAATTACATCTGAATTTGAAGAGAGTTACCTCACAATTATCTGTTAAGATACACTGACAGAAAGACAGGCCGACACACTGTTGCTTTTATCATATTAGTGTGGAATAACTTTATCTTTGTCTTCAGAGTTAGCATATCGTCTGGAAAACAAACTAGTCGATTAGAGTGAGTATTTGAGCTGTGCGGGGTAGCAGATAGTTGTTGGATTTTTACGTCGTGCACCACTCCGGTACCTTGTAAGTACAGCTTAAGTAGGTGCTCACTCCTAACCGAGGACTTACAGTACAGTAGCAAGAAAGGAGACTAGAACCTATTCGGGCGTGGAGTTGGGAGAATGCTCGCAGAACACTTCGTGGTCGATTTGATGAGGCCTGACCCCGTGTGACCCTTCCATAGAACGAGACGATCCTATCTTGTCACTTATCGCGTGATAAGGCCGACCATGATACGGGGTCTGGTTATGATGTGTTTCCTTAGCGGGAAGACGAGAGGACGTGTGAAGAACTCTACACCATCACCCTACAAACTCATAGGACGTTGGGCGGACAAGACAAGGTGGCATCTGCGACAAGGCCTACAGGCCAACATGCCCCAAGCCCAAGACCTGAAGAGTGCCTGCAGCTGTGACGTCCGAAGGGGCGAAGAAGAAGATCACCTGGTGGGCTATAAGCGTGGGTCGCGATCGAGTCTCGAAGTTCGTACATCTGTCTCGCTCGAGTACCATAAAAACCAGAAGTGCGATAGAGACGGGGATCTGAACTTCAGAATTAGATTTTCGTGGATCCTCCTGACCTTACGGTGCTCCTTCATGTAGACGGAGCGGAGCGAGCTGATCTTCCGCAGCACGTCCTCGCGCGTGGCACCTGGCTCGACCAGCTGCAGCTTTTTCGCCAGCACGTCCAGGGCCTCATTCCGCTTGTCCCTGGAAATTTTCATCATTACCATCCTCACTGCCATCCTCTTGGCGAATGTCCCACTAAACCGCGTCCCGCCGTGGTGCGCGGAGCGGCAGATTTTACCATCGTATGCAAGAATCTCAATTTATGTAGAAAACACGCCTACTACTTCACACTGCCGACGCAACAACTCGCCACCCCCCCTGCGAGGGCGAGTGGCGCTCGGCGCCCCCTAGGACCGTGCGCCCGGGTGCAACGCACCCCCTGCACTAGTAAAGCCGCCCCTGGACCCCTATGGACGGTCCATATGAATTGTTTTTGTTTTATATGAACGCTAAACGCCCGGCCACTCAGGCCTCACACTTACGGAAAGCAAAAAGGAGGCGGGACGATGTGGACGCGCTCTGCCGTAGCTACTAACATATCAGCCAAAAGGCGTCCACTGTTGGACATAGGCCTGCCCCATTGAGTGCCAATGCCTGTCCTGCGCTACCCGCATCCAGCGGACTCCTGCGACCTTTAGCAGGTCATCAGTACGCCGCGCCTTCCGGCACATGGTCGCCACTCGAGAACCTTTCCGCCCCAACGCCCATCGGTTCTACGTAGCCACTATAGGAAAATTCAAACAGCTTGGGTACCACGCTAGTACACTTTGTCATCTTTGGCGTTCTGAGATAACAATTGTACTTAAGTGGCAGCCGTGTCCCTGTAACCAAATAATTTGAAATGCCATATACTATCTGCTTTTAAAGTAGACCATAGATGTGTCACTCGCCTGTTGTAGTAGTACTGGTGCCTGACTTGCCACAGACAGGGTTGCTTGCGGTACGCCGCTATGAACTGCTTCATCCCCACGCGGTACTTCCTCGAGTGCTTGTCTTTGAACATTGTAGAGCTCAACTGTAATTATAACTACAATAATAAAATTCATGGAATAATACCTACTAATAAATACTGACTGTTAAAAAGTTTTATTCACGTGTAATATTTCAATGCGAAGCATGAATGCACAGCAAAATAACAAGGGCGTGGAACTGTTTGGTACGAGTATATAGTCACAATAATTCTGATCATGGTACTTAGATGATAGTAATTGCGCCTGCGTCGGCTGCGTCGTTCACGCGACGTTCTTAACATTACAATAATAACATTTCTATAGACTCTAACAATGCTACTTCAGCTTCGAGCTGGTAGCATACAAATCTCGATAAGTGTGACAGAAATGGAAATATCATTCATTGTCCTTGTCATAGTTCCACTATTTTTGTTTGCCACAACTGATTTAGTATGAAATTGTGGCACACAAACCATTACCCGTCCAAAAGGTAGGTTGTTTATGGCAAGTCATCAGCCATTTTAACCCATTCGCAGCCAAGCATCTGTGAACGAACGCTTGCCGCCAGGCCCCCATACAAACCATTTTTCGATAAAAGTGTTGACGAGACTCGTGCGTCATGGGCCCGGCTCAATCCGTAAACGGACCGCCGCCTACGGCTCAGGTAAAAGGGATGGGTTCATGCAGCATGTTTTGATAGCCACGTCTTTTTACTAGCAATATATATTTGTGCAAGGATGTCCTGTTATATATTGTAGGTAGGGATCGCGAAGGGGATAAACTGTAATCTGTATAAAAATGTGTACTATTATGTAATGTTTAATGAAAGTTATTTTTACAACCATTTTGCTTTCTCTGATATTAAATACCTACGAGATTTTGCTGATTTTGGTTCATACATCCAGATTTCTATTCGAAAGTTAATCGTTTTAAAAAGTGGGCAGTACCTACGTTCGCCTGAAAAGAATCGAGCTTACTGCGCACTTTAAGAATTCATATAAAAAGTCTTTAAAGTGGTTAGTTAAATTGAAACGAATTTATTTAATTTCACCGTTTATTTTTTATTTAGACTTACTTAATGTTTAGAAAACAACTATATATATAAGAATTGACACAAAATACAATCAACTAAATAATAAATAATCCATAGCCAGGTAGGTACGAAAGTGCCAACGAATAAATCGTGACTAAATGACTTACCCTTACTGTCATTGTCTCAGAATTCGGATCGCCTGGTAGAGTGGGAAAGGGCACAAAAACCACATATTATATCCCATGTGTCAAGTGCACACGTGCAAGATAAGAAAATTGCAGAAACAAATAAGTTCAAGCAAGCTAGTAGTAATATCGGCTAACTGCCTATTGTTAGAAGCAGTTATTGTCCTCTTAAAGATACAGGTAATTTTCACTGACCAGGTAAAAAAAATCTCCGAAGAAATAAACCTACCTGAACAAAAGGGAGTCACCCATTATTTCAAGGAACAAAGGAAATCACAAAGGTACCGGCAAGAACCAACGATTTTTATTTCAATTCATCAAAACTAGTAATAAGCATACTTTTCTTGGTTTCTCTGATGGTTGTGTAGAGTCATCCAGATTTGACCATTTGGCAAAATGGCCAAAGTACAATTGGCATTTATAGTAAAATAAACCTTAAGTTAAGGGTATAAGGTTTATAATGTCCCGTTTCGTAAACATGGAAAGGTTTTACGGTATGTGCCGGGCCATGGCGACGACAACCGTTCGTCATGCCAATAACTTCTAAAATATATATATATGTTTGCTATCTTTAGTAAATGAATTCACTACGTGAAAAGGCAAAGATTATATACGAGCGTTTTCATAAATGAGATATTTCATTTACATATAATTAATAGCATTTTCTTTTTCAAAAGGGCCTAATTAGCAGAAAAAAATGGTTATTATTTTTTTAAACTAAAGTACCACATATAAGTGGTTGTTATAATTAATTTTATAAATTTTAATTTTTCGTATTACGTTTAATTCATGTTTAAAAAGAGATTTACTGGTGACGCGTATACTAGTCACGGGCCAGGCGGAAGCGTTCCGCCATGACGAATACGTGTCGTCATTGGCCATGAATGGGTTAAGAAGAGTTCTTAATTTAGCTGCATAAGAGCTTTTCCGTCCCTCACTGTGATAACATGTACAGCCCGTCCATAGTATTCTAGGTTCATGGGCTACCTACTTGGTCCGTGTACCTCCGTCCTTGTCGCTCGAACTAGCTAGTGCGACAGAGAGGGAGATACACGAACGAAGTTCGTTTTCGTTTTACTCACGGTGGACCCTCAGAATCACATTCCTAAAGGTACTGGTACACATGCTGTTTAGTAGCATGCTGCAGTACGGTACCACTAAATGAACCTTATTAGGTACCATTATAACAAAAGTGAAAAACCTGTCTCAATTACCTTCACTGTACATTATATTATGTTACCTATTATAAGATTCAAAGTACGAGTAGGTGTTATCTATCATTGTTATCGAACCCGTGACGGCGCGCCACACATCGAGCCAGCCCGCCATCCGGCAACGAACGCAACACATGTTAGAACGGGACCACAACAAACATCGTTGCTGTCCCTCTCACACTGCTGCGCCCCAGATACCCTTGAGGCGAGCATGGCCGACGTGAGTACAGCGCTTGCCGCGTGGAAAACAATATTCGTAAATTGCATTGCATTGGCAAAGCGTTTTGAAAGGTTTTTTATCTAAATCCACACGATAACTTTCACTGGTTATTTATAGTTCAATGACGTTTAGAATTTCAACAGTATTTTCCTTACCCGTGTAGTGTAGCGTGAGTAGTGACGTCACACAGCACACTGGCGCGATCGGCCGTCCGACGCGGACTGGACTGACGCGGGCTTGCGTCATGCCCGCAAGCCGCATGGCGCATTAACGCTCAAGGTCACTTCGGAGCGACAACGCGTCATCGGTCCCAAGTCCCAAGGTTATCGGCGCATATTGTTGTTTATAAATACTTAATTCATTTTAAAATAAGGATATTCATTCCTTTGAAAATAGTTACCGACTTACTGATTAATAAATTTTTCGCGAGACATGTGTAAAATACTACCTACCTACTAATAAATCACGGCGAAATTTCCAACAGGCAACATTTCGAACTCTTGGATAGTTCTTCTCAGGCACACTAAAACTCAGTCAATTGCATGACCTTGCCTCAGTTTTGCGTGGTCAATGGAAACGTGTAAACGTGTCTCAGCTGTCAGATTTTGTTGCGCGGAAGTATCACCATGCCGTCGTGTGTGCCGCGTTGCACTAATTAAAGTATAAAAGCCAAACCAGCAAAAGCCAGGGAAACTAACGTATCATTCGTAAGTAATCTACTTTTAATGTAATGTAATAAATAAATGAAAATTCCAGAACGTGTTGAGTGCAATAAAAATATACCCGAAGACTCCCCCGAAGAGCGAGTGATATAGGGAAGCAATGTCAAAGAATATATACAGAGGGGTCGTGATGAGAATCGTACTTAGAGCATTAAACCAACCCGAGTGGCCATGAGTCATTTTCTATACATAAAAAGTCTGCCGATTTTTGCGGGGGAGGGGAACGTCAAATGTATGCGTAACGTGAAAATAGCTACGTCAGATAAACGTCAGTCCATACAATGTGTATGACCACTGGTCATTTACTTTTGGCAGAGGGGAACGCCTGTAACTCCTAAGTTAACGTAAAAAAAGGTGCAGCCGTTTATGCCGCATAAATCGTATAGGTATTTCGACACCGTCAAGGGAATCAAAATTTATATTATAGGGTACTTTCCGTTCCTAGCCTAACTAAGAAAGTAATTCAGTGAGTGTCATGTTATTTCAGTAAGCCGTTTTAAAATGAGAACTAAAGTACATTTTGTATGAAGAGTCGAGCGTTCTGGCACAGAATAAGTAATAGTACAAGCACAGAAATTGCACTTCCTAGCAAAAACGGCGTTTGGGCTTAGGAAACGTGCCTACCATGTGCATCTCTGTCTATCGTATAACTTATATTCATTCACATGGCAACACACAATTTCAAGATGGCGGCAACTTTTTTACAATCCAATCTCGGATTCATATTAGGAGACCCCTCGGACTCTCAGATATCGATTTTGAACGAAATTGGACTTCATTTAAATAATTTCAAGATGGTGGCAACTTTTTTACAATCCTATCTCGGATTCGTATTAAGAGACCCCTCGGACTTTCAGATATCGATTTTGAACGAAATCGGACCTCGTTTAAAGAATTTCAAGATGGTGGAGACTTTTTTACAATATAATCTCGGATTCGTATTAGGAGACCCCTTGAACCCTCAGATATCGATTTTGAACGAAACCGGACCTCATTTAAAGAATTTCAAGATGGAGGCAACTTTTTGAAAATCGAACCTCGGATTCGTAATAAGAAGCCCCTCGGACCCTCAGATATCGATTTTAAACGAAATCGGTTCTTATTTAAAGAATTTAAAGATGGCGGCAATTTTTTACAATCCAATCTCGGATTCATATTAGGAGATCCCTCGGGCTCTCAGATATCGATTTGGAACGAAATCGGACCTCATTTAAAGAATTTCAAGATGGCGGCAACTTTTTTACAATCCTATCTCGGATTCGCATTCGTATTAAGAGACCCCTCGGACTTTCAGATATCGGACCGATATCGGATGAACGAAATCGGACCTCGTTTAAAGAATTTCAAGATGGTGGAGACTATTTTACACTATAATCTCGGATTCGTATTAGGAGACCCCTTGGACCCTCAGATATCGATTTTGAACGAAACCGGACCTCATTTAAAGAATTTCAAGATGGAGGCAACTTTTTGAAAATCGAACCTCGGATTCGTAATAAAATAAGAAGCCCCTCGGACCCTCAGATATCGATTTTAAACGAAATCGGTTCTTATTTAGAGAATTTAAAGAAGGCGGCAACTTTTTTACAATCCAATCTCGGATTCATATTGGGAGATCCCTCGGGCTCTCAGATATCGATTTGGAACGAAATCGGACCTAATTTAAAGAATTTCAATTTTGAATGAAATCCGACCGTATTTAAGGTGCAACATCACTGACGAATTCCATACAATTTTCGTTCGGACTAGACGTCTAATCTACCGATGTCAGGAACTTGAAATTGTAATATTTAGATAATATATGACCCTCTTCTCCCGCAGTTTGAATAAATACACGTACAAACCAGTAATATTCAAAATATAGCCATTTGAAATTCATAAAATTTTACTCCGAGCCTTGTATGTGTGCGTGAGTTAGACACTGTCCGTGTAAATGACATGGCCGCGTCACATGACAGCACGTGGCCCGAAACCTTCACTAGATGTCTTTGATATCAAATCAAAATTAGTTAGACAGCGGGGTCAATAGTAGTAATTATATTCACCAGACGGCGACACCATCGTACAATCCCGTTTTTTTCTGGTGAAAGAGACGGCATTCATTTTATATTGCTACGCTACTCATTTTGGTAATGACGTAAGAGCTATGTCATTTGTTTATTGATAGAACGAATTTCTAAGAACAATGTATGAAGTTCAATGGTTTGCCTTTATTCGTGATTATTTATTGAGATTGCCATGAACAATAACCTAAAGTCCACGCAACAATAATTATGCATACATTTTGCGTCTTATTAGAAAGGAGTAAGATACAATATGGAAAAGTAATCTGTGCCACCGGCCGTATACATATGTATATAGGATTTGATCAAATGAATTTGCAACTTGGATTGATTAGTTTCGATTGAGTGAATGTTAATTAATGTAGCATTAAATATAACAGACAAATAAATGTTTTCTTTCTTTCTTTCTTTCAATTGTGCATTTGGAGTGAACTTGTTAAATTTAAAACGTTCGCTTTAGTCGACTACACAGTTGACAGTAAAATAACTAACTACTGCAACCTATATATGAATCGACTGTTCAAGTGTTAGAGAGAGATTAGATTACCGGACATGTCAATTAACTAATGCCTGTTCCCAATAATCAGTCCACGGATAGTTTTCCTTACAAGCATTTTGACAGATTATTAAAATGTGTCAAATGTCGGTAAGGAAAACTATCAGTGGATTGATAATTGGGAACCGGCCTAAGTCACAAGTAGTCTTCTTTATAAAATGTTGTGAGGGTAGAATTATATACTCGTAGGCATTCTTCGGTGCAGGGACTGATGTCAGTTACGACCGGTGGCTAGGCAGATACGAGACCGGTATTCCATTAATTGGGTACGGCACTGTTATATTGTAAGGTTTAGCCGCGCAGCGACAACACAACGGTGCCCCCGCCACCAGTTAGAAATATTGGTTACCGTTATTTATATTGCCTAGTGATACCTTATAATACCGGTTCCAAACAGGTATTACTCCAAAACAGTTTTTTTTGTTCTTATGCGGGTCGAATTCGCACCTTTACATCTTTTATGAAACCGTTTACGGTACCGGAAAAATTAACCGTAACCGTAGTTTTATGGTAGTAAAATATAAAGGTGCAGCTAACTATCGAAATGGCCCGGAGAAAACTGATGTACGTATTTAATTTTTTTTTTTACTTTCATATAGGGAATACAAACCGCCATCTTGGAATACCGAAATACCGGAATCCCGGACCGATTTTTCCACTAGTCTAATACCGGAACTGAAAAGGACCAATATCGAATTACTTTTTAAACCTACTAATATTATAAATGCAAAATTTTGGATGTTTCTATATATAGATGTTTGAATGTTTGTAACTCGATCACGGCTCAACCGATTTAGATGAAATTTTGCACGAAGAGAGTTTAACCTCCTAAGGCCCATAAATTATACCGATTCAACTGGAATAGAGCTGAATTTGTTTTGTTTCGGGCAATTTTTAAAACAAACGAATGCCAACTCTATTTCCGACACAACACAATTCCAATGCCATTTTGTATTGTATGCTGGGCCTTAAGAGAAGCCGAGATTAAAATAAAGGATAGTTTTTATCCCGGGTCCATGGAGGCGGAAACTGGTTTTTAATAAAAAATATAATAACTTCATGCAATTGTAAAAAAAGGAACGCATAATCAAGTTAAGTATTTACATTTATTTGAATAATTTTATTTGTAATGTCTGTGCTCCATTCTTTTTCTACCGAAGAATAATCACTTTTACGCTCTAATGATGATAGTGGTAGGAGCATAATTTGAAATGTTCGAAGGTAAAATAGGCTTCCGCTAAAACGGACAACTTTTATGAATGAACGTAGAACACCGTGCTCGTAAATAGGGAGTTTAGGTAATAATAAATACCTCGTCTTTTTTACTGGTGAGTTTGTTATTTTTTTCACAAAAACGTAGTTTTTCGGGTTGTTAACCCATTATAAAAACGTTAGTTGACATAAAACTTTCTTAAACTTTTGGTTTTTTAAATAAATGTAAAAAAGAAATGTTATTCATTTACTCTTACTACAACAGGTTCAGGGAGGGAAGGTGTATTTGGGTTTCACATGCCGTATCACAGACGCGCTGATTCTATTGTATAGATAGTTTCCAAATACACCATCGCTGCCTGAACAGATAAAAGCAATGTTCGCAAACAGCTCAATACTTTTTTTAAGTAAGAAGGTTGGTTTTGCTTTTGGAGATGAGTTTTTTTATTTTACTGTCGAGGCATAAGAGACGTGTTCAGATATTTGTGAGCACTCAAATATATCTGATGGCGACTGTACTTTTTGACGAACAAACTAAAAAAGCTGCAAAACTTCCAATAATGTAAATTCAAGTAATGCAGACGAAGTAGACGAACCAAAATTTGCGAATACGTAAAATAACTAATTATTATCCTATCTTATCCTATTATACTATTAAACGAGGAATACACACGATGATTCTTAATTCGTGATCAAGACAAGTTACATATTACAAGCGGCAGTCTCTTTCTATCAAAAGGTATTGAAAAGAGACTTCCGCTTGTAATTCGTTACTTGTAGCTTCCTGAAACGAGCCCCAGGAGTCAATTTTTCCAATTCTGTAATTGATACCAAACACGATTAACTCGAAGTTACCTAATAAATATAAATAAATAAATAAATAAATAAATATAAGTTGACAATCTTACTGAGCTTACTTAGTCCCATAGTAAGCTCAGTAAGGCTTGTGTTATGGGTACTAGACGACGATATATATAATAGATATAAATACTTAAATACATAGAAAATATCCATGACTCAGAAACAAATATTCATGCTCATCACATAAATGTTTGCCCTTACCGGGATTCAAACCCAGGACCTCTTGCTTCGTAGGCAGGGTCACTACCAACTACAACGTTCTTTCTTTTTCTGAATAAACCTGAACAAGGAATCACTTTATAATTCAAAATCATCGTCACCCTAACGGTATTTTGCAAAAATTTGACGTATGTGTGTTTGACGTATCTACTTAACTTCAAGAAATGTAGGGTGACCAAACATTCAGTGGATATTAGTGTTTACATTATCATTTAATTGAAGTAACTAAACAGTGATTTAATTGCATGAGACCTCATCCATTGAAATCCGTTTTGGCTGTTTATCAATATTTTTCGACTCCTGATCACGGATTAAGAATCATCGTGTATATACATTTTCGATAGGTATTAATATTGAAGTCCCGAAATTCCGGTATTGTGGTCCAATATCACATTTCAGTACCGGTATTGAGAATCATCCGATATTTAATGCCTTATACATATGTACATATATCTTTTTCGTTTTTGAGGATTATAATAATGACTTAATGAAAATTGGCATAGTAATAGATCAGCCTATATTACGTTCGACTGCTGGGCACAGACCTCCTCTCATGGACGAGAAGAAAAGCTTAAGAAAAAAAAACGGTATCATAAGTATACCGGTTTGGAAAAGGCATTATAAAAGTGTAAGTAAATACAGTAAAAAAACCGGTAACGATATGTATATCTACACGGTTCCGGTTCCGGTACCGTTATGTACCGAAATGAGTACATGCTCGTGAATCTGCCTTTAAAAAATATATTTTCGGACAATTATTAAAAACTGAATCGATAACAAATTTAATATCCATTATACTTAATTGAACGAGCGAGTGAGGCGAACGAAGTTTTTCTTTTAAGCTTGGGCAAATATTCTTTCGTATGTCCGGCTGTCCAGACTTCTCCTCTACATGTTCTCAACCGGTTCTCGTGAAATCTTGTGAGCTCGAAACTACCAGAGACGCGGAAATTTGCTCTTAGGAGTCACCAGACCGATTTTAGAACAAATATAAACTGCATTTAATAAATTAACGGTCAAATCTCTCTAAAAACCAGAGTAACTTTTTTGCATATAAAATTTGCTAAGCCTAAGTATATCGCCATGAACTCCCAGGGCCCTATTTAATAAACATTACAATCCTACAATTTTGTATAAAGGTGACATAGGTATTTGTAAAGATTTACTAAGAAAATCTTTACAAATATGTCACTTTTATACAAAATTGTAGGATTCTAATGTTTATTAAATAGGGCCCTGAAAGTTCATTCATCCATCACCACAGAAATATTTTTCGAAATCGAATCGTTCCGGTAGCCTAGCGGTTCAGGCATGCGACTGTCAAACGACGGCGACGGTCGTGGGTTCGACAGATAAGTTTCATCTCATATTTACCTAAACAAGATATTCAATAATTTTGTAAGGAAATGTCCACCTCTGAACATTAGTACTGATGAATCTTTCATATAACTGTGAAAGCATCAAGCACACGATACATAAACGCGTGTTCAAACCAAAAAAGTAGAATTCTAATTTTGAATTTTGACAATCATCGAAAACAGTACCATATTGTCAAATGGTATATTTCTCTCTTTCCGACGCGCTCTCGGACGGGACTCGAGAGACTGGCCACTAACAGTTTTGATATACCTAAGAAGGATATAACAAACTCGCCCGTTATTCACAAAGCTCACCATATTCGTCCGGTGACGCAAAGTTATTACCAATTTTGAGGTCGAATTATTTTAGTCGGAGTTTACGGGCGAATACAAAACATTTTGTTAATAATATTTAGCCTTTCTAATAATTAGTCCTGCAAGTCAATATGGATATAACAGATCAAAGTAATATACTAAGTATCTTACTTTACGTACCTTATTCCGTATAATATTAGATTTTCTAGGGAACATATCTTCGTTTATGATCCTTTTAAAATACTGTACTAGTATTACTTATTTCGATTATTTAATGTGTCTCAAATTAAACAATTACGTTGTTGTCAATCAAAATGGTTTTCATTCAAATAACATGAAGATTTATGCACGATTCGTCTAATGTCAATGGAATTGGGTTTAATAGATAAAGGTTGGGCTTTGATTTGTCAATTGTAAACCTATGGATAGTCATGACTTTCCAATTAAATCAAAGGCGTAACATCTTTGTAAAGGATATGCCTATCCAAAATAGTATATATGTAGTAGGTATTATGTAACATGTAAGAATATGTCCGCCAAAAATATAGGGGATATTTGTGGATAATCTAGATACAAACATACATACATACATACATACATATAATCACGCCTCTTTCCCAGAGGGGTAGGCAGAGATCACGGATCTCCATTTGCTACGATCCTGGCAAACCACTTTCGCTTCACTCACTTTCATAATATTTCTCATACATGCTCGTCGGTTTAGGGTACTTTTGACCTGGCCTTTTGTTAAGATTTCTCCAATTTGATCGGAGAGATACAAACATGCTTATCAAAAAAAATTAAACATATTGAAAAAAAAATTTTACTCGTTACAAGTCAATCTAATTAGTTGAGACGGTCATATTCGTTAGAAAATCCAAAAAGAAAAACAAAAAAGAAGTACTTTCGTCGGGATTTGAACCCGGTTCAATGATGGCGTTACAGACAGATTTAAGCAAAAGAGAGATTTACTGCGCTACCGTATGACATTAGGTGACGAGTGAAAAAGTCAGGTGGGTTGATATTGCATTCTAGAGTGCCAGCCACAAGAACATTTAGTTTCACTATTTCCTAATAGAGGCGCTACTATATATTTAGTTTTGCGCCCTCTAGTTTGATTTATGAAAAAGGTTTGACAATGACTGACTTTGAAGTGACATTTAGTTACGTTAGTCTGCGTAAATTCACGAAAAAGCACTTTTATGCATATTTTCGGACTACATTTTAAAAAGAAGCACTGATTAGTGCAGATTGATTGCGATTCATACGTAGCACGCTCTTCGGCTTCCGCAGTTTGAAACACATGTTGGTACTGGTCACGGTTTTGCGTAAAATGATGAGCAACCATCGAAATTATATATCGCGACATCTGTTAGCAACAGCTCGACAGGAACCAGTGATGTTTAACCTTAAATATAACAGACAATTATTAGGAGTGTAAGTACCTGATAAATTTAAACATTCGCTTTAGTCGGCTGCACATCGATTGACATTAAAATACCTACTGCAACCTATTTAGGAATTGACTGCTCAAATAGAATATTAGATTACCCCCAACATGTAAATTAACTAAGTCACAATTTTTCTTCTTTACAATGTTGTGAGGGTAGAATTATAAATACACTCGTAGGCATTCTTCGGTGCAGGAACTGATGCCAGTTACGACCGGTGGTTAGGCAAAGTGGTTAGGCGACAACATAACAGTGCCGCAACCAGTTAGAAATATCCATTACCGGTATTTTTTAAAGCCTAGTGATATCTTTTTAATTCCAGTTTCAAACCGGTATTATTTCGATATTTACTTAGATATTTTTTTGTTCTGAAGCGGGTCGACTTTGCCCTCCACGCCGAAGTCGAAGTATCGGTTACTTTTGTAACTTTTATGAAACCGTATTTACGGTACCGAAAAAAATGACATAAAATATAAAGCTGCAGCCAGCTATGTCCCGGAGAAAACTCATATATTTAATTAATTTTGTTATTATTAACATACTACATATAGGGAATGCAAACCACCATCATGGAATCCCGAAATACCGGAATCCCCTACAGATTTTCCCAATATTCTAATACCAGGATTTAAAAGGACCAATGTCGAAATAAGTACTACATTACCGGTATTATTATTATTTTTATCCTGCTAGTATTGTAAATGCGAAAGTTTAGATGCTTATATGTATAAATGTTTGAATGTTTAGATGTTGGGATGTTCGTAACTCAATCACGCCTAAACTGCGCAACCTATTTGCCTGCCTTACCTCTTAAGGCCCATGGGCCTACTCATAGGACTTATTCTGTCGACGGCATTTAAATTATATTCAACTGGAATAGAGCTGAATTTGTTTTGTTTCGGGCACTTTTCAAAATAAACGAAAGTCAACTCTAAAAAAATGATTTATTGTTTTTTTTTTCTGGTAAGTTCGTTCTTTTTTTCTCAAAAAAACGTAGTTTTTATGGTTGTTAACTGATAACACAAACGTTACCTGACATAAAACTTTACTAAACCTTTGGTTGTAAACATGAATGTTAAAAAAATATTACGCATATACTCTTACTACTATCGGTTCAGGGAGGGCACTAATTCTATTGTATAGACAGTTTCAAAATTCACAACGACTCCCTGAACAGATAAAAGCAGTGGTCGAAAACAGCCCCATAGGTATTTTTAAGTAAATAGGTTGGTTTTGCTGTGAGAGATGAGTGTTTAATTTTATATTAGGTAATATACCAATAGTTATGTATTTTTTGACAAAAAAATATGCTGTAAAACTTCCAATAATGTAAATCCAAGTAATGCAGGAGATGAAACAAAATTTTGCGAATACTTAATAGAAAACTTATTATAATTGTGAATTACATTGTTACAATTTAGTGTTATGTATTTGGTGAAAACACAAATGTATTGTTTACACTTTTAATTTCAGGCTTATTTTACAAGAAAAAGCGAACTTTATAGTGCTTTTTTAGCTTTAGAAAGAAGGATAAAGCACAAAGCACGAGGTCTTTTATATAAGACACTTTATGCCACACAGCTATCAAAGTATCTCAAACCGCCATTAAAAAAGACTAAGATCATTGTTGTCGACCCTAAAATTATACAAGTGTTTATATTATTTATATCTAAATAATACTTACAACAATATATTTATTTTGAATGTATTTATTATTTAACTTCGTAATTTTAAATTTCGTTGTTCAGTTCTCGAAAGGTTGCTTAAATAAAAAACCTAAAGAAGAAGAGGTTTAAAACGATCGGTTCGTATTTTTCGCTATCGAAATTGTCAAAATTGATAATCGTATCACGTTCTTTTTCTTGTTTTCTTGCTAATCAACAAATTATTGAATTCAGATCACGAGATTATTAAACGAGTATCTATTTGTTAATTAATATTAAGATTTTATTTTTCGCTGTGTGTGTGCGGACTGCGATGGAGCTACCAGAGGCAGGCCCAAGTGGCTTGCAAAAAAGACCGACTCGTTCTCTCCCGAACCTTTTTGCCTTCAACAAAAGCAAAGAGACAGAAACAAAGTCCATTAACAACAAACGAGAAACGTTGGTGTTCAACATTTTCAAGTTGGTGTGTGAACTTTGCAGCAAGAATGAATTATCGTGTAACAAACCATGTCTGTTCAATATTTATCCCAAGCAGAAAAGGTTGACGACGACTTCTTCTTCGTTTAGCGTATTTCTAATCCTATAAAAACGCACTATAATGTGCAACCAAATGTTCATAGGTATTATTATCGAAGTCCCGGTAATAACGGTATTGAGGTCCAATATCACAATTCAATACTACCAGGATTGAGGATCATCTGATATTGAAGGTATATATCTATTTCGTTTTTGACGATTATAATAATGACTTCATGTAAATTGGCATAATAAATAATATATCCGTTTATATTACGTTCCACTGCTGGGCACAGACCTCCTCTCATGGACGAGAATGAAATGAAAAAAAAAACAACGGTATCATAATTATACCGGTTTGGAAAAGGAATTATAAAAATTTCAATATAATTAAAAATAAATACCGGTAACCGATATCTATTTCTACACGGTTCCGGATCCGGTACCGTTACGTTGGCGGCGCGGCTAACCTTTACAATATAACGCTATTGTAATGGAATACCGATTCCATACCGGTATAACCGTAACCGAAATCAGTCCATGCTCGTAAGTCTGCCTTTAAAAACATAATTGTTGGCCAATTGTTAAAAACCGAATCGAAGACAATATCCATATACTTAATTGAACGAGCGAGTGAGACGAACGAAGATTTTCATTTCAGCTAGGCAATTATTCCAGATTTCCAGATTCGCGTTTAAAAGATCTTTACGCAAGTTGTTTGCTAGCAGAGCCGTAAATTCTTAGTGTTTCTGTTCTCTATTTTCGTCTGTATATATATGTATATATATATATTGAATGAAGGTATTTATATGTATTTTATTTATTTATTGTCTATTGTCGTTATTTATTATGTATGTATAACCACTGTGATATACACAGATATAAATCTGTATTTGCACCGCCCACAATTTGTCTGCTTTGCCGAAATGTTGACTGGTAGAGAATGCTTACGGCTTTAAGTCCACCTTTTGTACGATAAGTTGTTCTTTTGTTCAATTAAGATTAAATAAATAAATAAATATTATTTCGTATGTCCGGCTGTCTAGACTTCTCTATATGTCGTAGGTTGCTATTTCTCAACCGATTCTCGGGAAATTTTGTGAGCTGATTTGAAGATTATACAGAGTGACATTCAATCCGAAACTGACACGGAAATTTGCTCTAAGGAGTCACCCAGACCGATTTTAGAAAGAATAAAAACTGCATTTAACTTAGTACACAGTCAAATCTGTCTAAAAATCCGAGTTGGTTTTTTTGCGTATAAAATGTACCAAAGTATACTTACTATGCCTAAGCATGGCTATGTCCCCCCAGTAAGTTCAGTCATCCATCACCAGTGAATTATTTTTTATAATCGGATAAGTGGTTTCGGAGGTTATACCGTACATACAAACATACAAAAAAATAACACTTTGCAATAATCGTTCCGGTAGCATAGTGCTTGAGGCATGCGACTGTCAAACGGCGGTCGTGGATTCTACAGATAAGTTTCATCTCATATTTACCTAAACAAGACATTCAATAATTTTGTAAGCAAATGCCCATAACCCAACCATTGAAGATTAGTAATGAATGAGTGAAAGCATCATAAACGTATAGAAACGTAAACGCGTGAAAAAGGTGAATTCCATTTTTGAATTTTGACGTTCATCGAAAACAGTACCATATTGTCAAATGATATATTCCTCTCTTTCTGACGCGGTCTAGGTCCGGATTCGAGAGACTGGCCACTAAGAGTTTTGATATACAAACTCGCCTGTTATTCACAAAGTTTACTAAATTCGTCCGTCCGGTAACGCAAAATAGTTACCAACTTTGAGGTCATTATTTTAGACGCGAGTCACTGGCGAATACAAAACATTTTGTGAATAATAGCCTACGTAGCCTCTCTGATTGTAATTATGTAGTACCGCAACTGCGGGTGAATATGGATATAACAAATCAAAGTTCTAATATAGGTACTTACTAAGTATAGGTACCTTATTCCTTACAATGTTAGATTTTTGTAAGGAAAAATACCTCTTTTATCTTCCTTTCTAAATATTGTACTTACTAGTGTTATTTCGATTATTTAATGTGTTTCAAATAGAACAATGTAAATGTTTTTGTTTATCAAAATGGTTTTCATGACGCGAATGACTTGAAGATTTACGCACGATTTGTCTAATCTCATATGGAATAGGGTATAGAATAGATAAAGGTCGTACTTTGATTTTTCAACAGTAAACCTACGGATACTCATGAATCATGATTTTCTAATTAAATGAAGGGCGTAACATCTTTTTAAATGATATACCTATCCAAAATAGTATTTATGTAACATGTAAGAATAGGTCTGCCATAAATATAGTAGGGTTTTTTGTGGATCATCTAGATGCTTATCAAGAAATTATAAACATGTTTAAGCTAAAAAAATACATTTTTGCACATTATAAGTAAATCTAAGTTAGTTGAAACGGCCATATTGGTTTAGAAATCCAAATAGAAAAACAAAAAAGAAGTATGTCCGTCGGGATTTGAACCCGGTTCAAGGATGGCGTTACAGACAGATTTAAGCAAAAGAGACGCGCACTGCGCTACCGCATGACAATAAGTAATGAGTAAAAAAGTCAGCTGCATTCATATTGCATTCTTGAGTGCCTGCCACAAGTACATTTAGTTTCACTATTTCCTAATAGAGGCGCTACTATAGATTTAGTTTTGCGCCCTCTAGTTTGATTTATGCAAGATGTTTGACAATGACTGACTCCGAAGTGACATTTAGCTACGTTAGTCTGCGTAAATTCACGGAAAAGCACTTTTATGCATATTTTCGGACTACATTTTAAAAATAAACACTGTTTATTGCAGATTGATTGCGATTCATACGTAGCAAGCTCTTCGGCTTCCGCAGTTTGAAACACATGTTGGTACTCGTCACGGTTTTGCGTAAAACGATGAGCAACCATCGAAATTATATATCGCGACATCTGTTAGCAACAGCTCGAGAATTTCATAATGGCGATCTTTATAATTTACCAATGATTCATATTAAAAGACTTCTCGAGTCCTCAGATATCGATATTGAACACAATTGAAGTGGACAAAAACACTCAAACCTAATTTTAACCTTACCTTTTTGAAGTCGGTTTTATAAAGTCAAACTTGACTCCACTTCAGAATAGTCAGCATTTTTTTTTTCGTGATAAAGTCTATTCGTGGTAATGTTTTAGTGATTAAGATTTTTCGTGATAAAGTCTTTTCGTGATTAAGATTTTTCGTGATACAGTCTTTTCGTGATAAAGTCGTTCGTGAAAAACTTTTCGTGATAAAGTCTTTCGTGGTAAAGTTTTCGTGAAAAAGTCTTGCGTGATAAAGTCTATTCGTGGTAAAGTTTTTCGTGATAAAGTTTTCGTGATAAAGTCGTTCGTGAAAAAGTTTTCGTGATAAAGTTTTCGTGATATAGTCTTTTCGTGATAAAGTTTATTCATGATAAAGTTTTTCGTGATAAAGTCGTTCGTGAAAAAGCTTTCGTGATAAAGTTTTTCGTGATTTAGTACGGACACGCATTCACACACGGCACGTGTAGCGCTAATAGGGCGATATCATTGGCTAGGGCTGTCACGACAAGAATACATCAATGAAAGCAAAAAATGTTCGAGCTCACCGGAGGCTCTAGTAGTTTTACCGAAACAAAACTTTGCGATCGCGTTTGCGTTTTACCCTCAATTTGCATGGAATTTGACAGCTAAACGCGAACGCGGTCGTAACGTTTTGTTTCGGCAAAACTTATACTAGAGCCTCAGATATAGCTGGAGTAAAGTGAACCGATATTCATTTAGTACATGCTACTTGACATAGTATGTCATGTCATTATGAATAACACCACACATTGGCACACATAAAATTAATCTGCCACTTCTCTATTCTCTAATTCAATTTAACTTTTGAAATTATAATTCGTTAGTTAATTGCCAGGTCCAATGTGGAAATGTCAGAAGAGTAACCTTAAAAATCAGGAGATTGAAAAAAAAAACAGTTGATCAAATTTTATGCTAGAAAAGTCACAAAACATACCTTCAAATCTTCCCATGTATCCTGATTATTTTGTTTGTAATATGCTGATATATATATAATGTATAAAATGATTAGTTAATATGAAAAGAAAAAAAAATACTACCTACTTAGGTACTACATTACAAAATGTATGGTGGTCATTGCGTTACCGGTTTAAATAATTTCTATACCAGAAACAGAATATAGTCAGAATACTCAGAATGTTACAGTTACAGCAGGTCCTTGTTCGACCCAGCACAAGCAAATGGACAAACTAAGAGAAACCAGGTTAACCTATCTTCCCTTCAAATTATAAAATAAACAAGATATTTTATAGTAATATTGTTTTACACTTTCTGACCTAACTTAAAACAATGTCAAACAATGTTACATGCTATATGTTTAGCTGACCACCTCAGAATCATTAATCAGGGTAATAATGATTAGGATCAAATTAGACTCCTAAAATTCAGTAGATTCGTTTTCAAATTCAGTAGATCAGTAGACATACTCAAAAATCAGAATAACTCCTGAAATATCAGGAGACCTGGCAACACTGACTTAATTCACAAGTAAAGCCCGTCACAGACGTCATCATCATCATCATCATCATATCAGCCGAAAGACGTCCACTGCTGGACATAGGCCTCCCCCAAAGAGTGCCAAAGTGACCGATCCCGCGCCACCCGCATCCAGCGGACTCCCGCAACCTTTACCAGGTCATCAGTCCACCTTGTCGGGGGCCTACCCACGCTGTGCCTTCCGGTACGTGGTCGCCACTCGAGAACCTTTACGCCCCAACGGCCATCGGTTCTACGTGCTATGTGCCCCGCCCACTGCCACTTAAGTTTAGCGATCCGGAGGGCTATATCGGTTACCTTGGTTCTGCTGCGGATAGCCTCATTTCTGATGCGGTCACGAAGAGAAACTCCCAACATGGCTCTCTCCATTGCCCTTTGGGTGACTTTGAGCCTTCTTATGAGGCCCATAGTAAGCGACCACGTTTCAGTGCCATATGTATGTATTAATATACCGTAAGATACCGAAATATATATTATATCTGCGTGTGTGGACTCTGTCAACTAGTACGTAAAATATATCAAAATATATCGTAAGATGCCTAGCTATAATATTATATTTTGGTATATTAATATATATTATAGCTGATTATAGCTACGTCTGTGACGGGCTTAAGTTCAAAATGCATACGGTTTTATTAAGATACTCTGTTTAGGGTTCCGTAGGTACTATTATAGTTTTTTTTGACTGGCATGATTTTCCTATGTATTTTTTCTATATTGGAATTGGAAAGGTAGACATTGGACCCGATTCTACAGTAATAGCCTCGTAAACTTCTCCCCATGTAAACTTCCTTATTTTATTTAGGTGTCGCTAAATCACTTTACTGCATGAGCAGCAAAAAATGGACAAAAACAGTAACGACATGGACTGGTCCACCTGGAAAGCGAAAAAGAGGAAGACCACTAGAAAGATGGGCAGACGAATTAATAAAACTAGCTGGAAAAAATTGGATGATAACAGCCGAAAACAGAGACAAGTGGAAAGAGCTGGAGGAGGCCTGTACTCGAGAAGAGGTCCTTAATATTTTATGACATTTTGAATTTAAATTAGTACCGAATTGAACAATTTTTTTTATCATTTTCTTATATATATGTAATAAAAATATACCAGATAAATGTTTCAAGAAATATACTTATACAATAATAATGAATATATTAAAGAAGGTAAATGTTTAAATAATTTTAAATTGTATAATGAATGATATTTGATTATGTTAAAAGAATTTGTAAAATGCATGCACTGAAATGATGTTAAGGAATAAATGGCTTTATTATATTATTATATAAATCACTTTACTATTCTATGAGCAGCTGTCATACTAAAATGACAGCGATAATTTGAATCCGACGTTTCTTATTTTAGGCGGTCTATTCAACTTACCTTAGCTGCAATAATTCTAAACGTGGCAAAATTCTAAATTCTAAAATTATGACTAAAAATTAGACAATTTAGTTTAAGCCACGTGCTTGTAGAATCAGGTCCATTATTTAGTAAAGTGCTGCATATAGGTTAGGAAAGGAGAGGATAGACAACAGACACACTTATTTAATTAAAAATATTTAATTACAATGGTTGAACTTTAATACAATACCCCATGTTTCTTTTTACATCTTTGAATAGGCGATTATTATTTTTGATCGTAGAAACAATTCTAAATCGAACGAATAGCTTCAGTAAATATAGGGACGGAAAGCAAGAGCATGGAGGCTTGAAACTAATCTTTTTTAATAGATTTAGAAGCGTGCTGCCTGGATGATTGGTCATTACCTCTTCGAAGTTATTTAAAAAAGTGGTCTCTAAACGCTTAACGTAATCGACGAAAGATTCCGGGGGCGCCTTTAGGCATCCGTAGAAAGAAGATTGCGTGTTAAATGCTTTATAATGTATAAACATCGTAGTGTCTTTTAGTTCTGGGACGTTTTTTAAGTATGCGTCGTATTCGGAACAATTATGTTTTTGGGCACATTTGAATAACAGATATCCGGCAACGTATATGAGAGCATTTTCGGTGGGCAAATCGAATCTGTGGTCGACTTCGCCGTCTAGAGCTATAATGCTTGAATTCTTTATTGTATTTGAGAGATTCTGCGCTGCTTCAGTTTCTTTCAAAATCATCTTGTTGGCCTTTAATAAAAGATCACATAGATCGCTCTCACAGTTTGTAGATCGAGAATTTGTCAACATATTACAGACAAACAATTTAGAAAAGGCTCTCGTGAATTGGATGGGGGTGGGTTCCCGACAACAACCGTCCTGCTGGCGTACTGATTCAAAGAAATTCTCAAGTGGGTCTTGATTCAATCGTCTTGTATAAATAAATGAGAAGCCTTGCTCTTTTAGATCTTTAAACATCATTATGATCGACTGTATTGTTATTTGAAAGTTTTTGAAAGTTTTCATTCTGTTACTGCCACTGCCAGTCTTTTGGTTTGTGGTAATTGTTTGAAACATTGTCTGTGCAGCTTCCAATACCTTAATTTGATCGTCGTTTAATGATAAAGCTTGTTCCAAAGCTTCGATTTGGCTTTTGGCTTTTGGCTTTTGTTGATATTTATTACTACACTTGATTTTACTCGAATTCAGAACATCGAATAGGTCGTTCATCGCTTTAACAAATTCTGCGGTTGGCTTAGCTTCTTCTGGAAGTAATTTGGCGAAGATAAATGTATTCAATGCTCCATACACGCTTTGGCTGAAAATTTGTGCGGCGAATTCAACTCGCATCTTTTGTAAATTGTTGGGGTCAATATGGGCATCAGTTATTTTTGGAATGATACCTAAATTCTGTTCCTTTTGATGTAAGTACATGCTTCTTATATAGTCCCATGAGATTTTTTGTCCCGCCAAATAAAAATCATTTGTTAAGAGGTTATTTCTCACGCATTTAAGCATATGGGGGACGTCGAAAATGTGATAAATTTTGTCACCATTCAAATTAAAGTAAGGCTTATCTGGAGTCACTTTCTTAATTTCTTTTGCGTACTTATCGAAATTTGATTCTTGATCCGATACAATTGCCATTACTTTGATACCCATTTTATGTAACTTAGATATGACTTCATTCATCCACTCATCTAACTCTTGATAATGTTTAGTGCTGGCTAGTAAGGCGTATGCAATAGGCTGCTTCCAATTTATAGCAATGCCCCGCAACATAATGGCATACGCATTTGTAACTATATCTCTTGTCACCTTTCCATTAATGTTATGCAATCCAAAAATCTCATCGTTTTTTAATTCGTAAAATAAATTACGCTTCAGTACCATCTCATCTACACATATTGTACAGTACTTTGCTTTATCAGGCAAAGATTCTAACTTTGAAGCTATGGTATTTAAAATCTGATCATTTATTTCGGGTCGAATGTGTAATTTAAATCTAGATAAAGTACTTTTGCATGGTAGTTTAAGAATTCGTTTCAAGCTCCGATAAGATCGCGGACTCGAATAATGCAAATTCAGTGCAAAAAATTTAAATTCTGCGTCATAACGATCATCTTTGTATCTGTTCCTCACACTGTTCTGCCACTCTATAAGCTTATACAACCCTTTAGTTACTTCGTCGTCATGGTCGTCGGATGGAACTAGTGAAAGCGAGTTTTTGGCTTCAATTTCTTGTCTTATTGTATTCAGCTCACGATGCAGCCTCCTCGTCTTAATTTTAGACTCCCGCAATTGATCATGGACCTTTCTTTTTCTAGGCGTATTAGATGAAAGAGCAACTGATGTTTTTGCTATTTGTTCTGTAACTTTGTTGTCAGTTTGTGTTCCAGTCGTGGTCATAGAGGCATTCTTAATTCTGTTGATAGACATTCGATTTGCATATGAATCCTTGGTTTGTGTCGATACGTCGGAATCGGCTGAATCTTTAATATGTTTTGATTCGTTTTTATATTTTGATGTACTTCGCTGAAGCTCGGTCAGGAATTTTGTTGGCACTGCATCTGGTAGTAATTTTCGTATTTGGGTAGAAGAAATCATTAACTCGTCGAAATGTATTGAGCATACTCGGTAACTGGTCGGCTTTAAATCTGTTTTATTTAATAAATCAGGTCTCCCGATTTGTTTCAACCATTCATTTCGCCTGGAAGATAAAAAAGCACAATCAATACGAATAATAATGGTCAAGTGCGTGTTATAGTTAGTATCTATCTATAAACCATATGACTTCTTACGAGTATGTTTTAAGTCACACGGAAAAGTCGGGTGGACGGAAGGGACACATGCGTGTTGTTAGGGGATTACGTCGAACAAATACTTCACTTGCAAGATGGCGCTGGTATCTCAGCGCCATCTTTTAGTAATTTGTTAGGCATGTCTTCTGGGTCCCTAAACTGCCCGGAGACAGTCTCTAAGGAGTCTGTATCCCCAGTAATCACGTCATCAAAATCGCCGCGGCCGCGTTTGGGAAAGTGTAAATGACATCCAAACCATACAATGCAATATACTCTTGTGGGTAGCAAATGAACGCTGAATAAATTGTCTATAATTCATTTATAACACATAAAACACGATAAAACATTTTATGTGCACCGCAAAACTGCAAAGAAATATTCTCTAAAGTGTTTAGGTCACAATCTTGACAATGACATAATTGATAATCATCATTGCCGCGGAGGCTTTTTGAAAAGTGGGACCTTTACCTGAACCATGTTATATATAAACGTGTGTTATATTCTGTAAAAGCTAAACACATATTATTATTTATTATGCTATAATTCTTGCGAACATTAGGATTCCATATATCGATCAATTTAAGAGTGTTGTTAATTCATATCAAAATAATAAATATGTATTATCAAACATAGTTCCTAGCGCCATCTAGTTACGTTCTTGTGACAACTTCATGTATGGTCTATGTCTATTGTGAAATAAATACCGTTACTTGTCAACCGCCATCCCCGTGTTTTAATAGGTTATGGGCGTATTTAATTGAAAAGTAATAGTTATTGTTAGTTTTTTCGTGTGTGAAGTGCTAAAAATGAGTTCTAATTTTCTGACGAACGTGCCAAAGCTGAAGGGTCGTGAAAATTACGACGATTGGGCGTTCGCGGTCGAAAATTTGCTGATACTTGAGGGCGCGGACAAGTACCTCAAGCTAGAACCAGCTACAGACGCAACGGTTGCAGATGCAAGAGCACGAGCAAAACTGATTTTGACGATAGATTCATCTTTATTTGTGCACATAAAAAACGCGAAGACCACGAAGGAATTGTGGACAACATTGAAGACTTTGTTCGACGGTTCGGGATTTTCGAGGAGAATTTCTTTGCTTCGTCATCTAATATCTATCAGATTAGAAAGTTGTGATAACATGACGAATTATGTGACGCAAATAGTGGAAACCTCGCAGCGATTAAAAGGCACAGGTTTTGAAATCAATGATGAATGGGTTGGCTCATTGATGCTTGCTGGTTTACCAGAACGATTTATGCCTATGATCATGGCTATCGAACACTCTGGTATCAGTATAACGGCCGATTCAATAAAAACCAAATTACTGGATATGGAATCTGCTCAAGTGAGTGAAACGGAATGTAACTCAGCATTACTTGCAAAAAATTATGGGAAAAAGAAGTCTCACTATGGCAACACTAGCAAGCACAGACAACCAACCGAACTCGTATACGTCAAACTCAAGTGTCAACACGAAAACAATAACCTGTTACAAATGCAAAGAAAATGGGCATTATCGGAGCCAATGTCCACTTTTACATGAAAAACCAGAGAAGAAAAAACAGACTAACGCTTTCAACGTTGTTTTTCTCAGTGGAAACTTCAATAAAAGTGACTTTTACGTTGATTCCGGCGCCAGTATGCATCTTACGGCTAATGAAAACTGGCTGAAAAACAAACAGTATTCGCCGAGTCTTCCAGAAATCATTGTAGCAAACAATACAAAAGTCCCCGTTATATGTTCGGGAGATATGGAAATAACAACTAGTTATGGTTACGAAGTAAACGTAAAAAATGTATTGTGCGTACCGAGTCTTACGACTAACCTACTATCAGTCAGTGAGTTGATAAAGAACGGAAATAGTGTTGTTTTCGAACCCAACAAATGCTTGATCCGCAACAAACTAGGAGATTTAGTCGCGGAAGCAGACCTTATCAATGGTGTTTACAAGCTAAAACAAAAAACAACAACACAGAGCTGTATGCTGACTTCTTCAGTGGCTGATGGTGACACATGGCATCGGAGGTTAGGGCACATCAATAGCAATGATATGAACAAAATGAAGCGTGGATTGGTTGATGGAATAGATTATCCTGGAACTTTTACAGCAAGTAAGTCAAACTGTGAAGTATGCTGTGAAGGTAAACAGTCAAGGTTACCCTTCTCCACGGGTACACGAGCCACAGAGATGCTGCAAATTATTCATAGTGACATCTGTGGTCCTATGGAGAAGAATTCAATTGGTGGTGCAAGGTATTTCATACTTTTTATCGACGACTTTAGCAGAATGACTTTTATATATTTCTTGAAAGCGAAAAGTGAAGCATTAAGTTATTTTAAAGAGTTCAAGTCGATGGCAGAAAACAGTCAGAACAAGAAAATTAAAATCTTAAGATCAGATCAAGGCCGTGAATATTGTAATAAAGATTTTGAAGGTTTCTTGAAGAGTGAAGGTATTGTGCACCAGAAAACCAACCCGTACACAGCTGAACAGAACGGTCTCAGCGAACGATCAAATCGTACGATTGTCGAAAGAGCAAGATGTCTTCTGTTCGAAGCAGGTCTAGACAAGAGGTTCTGGGCAGAAGCTGCCAATACTGCCGTGTACTTAAAAAACCGGTCAGTAGCTTCGACGTTAGAGAAGACTCCGTACGAGATGTGGACGAGAAAGAAGCCTAATTTAGAAGGCTTGCGCATCTTTGGTAGCCCTGTCATGGTACACGTCCCGAAAGAAAAAAGGACCAAATGGGACAAGAAGTCTAAGAAGCACATACTTGTTGGTTTCTCAGATAACATTAAGGGATACAGAATTTATGATCCTGTGAGAAACCTGGTTACAACAAGTCGAGATGTTGTGATCCTAGAAAAGAAAAGGAGTGATGACACAGTTGCAGTATGCATAGAGAACACAGATTCAGTGGGGGAGTGTATGCAGGAATCTGTGATTAAACCTGAACTGTTAGATGAGTCAAGTTCGAGCGCATCTGAGTCAGAGTACGTGGATGATGGGAATGAGGAGTGTGAAGCAGGAGGAGAGCAGCCATGCTCAGAAGGTATTTTTCATCACACAGAAGCCTCATCACAGGTGAAACCGGAAGCAGAAGAACAGGCTTCAGATGACATTTCACCGAGAACTGAAATATCTGATTCAGCAGCCAATGCAGAGGTTCTAAAGCGACAGAGAAAGAAGCCAGACCGTTATGGATTTGCCAACACATGCAGCACATACGTGGGAGAAGATGAGATGACATATGCAGAAGCCATCAGTGGTCCTGAGAAACAACAATGGTTGCAGGCGATGGAAGAGGAGCTGCAGTCGTTTAAAGACAACAAGGTATGGGAAGTTGTCGAAACTCCAGATAACGCGAGTGTAGTGCAGTGCAAGTGGGTTTTAAAAAAGAAGCGTGATTGTGACAATCGAGTGAGATATCGTGCGCGATTGGTAGCTAAAGGCTTTACGCAAAGAGTTGGTATTGACTACCAAGAAACCTTTTCTCCTGTTATAAGGCATTCAACTTTGCGTTTATTATTTGCTCTGAGTGTACAGCTAGATATGGATATCACTCATTTAGATGTCACAACAGCTTTTCTTAATGGTCACCTAAAAGAGACCATATATATGCATTTGCCAGAAGGTTTTCCTGGCACTGATACTAACAAAGTATTAAAATTAAAAAAGGCTGTCTATGGCTTGAAACAATCGTCCCTTGCATGGTATCAGAAAGTAGATCAAACATTGTGTAATTTAGGATATACCAAGAGTAAACTTGAGCCTTGTGTATTTATAAAAAATCATGGCAATAATATGAAAACTATAGTTGGAATTTATGTTGATGACTTTCTCATATTTTCTAATAATAAAATAGAAAAGGATTTTCTGATTACAGCATTGAGTCAAAAATTCAAAATAAAGAACCTTGGTGATGTCAAACAATATTTAGGTATGACAGTAAAAAAAGGCTTGAATGTTGTTACTTTAGACCAGGAGCATTACATTGAACAACTGGCAAAAAGGTTTGATATGGTAGATTGTAATACTGTTGAAACCCCTATGGAATGTAAATTAAACATTGAAAAGTCTAATACTTGTGAAGACAGACTACCATATCAGAAACTAATAGGTTGCTTGATGTACTTGTCAGTGTTGACTCGACCTGATATTTCTTTTGCAGTCAGTTACCTGAGTCAATTTAATAATAGCTATTCACATGTTCATTGGAATTATGCAAAAAGAATTTTAAAATATTTGTTAAGAACAAAAGACTATTGTTTGAAGTACTCCAAAGGAAGAGCAGAACTGGTAGGTTTCGTAGACGCCGATTGGGCGAGTGATACAATTGACAGACGGTCATACACAGGATTTTGTTTCATGAAATCCGGCTCTGCTATTTCGTGGGAGAGTAAAAAACAAAGAACCGTTGCTTTGAGTTCTTGTGAAAGTGAGTACATGGCTTTGTCAGAAGCTTGCCGCGAAGCCATTTACTTACAAAACCTTGAGGTGGAACTAATAGGTTTTTGTAATAAGATTGTGATATATAATGACAGTCAGAGCGCATTAAAGCTGGCAAATAATCATCAGTCACATAAGCGTTCTAAACACATAGATGTGAGGTACAATTTTATTAGAGAGGTAATCAATAATAATATTGTAGAAACAATGTATTTGCCAACTGCCAACATGCCCGCTGACCTGTTAACCAAAGGTTTACCGGAGGTGAAACATTACAGGTTTATGAAAACACTTGGTGTGGTTCAAAAATAATTGTAACTTGTCTAAATAAGATTTTGGTATTTATGAAAAGTTTATTTTTGTGAGCTTTCATGTTAATTTGTAATTTCTTGTTTTTCCCTTCTGGTTGTTATATAATTGAACTAAATTATTGAATAAGTTAGTTTCAATAGGACCTTATATTTGTTAAGTATATAATATTGGTTCATTTGTTATTTTGATATAGTGGGGGTGTTGTTAATTCATATCAAAATAATAAATATGTATTATCAAACATAGTTCCTAGCGCCATCTAGTTACGTTCTTGTGACAACTTCATGTATGGTCTATGTCTATTGTGAAATAAATACCGTTACTTGTCAACCGCCATCCCCGTGTTTTAATAAAGAGGTATTTGCAAAATAGTAGAAAACAAAAGTGAAAAGGCCCCCGCTTTTTGAAAAGTCTAAATTAAACCCAAAGCGGCAAATCTCATTTCACAACTAGGAGAAGACGTAAAATTGTGTACGCACCACGGGCGGTAATTCGTAAAGCCCCAAATCGCATATTTATGGCCTTCACCTTCGGTTCGGATTAGGGTTGCCACCTTTTTGCGCCCCAAAAAAAGTATTTCTCGTCTGACGGTACAAAAATAAAAAGTACACAGCATAAAAATAAAGTATTTTATTGTATTTTTTTAAATACATATTTTTTGTTTGATTTTGCATTGGCTCACAATTTCTTATCGGCTTGGATTGAAAACATCTAAGACTGTGATAGAATCACCCTCCAGGCTCTTAACGTTTTTTCCACTTTACGTTTTTTAGGCGTATTGTTGCTATTCAAACTTGCACTTGCAACCGCATCTTCAAGTCACTTTCCATGTTAAGTTAAAGAAACTTCGACTGCTTCACAAGATTCAAAGAAACCTAACAATTCAATGCAATTTTTTTTTTCCAAAATTTGCAAGTTTTGTTTAAGAAAATACCATTCAAGAATAAAGGTCATAAATAAAGTATTTTGACGTACTTTGTGTTTAGTAAAACATAAAGTACACACAGCTAAAATAGAGTACAATACTTTATATTAAAGTATGGGTGGCAACCCTAGTTCGGACCGCAAACACGTGCGATCTGAGGCATTCACGAATTCACCGCCCTAGGTACGTAATGTACTATTTCAAACCCGTCTTACATTGTGAAGAAAATTACAGAAGGTATCCCGTTAAAAGTAATAATAAGAACCAACCCTGGTTCGTATCGTAGGTAACATGCATTTGTAAGTATTATTGTTGTTTATTGTACAACTTCATAGTACTTTTAAGGGGCTGTCCATATATTACGTTATATCAAAATAGGGGGAGGGGGCGTTGACCATCTGGATGATGGTTAAAAAGAGAATATGATATGAATTAACATATATTGACGAAGAACGATGACGCAATATATGGACAAGCCCTGAGTAGGTACCAAATTAAAAAATACTTACTGTTCACAATTTGCGGGCAGTTTGAAAAAAGATAAAGCAACGTCCTTTTGAGTATTCATGCAACCATAAACAGAGCAGCTGTGGCCGTTTTTAGTTTTTGCCATCGTGCTTTTAAACGCTTCTTAATAAAAATAGGTACGCGCAGTTCGTCGCGTTCAAGTCGGCAGCGGCGGTGGATCACGGCACGACGCACGTGTGCTCGCTCGCGCGGGGCCGGCCCTCGACTGACGGCCCGGGGCCTCGCGAGCGCAAGGTGTCTGACGCCCCCTGCCCCACCCACTGCAAGCCCCCCGGTTCTGGCGACTCTAAAATCTAAATTGAGACATGTTTGCACTATAATGTAGGAGAGTACTTAATAGAGGCAAGGTGTTTAAGCCCTCATTACACTTTCCTAAATTAAGTCATCCTAAGTAGAATGCTAAGGATAGGAAGGAGGCTCCTGATTACACTGTTCTAAATTTAGTCACTGATTCAGTCAGCATTTCAATCGTGTCGGTGTCAACTCCTATGTTGCCCAAAACTTCTTTTTCGTACGCCATGTTTCTATACCTACAAGTACAAAACGAGACACGTCCGCCCGCTGTCAGTACGCTTATCATGAGTTTGTCAATGACGGCTTAGGCTAACGAGTACCGAGTTTTCTATCTGTGCATCCCGCTCGTACTGTCAAAGTGCAATAGAGATGCACAGATAGAAAACTCGATACTCGTTAGCATAAGCCGTCATTGTCAAACTCATGGTAAGCGTACAGGTGTGCGCGGCGACTGACTGCACTAAATGTTATTACACCTATCCTAACTAGGATGCTAAATCATTCAGCTTGTCAGAAACCATCCTTGCTCCTAATTAGCTGGACATCCTAACTTGCTAAACGCGATTACACTTTACTAATTTGGGATTCTAAATCATTTAGAATCCTAAATTTAGGAAAGTGTAATAACCCTCTTAGTCTGATTTATTATTACTCGTGCATTAACAGCAAGTCTAAGTGACATTAGTGACAGCAGGTCACAGAACACATCAAGTACTTATGTTTCTCAGCATCGTACGTTACGACACGTTTACTTGTCTCTGTTTCGCTCCCAGAAATAATCATACCGTCCTGCTTTGCTCCGTGTGTAATTGCAATATTCGCAGCTCATTCATGTGATCATGTGTGGACGCTTTTAAATGACGGTATTTCGTATAGACAACATATATGTATCTACCTCTTTTGATGTTAACAGCCACCTGCAGCCGGGCCCTCATGCTCGTTAACGACCTAACAGCCGGGCCCTCATGCTCACAGAACAGAAAAAACAGTTTGTTATATTCCGTGGTCATGCTCGTAAACGACCGCAACAGGAAACCGGCGCTGGCGCCGATTCCGTGCGGGGTGGCTTGATTGGTGGTGAATACATAAGAGGCCGCAGTAAGCTCGATTCTCCATACAAACGTAGTTACGCTCTCATTTTAAAACTGCGTCTTGGATTGTAACGAAACTTTGCATATACAATAACATGAGGTATATCTATGTCTATAATTAGTTTATGTAGCTTCAGATACCATAGTAAAAAAAATACAGCGAATTTAATGTTTTCATACAAAACTTGTTTTTGCTGTATTTCGTTTGTTTTATAAACTGGAACCATGTAAACGAATTACAGACAGATATACCTCATGTCATTGTATATGCAAAGTTTCGTCACAATCCAACACGTAGTTTTGAAATGAGAGCGTAACTACGTTTGTATGGGAAGGTGAAATTCGGCCGAGCTTACTGCGGACTCATAAGCATGACTAATGACGCCGCTGAAGCTGAAGGTCCTAGATTCGAATCCCTGCAAGGGCAAATATTTCTGCGATGAGCATGAATATTTGTTTCTGAGTCTTGGATGGTCTTTATATATATCTAATTAATATTTCGATATAAATACTCCCAAAAATGTGCCATAAAATGCATATCCACATGGGGACAATAATATGATACGGGCCGTAATATTTATTTATCACTACCTTCTGCCCGCGACTCCGTCCGCGTAGAACTCGTTTATATCGCAGCTCCATATAAAGTTTCAGCCTCTTTTTTTTTTTTTTTTGAACCTGACTGCTGCTGCTACGAGGGCTGTTCCGAAAATAGTTAGTCAACAGCGTACTATTAATCGTATTCATATAATTTTACTGTAGCTCAAAGGCAAATTTCATTACAAACTTTTTCGTGTAAATGTCACTGGCCAGTGACATTCCGTTATTTTTTTATGAAATCAGAAAAAAAACATGTCTGCCACTTTTTGCTCGCAAAAATGGAGCTAACGCGGGAAGCATTTCGTGCTATGATATATTATGATTATAAACGAGGGCTAACTTACAAGGATTCTCGTGAAAATTTAACTAGTGTTTTTGGGCCATTATCCCCATCTCTTGCCACTGTCAGTTACTGGTTCCGTGAATTTAAGCGTGGGCGGAGCGACGTCAAAGATGAGCCTAGACCGGGGCGACACCCAAACGCAGTCACTCCAGAAAATGTTATCAAGGTGGAGTGGCTAATCAAGGAATCTCGAAACATTACCCACCGAGAGATTCAGGATGAACTGAAGATTGGATCCCAGGCAGTTTCTACCATTTTGCATGACCACCTTCAAGTTTGAAAGGTTTCGTGTCGATGGATACCACATTTTCTCACACAGGAGCAAAAAGATAGACGTGTCGATTGGTGCAAATTTATGCTAAAAAAATTCGATAAAGGCGATTCACAACAAGTGAGCTACATAGTGACATCCGACGAATCTTGGATATATAGCTACGACCCATTTACAAAACAGCAATCCACGCAATGGGTCTTTGAAGAAGATGATTTACCTACTAAAGTAGTTCGCGGCCGAAGCGTCAACAAAAAAATGGTTGCTGTTTTTTTTCGACGTAGTAGACCGGTAGCCGTAATTCCACTTGAAGATCATAAAACAGTTACCAGCCAATGGTACAGTGAAGTTTGCTTGCCACAGGCCTTCCAGGAGCTGAACGTCAGCCGTCCAAGTACTGGAACCCGGGGCATAATTTTTCATCAAGATAATGCTCCGGCTCACACGGCTGCCAGAACCATGGATTTTTTTAGCAAATCAGGAGTGCAACTGCTACCACACCCTGCGTACAGCCCTGACCTGGCTCCGTGTGATTTTTTTCTGTTCCCCACGTTAAAAAAATCATTACGTGGGCGACGATTTTCGACGGCGGATGAAGCAGTAGACGAAATCAGGCGACTTTTTTTTGACCTTCCGCAAGAACAGTTTTTTTCCTGTATTGAAAGTTGGTTCAGTCGAATGCATAAGTGCATAAATGTAGCAGAGGAATACTTTGAAAAATTGTAATTAAAGTTTTATTATATTCCTTATAGTTTTTGTTTAACTAAAAATTTTCGGAACAGCCCTCGTATAATAGGACGGACCCAATATAGCGGTCGAACTGCGTGGTTGGAGGGTGGCCTGGGGAAAATCCAGGGGAAGCCTCCGGCACGACCACGCGGGGAACCCACGACCACGCGGGGATCACCCTCCTATTTCACCCCTTTAGGGGATAATTTCGGAGATTAAAACTATCCTATGTCGTGAAGAGACACACTTTCGCATTTATAATATTTGTATGGATTTACGGGCGTTATACATATTATGTCACACTCGTTGTCCTCTGCTCATAATCGCGGTCTATTTCATATTGATATGGGGTAAACGTCACAGTGTTTGAACTTGGCCAAATCATGGCACTTTTAATGTTGTCCAAACCAAATCGGAACGTTTACCTTAAGCGACCGTAGTCTGCCTTGCTTACTGCACTGGGAGTACTGGGACCCTAAACCCGAGTACCTATATTGTATACTTGAGATTATCGAGTTGGCCGAACCGCATCAAAGTCGTCCATGCAAAAAGCAACTCTACTATCCTAGGTAGAAGATTCAAATTCCAATGATAGTTTTATAAAAAGTCGGCCACATTATATTTACCACCTAGTTATATTTAAAACTGTCCCATGCAGACACGCAGGCGCATCTAATGGCTGCGCGTGCGTTGAGTTATGGGTTCATGGTAAACCTTGCACGCCACATTTGCGAATTTAAACCTTACCCCGTTGCAATAAGGTTCAAGGGAATGAATCCTTATGCAAACCGCTTCCAGCGATCCGGCTTTCGCGTTTTTAATTAGTTAATTACTCGCCAGTTCTGCCTCGAAGCGAAACGGACGTATGCACATGTGACCAGCGTTGTTACAGGACTTTGTCGGAGACCGCGCCAACCGAGGGGCAATATGACATTCACATTTCGTAATTCAATTTCATTTCAACGTGTTCTGCGCACTCGTAAGGGCCTGGCCACGGTATTGCGCGAATTTTATCTGTTCACTGCGCGGTCGAGGCGTGCAACACACTGTGGTTATAGCTTTTAATTAGGCGAACTAACTTGACAGTTCATTGCACACGAATGTTGCTACAGTTTCGCTAGTGCTGTAAATGTCGATATTTAAAAAATCCAGTTCATACAAGAGGTTTAGTTAAAGTAGTTTGTATAAGAGTGTTGTCATCATTCTTGTTCTTGAGTAAAAGTTATGTAAGTAATAGCTTGATAGAAATTTGGTTTCTAAAGAGATCTTTGAGCTATTATAGTATGATTTGCCAATACGAATAAGATTATACTTAGTCTGATCTACCATCCGTGAAACAGGAAGGCAGCTGAGAGACTAATTCTATTTATTTCTTACATTCGTTTTCTACTACTGACACGGTTGGTGGACGGACTATGCAAGGTAGTCCTACTTTATGAATTCAAATTCCTAATAAAACTGTAAAAATGAATATGTAGATTCTTGTAAAGTTATCAGCATCATCATCATATCAGTCGAAAGACGTCCACTGCTGGACATAGGCCTCCCCCAAAGAGTGCCAAAGTGGCCGGTCCTGCGCCACCCGCATCCAGCGAACTCCAGTTAAGTTATCAACATAAAATATATATATTATTCAACAATGTATACCTACAAGATGTCTAAAACATGCTTATTTTCTAATTGTATAAAACCTTTTCCATTAATACTATGATTTGGCACCCTCCTCGATATTTAAAAAAAGGGTGAAATTAAAAAGTAAAACAAGTGATTTTAGATAATAATTGTATGCAAGTCGTTGAGAGATCTTAATAACAACCTTTAGATATTATTACTTGCTACGTTACATCGTTTTGTTGTAATCACTCCTAACTGGATTATGGATCCCCAAGATCCAGAGTCCACAAGGAGACGCCAATCAACGCCGCAGCCATCTACCTAGAGTATCTCCTCTCTAGAGTATCGCCTCTAGAATATCACCACCAAGTAAACGAAAGTGTCGAGCCTTGAGTGACACAGAAAAAATAATGGTGTATCGTTTATATGCTCATGTATATAATGAAAAATTCGATATATACGGCGGTATATACGTCAACAAAAATGAGTGTGTACTAAAAACGTCCGAAATCCTAGGCATGTTGGGGCACCTGATACCACATGGCAATTACATAAAAACTATAATTGAACTAAAGATAGAAGGAAGGAGAGGCAGGGGAAGACCAAGACGTGCGTTTATGGACCAAGCTTAAGGCTGTTACACTACCCAAATGAAATCTAAAATCGAGCCCCTCCACACGCCACCCGTCCCGCCCCTCGATACAGTGACGATACAACAGCGCCACGTAAGAAGTGACGACTTAATGAACTAACAGGACTAACTTAATGTAATGTCGTATCAAGAGCTCAAAACAGTGGCTGAGAGAAGAACAGAGTGGCGATTACTCCACCGACAAGAGCCGGGCTCTTAAATTTACGTCGACGACAACGACGAAATTCTTTTATTTTTTACTAAACCTAAACGGAATTGGCCACAATCGCCTTTAATGTAATAACAGCATTCGTTTTGCATTGTATACCAAATTTGAGGCGTAAGGTGTAAATGTCCGATTTACACCGTTTATCCCTAGTAGGTATTACGCAAGTATGTTTGAGTGTGAGAGATTTGGCCTGGTAAATTATACAGTAACCGATTTCAGTATTTTATGAGTGGTTAATATAAATGAGCGCTTCCGTGCTTTGGAAGGCACGCTAAGCAATTGATTCCGGCTGCTGCTGTCATCTGTCATAGACGACATATACACATATGTACGTGGTCGACATATATGTATGTAGTTGTTAAGCCGCTCACTTCACTAAGGGGGTTCAACTGTCGCTCGCGTCCGCAGGAGCTACCTCCACAACCCTGCACGTGTCCCCTGGGTGGTACTAAAGAGTGACGACCTTTAAAGGCCAAAATAATGTATGCCATACGATTACATAAATAGTATTTTATGAAAGTAACGTCTGACAAAAAAAAAAACAAAGTCTGCGTGAAACAAATTGAAATCAAATTGGAATATGAAATGTAATTGTAAACTGGACCCCAGTTTGCGCACGCGACATCTGCATACGGGTGCTGTGCGTGGATAATGACGGCATTAAACAACACATTAACTGCGAGCGTTCTAATCGGCGCACACGCACGATCAGCAGACACTTAGAAGTCTTGGAACGTAATTAATAGCCTTAAATTGAAGTTTCAGAGAATCAAACACACTTTCGAAGTCAACTGGTCGATTACAAAACGTTAATTGAATACACGGTAAGTATTGAAACAGTTCATTTTTTGCAATGGGATTAGTAAAGTATACTTATTTCGTCAAGAAAGCAAGATGTAAAATTGAAATTCGTATAACGGTGCGCGATCAATGAAATTATGTTGTTACTATGTAAAACGGAACGTACCTACATATGAAACGTCATGTGCGATACGCTTGCTAGACCTTCACAGGCATAGATATATATATCGTAAAGATAGTCCCAGCGCGCAAGAGTAATTCGTCCAATGCGGTGGCCCGACACTGGCAATTGCGGGCCACCGTGCCTTAGTCTTCAGCCGTCACAGTATGTCAAGCGAATATTGTTCGGACAGGCGTATCTTTCCTTTCGATATCATTGTCCACAGGAGGTTACCATTAACAACTTCGTTTGGCGCCAAACTGACAGTGGGATAGGCCTGCTAGATAGTACTCTCATCTTATTGTACCTCCCGTGTTGGGCTGCTTAAATATGAACAAGATGCATTCCGGTGTACCCAAGCATGAAATTTCAATAAAAGTTTACTTATTAATGAAATCGAACGGACCTATAAGTACTATTTATTATGCGTAAGCACTTGCATAATTATGTTTCACTTTTTACTTCGAGCGCGACCTAAAGTTACGTGGCCGAAATGAATAATTGAATATAATGCTGAATCCAATTTAAATGAGAATCAACCGTCAGTCCGCCATCCGCACAGCGTCATTGCTTCATTTCCCGTCCCCCATGCAAATGCGCGCGGAAATATTGCACTAATCCTATTAGATTAATTGCATAATGTGCCATGTTTGTTCTATTAGAATGCTGGGAGCGTGCGTGTAATCCGAATGGTATAAATTTGTGTTAAAAAATACCCATAGTACTGGTTTTGATGGCATTTCATGTAAAATTGTAAAAAAAGTAGCGCATATAATATCACCAATAATCAGTTATATTACAAATCTATGTATTGAAACAGGTCGTTTCCCTGAAATATTAAAGATAGCCCTAGTGAAACCTCTATTTAAGAAGGGCGACAAGGAAAACATGAATGATTACAGACCAATAGCCCTATTATCCATTTTTTCGAAAATAATCGAGAAAGTTATTTACAATAGCCTTTACCAATACTTTGAGACTCGCGACTTATTTGCAGCAGAACAAAAAGGCTTCAGAAAAAACAAGTCCATTAATATGGCAATTTTTGACCTATTACAAAAAGTTATGAAGGAGTTAGACGAAAAAAAAACCTGCTGTTGCTCTGTACATGGACATGTCGAAGGCTTTTGACTTTGTTGATCATAACATATTGTTAAATAAATTATATAACTATGGCGTACGCGGTAACGTTCACGATTTAATAAGATCTTATCTAACCGGACGAAAGCAAATGGTTACAATCAATAAAATTTGTACTAAATCTAAAAAAGAAATATCCGTATCATCTGGTTTGAAAGAAATAAAATACGGAGTGCCCCAAGGCAGTGTATTAGACCTTTGCTTTTCCTGATCTATATTAATGATTTGCCATTGACTATTACTGAACACTCAATGATCCTTTTCGCCGACGATAGTACAATAATATTTACTGGAAATGATACACAAACATTACAAAATGAAATCAACAAAGCAGTTGATACAGTAATTACATGGTTGAATATGAATAATTTGTGCATTAATTTAAATAAAACTAAAATCATGAATTTCAAGCAAAGAGTTGATAGAATACCGAATCTCGTTGTGACATATAAAAACCATCAAATTGACGAATCAGACCTTACCAAGTTTTTAGGATTAAGTTTAGATAATAAGTTGACATGGAAAGATCAGATTGACATTATATGTAAAAAACTTAACAAATTCTCATATGCATTATATAGTCTTAGAAAAATTGTAGGTCAACCAGCTGTTCTAACCGCCTATCACGCGTATGTAACTTCAACTTTGAGATACGGTGTCATGTTCTGGGGCAATTCCACAGACAGAGAGATGGCTTTCAAAGCACAGAAACGATGTTTACGATCAGTATGTAAAATACCATCAACGGAATCATGTAAAACGCATTTTGTTAGACTAAGCATACTTACATTACCGTGCCTCTATGTATTTGAAACCGCAGTTTACGTTAAAAATAATATGCATCTGTTTTCTGTTTTTAACAGTGCTCGCCGATGTCACAAAATATACACTAGATCAATAAAAACGGCTTTTCTTGCAAAAAGTATTTTTGGGATGGCACCTAAAATCTATAATAAATTGCCTAAAAATCTATGCAAAGTGGAAGACTAAGTAGAATTCAAAAAAAGTCTGTTTACACTTTTAATAAAAAAAGCCTACTACTCACTCAATGAATATTTAACGGATTGTGATCTCTAAAAATTACAGAACGCATTAATAATAATCATTCATTTATATTATAAATAATATATGTACTTGTATATATATTTGGCATAGCGCAAAATATACTTGCTTGATAAAAGTGATTCCGCGAGCGTATGAACTAGGTATCCATTACTGTAAATTAGAAGCATGCTCCATCTTGTCATAAAATATTTGTATGCCTTAATGGCAAAACATAGTGGTACATAATTTTAAGTTTTTGTTCTTAGACCATCCTTTTACCTATGTTTACAAATAAATGATTTTGACTTTTGACTTTGACTTTGACTTTGACTTTGACTTTGTGTTATCTGAGTGAATAACGCTACGCGCCATACAACTCGGGCGCGTTTGTATTGTATGTATGGTGCAGTAGGGGCCGTGGTATTAGGGGTGAGGTAATCACCCAATATCACAGTTCTAAAAGTTAAATATTAGTCACACAAGGTTAGTTACCTATGAACGCAAAAGGTAAAATACTCCTTACCAATTTACAGAGTAAAATTGGGTAGCACTCCGTGTTTAGATTATCTGAAAAATAGTGATTACAAGCAGAATCTGGAGAAATCTCTCCCTCTCAACTTCTTGAGTTATTGTGTGCTCAAAACAGTTTCTGTCACATCACATTTCAGGTCAATTTCTAAGATGAATTTTCAAGGAATTTCTGCAGATTATGTTTGTAATCTCTGTGTTCTTTGTTTGTTCTTGATGAGGAGGGAGAAGGAAGACGACACAATTTACTGTTTTTTCCCTTTATTGATTGATAATGCGTGACTCGGTTCCTAACAATTTAGGTACTACATAACAAAAAAGAAGTCAGGAATAGAAAATCTTAAAAGATACGGACAGAGCCCCACGAATAGGGAGCACAATCGAGACGACCGTCCCTCGTTAATGAAACTTTAGTCCCTTTGAGGGTTCCCTGCGTTCACGAAAATATGTATTTCAATAACAGTCCTGGATGACGGGGACACAAGTGGCGGAATAATAAAGCTTTGTATTTGATTAGTTGCGACGCGACAGGGAGGCAGACTACCCTGTTCAAAACCCGTCTTGATCCGCTTCACGTAATCCTAGTGTATCCTGACCCTGAGACTCGTAAAACGTTCGCGTAAAGGAGATCTGACTATACTGGTCCGCTGCGCCTCGGGCTAATTGTGAAAAAGCATAGTAAATACCAGTCAGGGGTAGGCCGGCTAGGCCGTGCCCGTGTTATGATTTGGATATTGAATTTCTTCGCGGACCTTCGCTAGCGTAAACAGACACGCTCCAGGGAATTAACTGTGTTTGTTTAAGTTATCATAACAGGGCCTACGACTGCGCCAGTTGTCCGATGGAATAAAATGGGGTCTTTGTCTACATTGGTTTTCTCGTAATAGGGCACTCCACTTCGGCTATTGTTTGCCAAATAGTGCAGTGCATCCCTTAGACCAAGAAAAAGATAGACAAAGCATTACAAACAACCTATAATTGTTTTTTTTTTCACGACCGATATTTGATAGTTGTCATCCCGGTACAATAAACGTCAATTGACATTAAACTGTACATGACATTAAATTGTACTGGGATGACAGCTGCCAAATATTGGATGTAAGGGTATTTTCACTATAGTGAAGCCGGTTTTCAATCAAGCCAAAATCCCGAAAGTCCCGAAAGAAATGGGATTTTTATTTTATTGTCCCGGTTCTTTACTAGGTTAAAAAAACAGGGATTTCCCGGGATTTTCGGTTCCGGGACGTCCCGGGTGCAAACCCTAATATAAGTTTAGCACAAGCTCACTCACACATGTAATAACAAAATTAAAGAAAACTCTCCAGCACGTGTCAAAATGCTGTCAAGATAAACTATCTCTAGTTATCTATCATGTCATCACGTCATGCTCTTTTTCTTTTTCTTGGTCTGAGGTGCATCCATACTAAAAATATAAATACGAAAGTGTGTCTGTCTGACCGCTGAACCGATTTAGATGAAATTTAGTAGAGATAGTTTGAGTCACGGGGAATATAATAGTAGGGAATATAATAGGGTCATATAATAATATAGGGTCATATAATAGTTTTTATCCTGGAAATCATTCCCTAAGGTAAAATGGAGGGAGAAAGTTTATATGGATCTCCGATGTAAACAAACGATTTCCTCACGGACGGAGTCGCGGGCAGAAGCTACTGTTTCTATGTATATGAAAGTAAATACTAATGTTAAAGGAGGTCGAGAGTAGCACAATGACGGCCTTTGTCATTCCAATCATCACCGTCGTCCCGTCCCAACCTCAGCCTGTATGGTTGTTGCAGCCTGTTGCTATAATAGGACGGACCCCTTATAGCGGTCGGACTGCGTGATTGGAGGGTGGCCTGGGGAAAATCCAGGAGAAGCCTCCGGCACGACCACGCGGGTGAAAAAGTTGTAACCACATCCGTCACTATATGTATAGCACAGCTCGCTTTTTTTGTGTTACAACAGAATATTGTTCGATGGGGCATTGTGGCTTCCTAACTTACCCAATGTATATCGTACGAAAAGCGACTTCATCTTACTAAGTTCAACTGAAATGCGTTGCGCCATGGTTGAAGCTACGGTAGCCCAGTGGTTCAGGCATGCGGCTGTCAAACGGCGGTCGTGGGTTCGAATCCCGGCTCGTACCAATGAGTTTTTCGGAACTTATGTACGGAATACGATTTCATATTTACCGTTAGCTTTTCGGTGAAGAAAAAAAACATCGTGAGGAAACCTGCATACATCTGCGAAGAAATTCAAGGTGTATGTGAAGTCCCCAATCCGCACTGGGCCAGCGTGGGGACTACTGCCCGTTCCCTCTCATACATGAGATGAGGCCTGTGCCCAGCAGTGGGACGTATATAGGCTGATGATGTGTGTGTGTGTGTGTGTGTGATGGTTGAAAGAAAATGCGGTTTATTCCCCAACTCCTACACTAGCCCTATGTGGGCCATTACAGACAAGAGTATTTATGTAATAGTGGAAGCCCCACAAGCCCAATTTCATAAGAAAACCGCAAATCGATGTACAGTTTAGCCGTTTGGCACACGCATACTAGAGGTCAAAACAATTTTTTTGACCCGCAGTTCCTAAAAAAATTTCCATTAGGGGGGGAGTGCCGAAACATTTTTCTTTTTGTATGGAAAACATTTTTTTTTTTAGAAACATATCGTGTGTAGTATCATATGAAAGGGCTTTTTGAGGCAATTCTAAAAATATGCCACTTCATTACAGTTTAGCCATATTTTTTTAATTAAAACAAAAATAATTTTCGAAACATACCAAGTCCTCCAGACACGATAAGGCTGATTTTTTAAAAATTCAATATACCACAAATGATACGTGATATCCTCATATCTAACCTCAAAAAGCAATTGTGAAAAGGATTGCATTAAGTATTTTTTTTTTAATTTTTCAATATCACCAAGGGACACAGTTCTACTTGAATACCTATTTTACGTGACTTATGGAACTGTACTGCAGATACGTTACTTATTAATCATAAAATGATACGTAGTATCCATATATCCAACGGGAAATACCTCTTTAACCCTTTAACTGCGCTTTTTCATCAGTTGGTATAGTTTGGTTAGTTTTTGTCACAAAATATCAAGGTAATATATAAGGATAAGGATATCAAGATATAATGTATCACAAATGATCCGTTATATCTTTATATCTAACCCCAAGAAAGCAATTTAGAAATAATATCATATAGTTTTTTTTTAATTTTTTTATTTGATTGTTTCACTTGGTAATATTGAAAAATTAAAAAAAAACTTAATGCAATTATTTTCAAAATTGCTTTTTTGAGGTTAGATATGAGGATATCACGTATCATTTGTGGTATATTGAATTAAAAAAAAATCAGCCATATCGTGTCAGGAGGAGCCCAAACTTGGTATGTTTCGAAAATTATTTTTGTTTTAATTAAAAAAATATGGCTAGAATGTAATGATGTGGCATATTTTTAAAATCGCCTCGAAAAGCCCTTTCATATGATACTATACACGATAGGTTTCCGAAAAAAAAAATTTTTTTCCACATACAAAAAGAAAAATGTTTCGGCACTCCCCCCCTAAGGGAATTTTTTTTAGGAAATGCGGGTCAAAAAAATTGTTTTGCCCTATAGTATGTGTGTGTCAAACGGCTAAACTGTACATCGATTTGCGGTTTTTTTAAGCGTAGGGCTACCACTATAATGTGTACCATATGTAATGCAATATTTCTATTTACCTAAAGTTACCGGGCACTTTCTTAAGTAACTCAAGTTAATTTTGATTTTTCGTTGCCACAATACTCCTGCAAAAGACAATGCGAATTACATATAGCCTCTTACAGGATTCGCGTGCGAAATGCACTCTTTTTTTTATTGGCTTACTGCACGCCACACAGGATCCCTTTGCTGGGCGAGGACCAGAGCCAGAGGGCCAACCAGCAAATCGAATGCACTCCTTATTTAAGTCTCATTATATATTCGTTGCACACTCAGTGGGTACATAGTAGGCCGCATTTTCCATCCCAGTAAATGGCCCTGTCACGTTACGCCGCTGCACTTGGCAGCGTGCGGCTACACCGCCGCGGTTAATGCAGCGTGCGGCTACACCGCTGTGGTTAATGCAGCGTGCGGCTGCCTGCGCCGGATTGGATTCGTTTCAAGCCTTGATTGGGTTTTTGTTGTGCCCTTCGTGCCAAGAACAGCTATTAGCGCAATGGGCGGCGGGGGGGTATGATGGCTGATGGCAATTTAATTCGCCATTTTGTATAGAAATATTAAAGTCGATAGGTGCGCGCACTCGCTCTGACACAATAAGCGAGTGCAAGCGAGTGAGCAATCTAACGTTGATCGGCCTGTAATCGTAAGTTGATAAATAGCTAGCTTCTGCCCGCGACTCGGTCCGCATGGAACTCGTTTAGGGAGTGATTTCCGGGATAAAAACTATCCTATACCAAATTTCATCTAAATTGGTTCAGCGGTTTAAGCGCGCAAAGGTAACTGGCAGACAGATAGACATACAGACAGACTCTCTTTTCGCATTTATAATATTAGTGTGCATATGGATAGTAAATAAATCATTATAGGGGGACAATCATACGCAAATCAAATTTACCCCATAGTAAACACAGTAAGGTCTGTGTTATGGGTACTAGACGACGATATATTTTATAGACATCATTATATATACTTTTCATCTCTCCTGTTCTGAAAGTTGAGTTTTCATGGGTGTCTTCATATAGCCGGGTGGAAAATTGCGTGTTCTCCCCTAGGGTGGAAAGTAATTTTTTTTAATTGGTAAGATCAGCCACGGAGTCGAAGATAATACAGTATTAAAATAAAAGCTTTTCACAAATCGACAGTCAGCTATAGGTACCTACATTAAACGACGTGTTTATTACGACCTAGGTTGATATTAAAATCGTTTTTCAGTTGGTTTATTTTTATTCGCAATTACAGAAAATCAATATTCAAAATCATTCCTGTATTCGACTGCCCGCCATAATGCCATGTAACTTTTTCTTTTTTTACGTTTCGCCATGGCCCTCTAGATTAGTCGCGTCGCGGCCTACTCGATTACAATTTAAGTCGTGTAGTCTAGTAGGCCGTGGCATAATGTAGCCAGTGCGAAGAAGTTGGATATTGGATAGTACCTACAATTATTTTAATTATTTTCCTCACAGTCGAAATGAAAAGTAGAGTGTTTAACTCGGGTGAAATTACCCATTTGACCTTTGAACTATTGGCGCTCTCACTTCGTTCGGGCGCCAGAAATATCTCGGGTGCAATGGGTCACTTTCAACCCTTGGTTAACAATCTACTATACCTAAATACAATGAAAACATCGAAGACTCAGAAACAAATATTCATGCTCATCACACAATTATTTGGTCTTACCGGGATTCGAACTCAGGAAATTGCTAACCAGTCGCCTTTTGTATGTGTGATGTCATCCAATTCGAGTAGAGACGAACTAGCGATACAATACAACTTAATATTACTTTGCTTTATTAGTAAAGAATTCGTATAAAATACATTATAAAATATTATAATGTTATTAATATTATTATTATTGTTTTATTTTTATTATTATTATACTCTTCATTATTATTATTATTTTAAATTATAATAGCCTAACTATGTACATCCTGCCTATAAACTAACAAAATAATAAGAAAACTACATATTTAATATTAAATCTGCCCGTCAACTACGACCATCTTCATATGTATTTACGGTGTTCCATGCGGTGTACAATTTGTGGAAATATTTTATCGTCTACAATTTCAGTTCATGGTTATTTTATTGCGAAGTTATGGGGCAAGCCTACATTGTGCTACATTTTGCCCTTCGCGTGTGTCTCCTTATGGAATCTGCCGCGACCCATGATCTATAGTTCTACTCTATGCTGAAATGTACGTATAGTATACAATCATTTCGTAAACCTCTTTCAATGCAATCCCATAGATTTACCCGAGAGAGGCACTGTTTATACCCCTTCCTGGCTATCCTCAGAAGACAAGCACAGCTTGGACTTGTACTTAATACAATGTTACTTCCATACAAACTTTACTATCTAGCTTTAACCAGCCGTCGGCTCGGCTCACACAGTCTGAATTCATACACTGAGTCATAATCTGAATGACTCCCCAGCAAATAATAATAAAATCGTTTATTGGAAAAACACACTTTGATACATCCAAATGGACAGGGGTCTCCGCACTAGGCTTCGCCTGTATCGCGGGGAAACAGTAGAAATTACTTACATAGCAGAACTTTAAAAGTTACGTACAGTTGACCAAAAGTAATAAAATTAAAATAAATAGTACATTAAATTTACGTCTTCACCTGGCCACAGTGCGAGTTTTCAGCGCAGCGTGCAGTAAAACTCGCATTATGGCCAGGTGTGACGTAAAAGATTATTACCTACACATTAATTTACATGTTGTACATAAACAGTATTCAGAGTATGAATAAAACTTCAAATTATAAGTTACAGAAAAAAAGTATCAATAAAACTTAAGTCGCTTTATAAAGCAGTATTCAAATCGGTATGGAGTATGAAAAAAACTTAGATATAAACATTACCATAGACATTACTGAAGAAATTACCTTAACTATAAACCTAAGTTTTATTAACTTGGGTTAATTTGTCTATTATAGCCTCTGCCTCAGCGTAGTTAAGTGAGAGGTGCCATTTGAGGATCAGCTTTTGTATAGCAGTTAAAACGGTTTTGTGCAGAATTGCTACCAGAGTGTGTGTTACCTTTTTTGCTCTTGAGTGATTCAGATGATGATGTGCATGAATTTTGACTGCGAACCCAGCCTTACATAATATGTTTCTATTCAGTCGCTCAGCAATACCGTTTGCGCACGGGGAAGCAGTACCTTCATGTGCTCCCCAAATCACACCGACGCTCGACAGGGTTCCGTGAACTGTGCACCCATTACCCCCTCATATATACACTTCACAGCCGATTGATTACTGGCACGACACTGTTTACTCGCCGTTAGGGTTCCGTAATCTTACAGGTTTACGGTTGAGTTGAATTTCCACATGCTGCGTGTTTAGATGCTGATCACAGCGAGCATTCAATTAAAATAGGCCATGCTTAGATGATTATGGTATTGAGCGGTGGAATCCCAGTATCAAATTGCGATATATATGACTACCAATACAAAATGTAGTGCATAATTATTTTCCATCGTATTGTCATGGAAACGTACAAACTTGTCTTGCTATTTCAGTCAGTCTCGGTACAAAAAGTACTGCGGTTGACTGAAGTAACATGAAAAATACGCATACTAAAACAATTTAGGTACACCTGCTATAATATGGTCAATGGTAAAGAAAAGTTGAAAAACCCCCGACATGTTCATTTCAAACTTTCCAAAGTCCAATATCTCAAAAACGGCTGAATAGATTTCCATGAAACATTTATGGCTAAGAACACTCGGGATAAAACTATCCATGACAAAAAAACCGCATTCAAATCGGTCCATCCGTTAGGGAGCTACGCTACCACAGACAGATACACAGATACACAGACACACAGACACGTTAAACTTATAACACCCCTCTTTTAGCATCGGGGGTTAAAAACATGGGAGCATACAAGTTGTATACCTACTGATTTGCCATACGATAAATAAAGCTACTCATAAACAATATGTCTCATCACTATTTTGTCAGCGGATTCGGTATACATAGGATTAAAACGATACATATTCGTGCACCAAACAATAGAATACTCACTATTACATCGTCTGCCTAAATTAAAATTAAGGCGCCGTAGGTTCAGCGAAGTTAAGCGAACACTGTTTTTGAAACAATATAATGCGTCTGTTTATAATAATATGGTTTAAAAAAAATACGAATAGTAATCTTGAGGCTTTTCTAGAGGGAGATCAGTGTTTAGAAACATGATTAAGCAATTTTCGCTCGATAGAAAAAAATCACGAACATTGGTCTAAAAAGGTCTAAAATACACTTAAAACATTTGTTACAAATTATGCACAAAAGCTAAACATATTAAAAATGGCTTCTATAAATCGGCAATGTCATGTTTGAGAGAACTCAGTGTTTACTTTTGTATTTATTTCAACGGCCAAAAATTGCGTTGCCAGATAAAATAGAATGGTTCTAACATTTGACTACGATGTTCGAGAACAAAAGGAGGGGTCACGCGCGGCAGTTACTCGTATAATATCAGCGAGGATAGTACAATCACGTCCCGGCATCCGGTCCGGCTAATCCCACAATCCCACCGGACGCTGTACCCCACCGGATCCTTGGAGCAGCGCCCGCCACGCGCTCGACTGGCATCCGCCCCCGAGGTCCTTTAACTACTTAGGCACAACTATTACAAACGTGCCTCACCCTATCAAGGGGCTCATAGCTCCCGATGACCTTCGATTTGTGTTACTTATGGCTTATTATAGTAACAACAACGAGGTTTCCGAGATAGCATCCCATATTTACAACAGAACTCACAGATTTCGAGATATATGAAACTTTGGCAAATTTTTGGCCAAAGAACCAGTTTTTATGGGCGTAATTAGGTGTTTTTTTTTACTAAAAATTTCTTGTGTGTTATTAGAGTCGTCAATAAGGAACAGTTAGAATGTAGATTTCATATTATATAAGAGTGCATAAACAACATACTATTGTCGAAAACAAAACCATGTTTGAATAACATAAAAAAACCAATGTAATTATTTTTCAAAATTCTCCTACTGCAAATGATTCAATATCAAATGATATAATATTTGATTGATATCAATGATTGAAGATCGATCGAGCGATAAGCGCTTGTACCATTAATATATCTATAGTTTTGACGGAGGAATATCAACTCTAACTAAGCTCGTCAAAAGGAGTCAAAATTCATCAAAACCTTAAGTAAAGTTTATCTTTTCAGTTCCTTAAAAAGGTGGAGTACGAGATGACGGCCTTCGGAATGTTGACTCTTTCTAACACTTTCCCTCGCACCATCAAATATGTAAATTGCTGTATATAATTGTAAATAGTTGTAAATGATTGTAAATAGTTAGTGTTAGTGGACCGTGCTAGCTTGTCCGTGTCAGAGTAAAAAGAGTAGGTATTTTATTTTATAAACACGTAATCTATACAAAGGATACTACGAGTATTTATCACCAATATATATGTCAAGGAAACTATCTGACACGCACTGCAGATTACTCTATGTTGAGAGTTGCGTCTGTTATTTTTAAACCAATAAATTAAATACCATCAGTTTTTGAATATCTTGACCAAGCGCTATTGTCATTCGATATTTTTTTGAATGAAAAACATGCCTGGAAAAAATTGTCCGCGGCAGCAGGGTGTGAGTGTTTTGTACGTAAAGGTACGCCACAATGAAATATTCATTGTGAAGCGGCGGTATAGTCGGCTTAGCTCCTTGTACTTGAAATAAATAAATAAATAAATAAATAAATAAATAAATATTTGGGGGGACAATCTTACACAAATCGATCTAGACCCAAACTAAGCAAAGCTTGTACTATGGGTACTAGACGACGATATACATACTTAAATAGATAAATAAATACTTAAATACATAGAAAACATCCATGACTCAGGAACAAATATTCATGCTCATCACACAAATAAATGCCCTTACCGGGATTCGAATATTTGCGGAAAAACACACAAATCGACCTAGTCCCAAACTGAGCCAAGCTTGTACCTACTAATGAGTTCGCCAATATCTACACAGACAACCTTTCACAAATACCTATACATATTTACATACCTATACTTTATTGTTACTGACATAAGACACATGTGACACTGTACTATGGGATCTATGGGTGCTAGACGAAGGTAATCATCCTTATATAAATAAATTAATAGGTACTTAAATATGTTCATAGAAAACGGCCATTATAGCCAGGAATAAATCGTGCCCATCACACAAATAAATACCGTTATCTGGATTCGAACCTTCAAAATCATTGAATGCATGGTGGCGCTTCAAAATCAATGAATGTCGAAGTTATATATAGTGTAACAATACATAAATATCGGGAGTTACACTACTTCCATCTTTAAACTGTTCGTCGTGATGGGATGGTGTAGAAACCTGTGAATTATGGCGGACTATCTCTGCGATTCACAACCAGTCTTGACACCTTAAACAATTACGCATTCCTATAATAACTTGACCCTCCTAATCCCTCACAAACACAGGAATCGCAGGTCAAGCTCACACTAGTTCGCTTGAGGTGATGTCTGTAAGTGCTGTGAATACCCTGCTCGGCAATTTGACTGAATTAGCGGTTGGGACGAATTAGGTTTGTCATCTTTGTTGATGGAGGTCCGCGTTCGCGAGAAACTTGGCGTTACTGTGACGGAGGATTTATTAGATTGTGATATTTTAGTCATCCTCGCCGTAATATCGAATTCATGGAAAGTCTGCAATGTGTAGAAAGCTGTAAACATGCGGGTTTCGGGTTCCCGCGTTTAGTTATTTTAGTCTCATTCTGTCAATGAAAAAGAACTCCACAAAGAGAATTCCGTCATATTGATATTTGTTTTATTTTTATGTTAAAGTTTTTCGAGCGTCTCTTTATAGGATGTCCTAAGAAGACGCAGTTCAGGATCAATATATTACTGAATATACTATGTACTGGTATATTCTGAAGCTGACAATGCCGAAGCTAATACATAGTATTATAGCTGGGACCAAACGTTGGTTGGAAGTTGGTTGGGTGATTTCGAGGTCATGATCCGGAATGATTAAAAGCGAATAAGATGATAATACTGAACGACTTTTCCCATGGGACGGGAACAACCACGAAATCCCCTGCCGCCTATATTCCCCGTCGTCGGAATATATGCATATTCGTGTGACTGAATACGGCCTACATACCTGCTACACGAGCTCGCTCGGGAGGGTCAAGATTCCGATATATAATCACCCAGTACGTCGTTGTCAAAGCGACTCACTTGACGGTACAAAAATGTATCTAACATTGGCATTGGTATCGACACTACCGCCCGCCAAAGTTGACGACCGTTGCCAGAAAACCAATGTTCCCGGAAATGGTACAACAATAGCCCTGTCCCAACTCCCAATGTTAGTCACACTGACTTTTCCATCGAGATATAAGTGTCACGAAAGCCCAACCATTTCATATACATAATGTAACGGTAGGCGCCGGCTTGCTTGCCATTCACATGACGCTGACGTGTGTAATGTGTATGGGGAGCGCCGAATCTGACGCCTAATTTAGAAAGCGTGATGCGACTTGAATTTTTACACGATTCTGTCCATACACAGGACACTATTTGTTTGTGTAACGGAGCTGTTATGGTATTCCATTAAATATTTGAACGTAAGGTATACATAGTTACATTATTATCCTCCAGTTTTCCAATGTGTCGGGACGCGAGCTCAGATAACGGCACCACACCAGGGGTTCTCTTGGAATTCTTTACTAATGTACAGAGATTATATATTCACTGGAATTTTAATAAAGCGTTGTTCCAAATGGGACCAGCCCACATCCACATGATTCCCATATACCTAGGAATCCACCGCTGATCTAGTACCGAGACGCATACATTATTAATTTGCTAAACCTAATTAGGTACCTATTTCAGTGTGTCACTAGCCGGGACATTTCAGTTTTTCATGTTATAAGTAAATATAGTTAACTTAATATTCCGGAATATGTTGGGACTGTTGGGAGTTTCTCTGCGGGATCGCATCATAGCACGTAGAACCGATGGCCATTGGGACGGAAAGATTCTCGAGTGGCGACCACGTAGCGGAAGGCGCGGCGGGGGCAGGCCCCCCAAGGTGAACTGATGACCAAGAACCGAGACAATGGCGCATTCTCGTGTTGGAGGCCAAGATTAAGGCGCCGTAGGTTCATGGTCTTCTCTCCCTCTCACTGAGCATAAGCGTGAGCGAGATGGAAGTGCGTGCTCGGAAGCGCGGAAATCATGTTTTTTAATTTTAATTTTTTGGTAGTTTAAATAAATAAAAAAGTAAACACTGATTTCCCTCAAACATGATATTGCCGATTTTTAGAAGCCATTTTAATATTTCTAGCTTTTGTTCGTTATTTGTAACAAATATTTTAAGTGTATTTTCTAGACACTTTTAGACCTACGTTCGTGTTTTTTTTCTATCGAGCGAAAAATGCTTAATCATGTTTCTAAACACTGATTTCCCTGCAGAAAAGCTTCAAGATTACTATTCGTATTTTTTTTAAACCATATTATTATAAACAGACGCATTATATTGTTTCAAAAACACTGTTCGCTTAACTTCGCTGAACCTACGGCGCCTTAATTTTGGGTTCCTGAACTAACGGATTAAGTAAGTATTAGTTTTTGTCGTATTTTCCACCCAGTGCTCATACGACTCAAGTAATAATAACAATAAACTGTTTATTTCCGCAATCGCGTCGTTTTCTCATTTAATTCCACAACAAATGGCGTATAATCTTAAACTAGTTCAGTTCAGTGGCGCCTGTCGGAGAACAGCTCCGGACTTTTATTACCTACTTTACTAGTTTTGACGTTAAGTTGCCTAACTTTAATTGCTTCAAAAACTTGAGTATTTACTCCAGCACTGAGACGTGTCGGAGCGTGTCGTAGTCAGAATTACGAATACTCTCGTTTGCCAGCAATAAGTACCTAAGAATTTATGTTACGAAGGTCTTGGTAAATCAGAGCTACCATATCAAATATTGTGTGCACGCAGTGTCATGAAACTCATGAATAGATGTGGAAAAAACTCGCAAAAGTTAACCACAAAAGTGCCCAACTAATAAGAGAATCAAATAAGCATTTACAGATGGTAAAATATGTAACTTGTGTAAAGCAATTTGAAAAACCCAGACCTGCAATTGATATTAAAATCAAAAATACAAACGCAACTCTCACAAATAATTTCTAAATGCCATATTAAATACTTTGAGTAGGCACGAGTACCTACATGGGGGAGTCACGTCGGCTTTGATCGATTAAAGAGTGGCATTACCTAAAGTGACGAAACATTTTTTGCTTTGACGTTTAACCGCGACCGCGAGGCTAATGGCTACGAATTTCGCGTGTCGCGCCTTTTCTCACTTTACCAACCTAACCGTGCAAATGAAGGTGCGGCGCACTCAAGAAAATTGAGAACATGCATTAGATTATGAGATCAAGGAACAAGAAAGAACCTGGTATGGAGAGACGCCTACAGAGTAGCCTCTATCTAAATGTTGAAATCCTTCGATTTGCTGACATGCTAGATTGTGGAGATGCTACAGCCGCTGCAATGAAACGGCTTACAAAAATTATACGCATGCACTAATTAGTTCAATAAGTTTCCAAATGGTCGACGTTTAGTCGGCCGACCAAGTTATCACTACACTAGAACGAAAACCAGAAAAACCCACGCCAGTTTCCAACAGCCGATCATGATAGGCGATTACCCGGGACAGAGCACAGTGGCGTTAGTGTCGGAGGCAAAGACCCACTTTGGGTTGCTGAGTCAGCGTAGTACGTTAGTATTTCGATACCATTGTCTGAACCGAGTGTACCATGCCTCGTTAGTTTGTATGCATGTAAATGATGCACGGTTTTGCTGCCCATCCCAGGCAAACATTCCGCACTTGACAAGTGTGCCCCTTTTGGCAGCCAGTGCAGTGGCGAAATACTTCCGAGCATTAAGGCGAGGCACACATGGAGCGGTGCGGCACCGCACGCCGCGGCGGTGTGCAAACTCTGCCACGCGAAGGAGCGGTACCGTGTGCCCGCTCTCGGCGGAATACGTACGGAACTACGGTACGGTACGGTACTACGGATGTACATCATGATACAAAATTTCACCGTGCACTGCCGCGGCGAGCGGTGCCGCACTGCTCCGTGTGTTCCTCGCCTAATTCGGCCGATGCACCAACAGCCAACAGACACGGCCTCTATTATTGATTCAGTGCCGGCGCTAATGGTGCGTTCGCACACTTTGGGGACAGGATGCGGCGCGTAACGCGGGGCGACTGGGTGATTTACATACTCTATATGAGGACCCAGTACTGCAGCCTTTTGAAAAAAACACGTGCCCCAGATGTCTCCGCTTAATCGTCAGTGGCGTAGAATTCCTAAACGCATATCAGCTGTTTTTACTGGCAAGAATTGTGCGTTATAACTCTGTACTAGTTTATTCCCAAAGTAAGAAGAATCATAATACGCATACTTTATGTAACTCAATTTACAGTATTTACACTCTGCATCGATGATATCAGCACCGACAAATACCCCAATTGTTTAACGAGGGGCGTAAGTGGAATATTGCGAACAAGAGTCTATCAGAAGACCGACGACTCGTGGTTAAGTGTCTAAAGCATTAGCTTAGGGGCATTTAGCAGTCAGCAATAATAACTTTTAAATACGTACGAAATTACATTCAGATTCAGATTCTTTATTAATAAAATTAGAAATTATACACGTCTACTTAAGTTCTATGTATACAATGGTTCTCATGACATGGCAAATAGGTCCTTATTTGTTTGTTTTAATAGGTCATTATCTTAGTAGTAGATACTATTTTTATCGTAATTAAGCACACATATCACACATATTTCATTTGAATACTTTTCTAATCTTTATACCCACAGGGATACCTTTTAGAGACTTAACACCATCATTTTCACTGCATTTGTTGCTCAAAGCGGATACGAATTTTACAGGATGCTTTTTGGTCTAAGCAATGCGCCTTCGATTTACGTTAACATTTAAAAGGCTCTTTAAATCCAAAGTGTATAGAAACTAGTCAATGTAAGTAAAGAGCTCGTTCGGCCTCATCAAAATTCAAGCTGCCACCGCTTGCTGCCGACGCGGGCGAATATTTGCACAGGACCGCGCCTGGCGCGGTGGTCCTGGGTTCGAGTTTGATCGATACAACTTTCATTTACTGCGCAACTTTCGTGGTACCTGTTCTACACTCGTATCTTATAGATTACATACATACGACACGCTTTCGTGCATGCTTTCCCTTGGGAAGGGTGGCTAGAAAAGTGCGTGAAGTGGTTTGTGAAAGTGTTTTTTGGATGATAACGTAACGATACTGGTTAATGTGTGGTTTTACCCGAAAGTCAAGGGTTTTTGGCATTTTTTTTGTATTGTGTCGCATCAGAATGTCAATAAGTGTGCTCAAAGGATAACTTTACTGAAATATACTCTTTCGACAAGATCACAGGGCTTCAATTCGATTCATCTTTTTCATCGTACATATATTTCTAAAGTTATGAGCGCTCGTTGGAATACCTTAGCATGTAAAACACATTGTTATGCGATGTACAAAAATAGAGCTTTTAAGTCAATGAGACAAGCATGGCTATAATTCTCTGTTACACAAACCAAGGGGGTAGTCACGTAATGTTTCAAACGAACATTATAGATCGATTTATCTGTCATTTTTCCACCTAATTAGTGACATTTCGATGTACCTGACGCGCGTACAATGCATTACGCGATCGATCAACTAGACCCAACGACCTAGTCCCAAACTAAGCAAAGCTTTCACTATGGATACCAGGCGACGATGAGATGTATGACTATCTGCATATTATATTATGCTCCTCAAGTTTTGTCCATGTCCTTGCGAGTTTAACACAGGTTTATTTGAATCTAAATCAGTGCATGACCCCTTTGCTCTGTATTATGAAGTATAATAATTAACGTTATTAGTGTTATTACAGACAATTACGAGGTTACGGCGTTATCGCGCAAATGCGGCACTTAGTGTAACGAATTGTCCCCGTGCCGCATGCGACGCGCAACCCAGTTTACTGTTGTAATTGGAGGGTTTATCATCTCACGCAGTCTGGAGCACATAATAAATATAATAGTATGTACGTCCAGGTTCTCTGATAACAAATCCCCCGTTTACGTATGCCGTACGAGCCTACACGTGGCGTGGCCCTCCCTTTCTATGCAACGCGCTGCGATAGAACGCGAGCGTGCAGTAGCGGCCCTAACATACCGGCCGGGGCCGGTAGGCAGGCATGTACTTGTAGCGGCGCGGCCAAATCACGGAGTGAGCCATCCCTGCCTGGAGCAACTGTAGTCGAGCGGTACAGCAAGTGGCATTTAACTTGGAGGTCGTGGATTCGAAACCCGGCTTGTACCTGGCTTTAAAATAAAATGTACGAAATGGTTATCGTAACTAGAAAGGCAGGTTGACGGCAGACGCAAGTAGAAATTTACTAAGTACACGTAGACATGTCTAAATTAGTCTAAATTTTAACTGGTTCTACCTTTAGATTAATCTAAAACAAACATTTGACTAGCACCTAGTCACCAAAATGTCTTGGCAAATTTCAAACCAGTCTCAACTCTACTCTCCGTTCCGTTCGCTCAGAATTGAACAAACTCCGCAGCACAGTCGCGTTGGTGATTAAACTGCAAGCATAGCAAACAGGGAGTTGCGTTTGAGTTGCCGGCAGTCGCAGCCGGAGTTGCGGATCCGATAAGGGAGATAGGCGTCGAGCGCAGCGCAGTTCACAGAGTGGAGACAGTACGCAGTGCTCAGTACTCACTAATAGTACATTACGTAACTATAGCGGTGAATTCGTGAATGCCCCAGATCGCAGGTGTTTGTGGCCCGAACCGAAGTTGAGGGCCATAAATATGCGCTCTGGGGCTTTACGAATTACCGCCCGTGTTGAGTACAAAATTTTACGTCTTCACCTGGCCACAATGCGAGTTTTCCCGTACCTACGCGCAGCGTGCAGTAAAACTCGCATTGTGGCCAGGTGTGACGTAAAAAGTATTATAATGTACGATTCTCACCGACCGGGCCGGGCCGGAGCGCGAATGAGCGCTTTTTACAAGTTGCCAAATAATTTGAAGCTTTAATATAAACCTTAAATTTAATATTTGAATGCACTTGCTGCCGGTCGGCTCCTCGCGGACGTGAACGGCTCCGTTCGACTGTCGTCGCATGTGACCGTCTGCGTTCGACTGTCGTCGCATGTGAACGGCTCCGTCCGGCTTTTGTCTACTGTACTCTATTAGAAGGCGGTCGGCTTCCGACGGGTCCTCCCGGATCCGTTGCGACGCGGCGCCAGCAGGCGACCCGGTCCGGTGGGAATCATACATAATACGGCCGCTGCGCTGGGGGTTATAAAATATAGAGACGGGACCTCTGTTGCGCTTTCTTTCGCATCAATCATTTTCAGTTAAGTGCAACAGTTGTAATAGCGATGTCCCGTTCTCACATTTGTGAGCGTTTAGCAACAAAGACTACAAGAACTGCTGGTACAGTTGTGGAATGAAGAACCGCCTTTTGGACCTTCTTCTGCCCTGGGCAACTGCTAGGATTGTCAGGCGCAGATGTTGCTCGTCATAACATATATTGCCATTCGACGCGGGTGTGAAAGCCGAAAACTAGCAAATATTTTAATTCCTTGACCATGCGTCACAATGTTAGCCCGTTATAGAACGCAGGTTTAGGTCAAAGACTCGGATATTTATGAACAAAACAAACAAGGAACTTCGACTAACATTTCCTAGAATACATGTCTATACATTAGGCGGTAAATATTATATTTAAGTACTAACTTACCTAACAATTACTTTTAGCGTTTACTTGTCACTATAACGAGAATAATGTGAATTGAGTGCTAAAGTTATGTTGACCCGGTTATGTGACTGTTAATGACCAAATCTAAGGCGCTGTCACGCGCGACCGAGCGTCGTGAGCGTGTTTTCGATTAACGATTTGATGTTTATGAAAATTGTTATGAAACTTGCTAGATCCTCTTTTATATTTTAAAGTACGGATTTTAGGCTGCACAAAGAATAGGGAAAGGGTAACAAACAGCGCAAATTAAAAACGAAACAGAGCGAAGGAAATATAACTGGCTATTAGGTAGTCATAATAGTCGTTCAGGTTGATCCTTTTTCAAATTAGCTTAGGTTATGATGCCTCTCAATTAAGCACTGGTTTTTGAGAGAGAGATGGGTGGCAGATATAAACAGATTGCTCAATCCTGGATCACACATAATCTCTCTACTTAGTTATTCTTTCTCATAGCATCTAGTATGCAATAGCGTAGAGAGGCATAAAATATTTATATTTTAGACTAGCTTCTGGCCGCAACTTCGTCAGCGTGGAACTCGTTTATATCGTATCTCCATACAAACTTTACTCCCCAATTCGTCCTCTTAGTTCATCACCTAAAACATCGGCTAGACGTATTGTTTAAGATGAGTTTGGGTAAGCATATAGCACTATATGTCAAAGTCATCTTAAATAATACGTTTAGCCGTTTTTGCGTGATCAACTAACAAATATCCAAACATGTTAACTTTCGTATTAGTAGGATGGCATAGATATTTCACTCGCTACCGTAAGTACCTACTGTTGCAACATCGTCGGCTGTGACCACGGTGTCAGCATTGTGCGCTGATGGCGACAGCTGGCGACTCGCCAACGCTACCTGTACTTACAAACTACATTTTACTGACAACTTCTAGTCTTTATGACATTGTGTTAAGGTTCACAATGCGCTGAAGTGTCGGTGGCTCCGATAAAAGATAATCAGCGTGACGTGAAGCTCTGATGGCTCTATCGCAATATAGGTCGTAAGATAGTACTAGCAGTCCCGTGTGGAAGGATATAGGATAGTTTATATCCCGAAAATCATCCCCTGAGGGATCTAATGGGGGGTGAAAGTTTGTATGCTGCTGAATTTGGTATATACCTAACTTCATCTAAATCGGTTCAGCGGTTTAAGCGTCGAGAGGTAACAGTCAGATAGACAGACACACTTTCGCATTTATAATATTGGTATGGATATTTTTGCCACTATAAATCAGAATTTATTTTTGCCCTTGACTGCAGAAATAGGATCACCCTCTCATTCATTGTCATGTCTTAGCAAGTATATTTTTAAACTTTAGTTAAAAATGTGGGTACAGTTATATGCTATAATATCTCATACGACAAGTGCTTTTAAAGATATCAGCACGGCTATCACAAGACGGCGCGCGAGCTCTCTCGATTTTTCTCGAAGTATCCGTCTTTCTCTTATTAGAACACTAACAAGAGGTTGTAGTGCGAGAAAAATCGAGAGTATGTCGCTGCCGTCTCATGATGGACGTTCTGATATACTATAGTATATCAGCACGTCCATAAACAACAGTCCAGAAACAATATATTGTTTCTACAACTATAAAGTCGAGGGTAACCTTCTGTACGTAGGACTATTTATTCTGTGACTTAGTTAACTAGAGTTTAACTGGATGAAACAATTTATAGATATGATATGGGCATCAGCATGAAGCTAGTTATTGATACGGCCGCCCGATCAGATGTCGAGGCGACCTGTTTACTTATGCGGTCTGAAGTGTCCGTCGAGGGTTCAATTTCCTCCCGACTCGAATGGATAAATGGAATCCCTCCCGTTTACTTTAGCTACAGGACCCTTTAGCTACACACAGGACCCTTTAGCTAGACAATCTACGAGAGGATATTATACCATTTATGCCGTTTCATGGAAATGGTGCGATTATTCGGTTCTTGCTGAGCGGTACACAATCTGTCGCGGTATTCACGACTCACCTCACCGGTGCTTTTTGACGGGTTTTGAGTTGATATTTCTTCGTCAAAACTATAGATACATTTATGGCACAAACGCTTATCGGTTCTTTAATCTTTTATCTACATTTGCATGTAGAGAATTTTGAAAAAAAAATGACTTATTTTTATTATGATTTATTCAAACATGGTCCAAATAAGCTCTGTTTTAGATACGAGTAGATGTAGTTTGTGCACTTTTATCTACGGGACGATGAAATAGTACCGAATTCCATTAGGTACTTGGAAAAGACGGGCTGACCAAAGCATGTTTTTGGTAAAATACAAACCTAAAAGCTTATTTTTATTACATGGGCTCAAAATGCCCTAAGGAATACCACGCACATAACTACGTTTAAACTACCAGCACGGAATAAGTAATAATACTAACGTACAGAAGGTTCTCTATTAGCAAATGCCCTGTTTAGGTACGCCGATCGTGCCTAAACGTGGCCATCTCTTTCTATCGCATGCTACGTGCTCTTTCGGAGGCCACTCTTTAGAGCTAGGGTTGCCGCCAGCTTCCGCTATTCATTCACAATATTACGAATATTCTTTGTTTATAAAGGAATACCTAACTACACAGAAGCTGTGTAAATAATTTGCCTTTAGTTATCACATTAAAACTGTCTGTTTCTGCAAAGTGCTTAACCTAAACCTATACCTTGGGTCAAGAAATATATAGGTATCGAGTAGGGCCGAAATACGAACAATACAGAATCACACATTTCCTTACCTTTCGCCATCCTTCTCCAGCAGCGGCAGCGAGAAAAGCGAATGTTCCGAACTTTTGTCGTTATTATTACAACCCGCTGCGATACAGTATTTTTTGCTATTTTTGTTTAAGGCATATTTACAAATGCAAAGCGCGAACGCGTGCGTTCCGTAGCCGCGTGCGGCAACCACTTAATGGCCGCTCCACACGATGGGCCATCGTGGCCCATCATACAGGACGCGGCTATGCGGTAGAACGAGACATAAATATGTCTTACTCCCTTTAACGCATAGTTGCGTCCTGTACGATGGGTCAGGATGGCCCATCGTGTGGAGCGGCCATAAAATACCAGCCCCAGGGGGTAGACGGCATGTAAGACGGCATATAAGTATGTAAGTATGCAGCACCCGCGCGACTAAATTACGGAGTGACCCGCCCCTGCTACCATGATATTCTCGATTTTTCTCGCACTATTCCTCTTTTTCTAAGTGTTCTAATAAGAGAGAGACGGATAGTGCGAGAACAATCGAGAGAGCTCACGCGCCGTCGCGTGATAGCCGTGCTGTAACATTTTAATTTTGATAAAGCGAAAATTTCGCTGTAACGCCGATTTACACAGTGATTACAAATACCCATGTTCTCATGTGGACATTTACCAGGGTAGGGGCCGGTTTACACAGTGATTAGTGATTAGTGCGAGTCCACACAAAAGCTACTTGCACTTGCAGCAGATATACTTGGACTCGCACTAATCACTAATCACTGTGTAAACCGGCCCCAACCCTGGTAAATGTCCACATGAGAACATGGGTATTTGTACATCATCATCCTCCTAGCGTTATTCCCGGTTGTGCCCTAAACGAGCCCAGGGTCTGCTTTGACACCTAATCTCAAGATTTGGCATAGGCACTAGTTTTACGAAAGCGACTGCCATCTGAACTTCCAACCCAGAGGGAAAGCTAGACCTTATTGGGATTAGACCGGTTTCCTCACGATGTTTTCCTTCACCGAAAAGCTAATGGTAAATTTATATTCCGTACATAAGTTCCGAAAAACTCATTGGTATTGAGTCGTGGCCGCATGCGTGAACCACTAGGCTACCGTAGCGTACACCAAAATAAAACTCGAGGATAGTTAATCAACCACTTTATTAATAAAGTAGTTCCTCCTGTATTACAGAGATCGTTACCTGATTTATTTTAAACATCATATCATATTTTGTCAATTTTGGTTTTTGAGAACTTCGGGGTAATGAATGAAGACGGCGTTAAGAGCCATTTAACTACCTACATGGTGTGCTACAACTCGTATGCGAGTTTTATTACATTGCAGGGTTTGATTGTCGTCGTATTTCGTCCCGCAGCCCCGCAATGTAATGAAAATCGCATACGAATTGTTGCACCATGTAAATGGCCCTTTAGACGGTGTACAGTCAGCATCACATAGTCAGTAGCAGCCAAAGTAGTCAAATATATCGTAACACCTCTTTATTCCTATCGTAATAAACACGTGTTCCGACATATTTGGCTACTTTACTGTCGTTGTGATGCGGTAATTCGGCACGGGAGTGCAAAAGAAGTTGAAATACAAACAAGTTGCGAAAACGAATATGAACTTTGATATTGATTTTGAAAAACGGGTTCAAAGTTCACACCAACGGTCAGTAAGACGAATGGAGAATAGGGATTCACGGATGTTGTAGCCCTATAAATAGCATGTGGAGATCCCTAGTGAGATAAGTCATGTCCCCGGAAACTTCCCAATCACGCGGCCATCTTGACCGGGCTGTTATTCGCTACGCGCTAAAGCGGCTCACCCCACCGATCACCCGTTACGAAACTAAACCTCTACCATTGAGGTGTCAAGATATATTTGTGGGTTGAGGTGAGCTTAAAACAAATTACAGAATGGGGGCTGTATTTATCGCCGGCCTGCGTTGCGCATCGCTTCCCCGGACACGTCCGTAAGACCGTTTCCTGCAACATGACATGGTACGAATTGCCGAATGTCATCTTGACTATTCATTAATTTTTAAAAGTGAAACTTGCTTTTAAAGCTAACCGGCGCTTTCTTGTCTACTTTTCGTTTAGCTAAAGTCAACACACGACCGTTCGCTTAATCTAGCTTCTGTAAGCTTCTATGAAAGGTATAGAGATAATTATCGTTACGCTAGAGTCCCGGAGAAGGCTCCCTCTATCTCTATACTATACCAAATTTCATCTTAATCGGTTCGACGGTTTTAGGGCGTGAATATGTAACAGACGTCATTTTTTTTGTCATTTCGTTACAGAGCTATACGAGTATGTAGCGGCTTCACATCTCCCCAAATTTTATTCAAAAACACCTAATAGTTTTCGAGTAAAATGCCTGTGACATAGACAGACCGACACGACGAAACTATTAAGGGTTCCGTTTTTGGCATTTGAAATAAAATAAATTAATTTTTATTCTTCAAGTAGGCCGTAATGGCACTTCTACAAGTCATATTTCTAGGGTCTCTATTGTTTCCCATAAAATTGAAGATACGATTTTTTCAGTCCATAACGTTTTCCACCATATTTTTTTCTAGTCATATTGTCGAAAGTCATAAAATTTAACAATATAGGTACATTGGAGTTCCGATTTTTGCAGGTCATCATTATTGTTAGTCATAAAATTGGTTAGCCATAATGTTCAATGTCCCGGAGGTATGCAATTACATAATGTTACAGGCAATAATCTAGTTTGTAATAATTATTGTAAGGTATTTTTTCGCAAGTCATAATGATTGGTAGTCATCTGATTAGTTAGTCATATCATTCAATTTTACGGTGGTGTCACTCTTCATAATGTTAAAGCCCATAAACACACTCCTAGAAAAATAATAAAATACATGTTTTTTTTACTACCGAACGTTACTGAACGCGTTCTTCCAGACTGCTTTATAACATACCCACATACCCATTAATTATAATTAATGTGAGTACTTTGGCAAAAATAAAGAGTGATGCGATTGAAAGATATTTATGCCGCTCACTGTTTTGTTTAGTGGTCAGAATACGTTAAAATAAGTATGTTTTGTTTTGAAACTTTTTTCTCTAAAATCAAAAATGGCCGAAATATTTGACCCGAAAGTTAGGAAAAATATGTACTTGTCAACATTTCGATGAATGTTGTGTCATTATTGGTTCTGGCGCTTAGGGTCACGGAACAACTTACACTCCTCCTCGCTTCGCTCGTCGTCGTACCTACACCGACCTGCCTTAGAAGTCCAATATCTTGGCCATTTTTAATTTCAGAGAAAAGGTTTCTAATAAAACATGCTTATTTAAACGTATTATTTACGAAACAGTCATAAACCCTTCGCGCAGTAGTACCTAGTACCCCTTTCAAATGTATGTCTAGAAATGTTTCTGAGTAATTATCTATATGACTTTGGATGTTATAGATTTGGTCTCTTAGACGTAATTCAATTTAGGCATTAAAACGATATGTATAGCAATCATTAACTAGTACGTTGAAATATATGCCTTAGAATATTTATGAATAATTATCGATAGACCTTTGATAGTTATGGACATCAATTTCTGACTTTTGTGATTATAATACTTAATATTATGGGTCATTAATGTTAGAACTACAAAACGTTATACTTAACAAAGATTATGACTACCGATGTTTTATGTCTATAAATTATATGGATATCAATTTCTGACTATCGAAATTCGGAACAATAAGTTTATGGGAAACAAAGGGACCCCCATATTTCTACCAGCGTTTCTGAAAAAGAAGACCACTGTTAACGTGAAACGCCGGTTTTGCTACGGAACCCTAAAAAGATCTCGGCTGGTCTCACGCGCAGCTAATGGACCTTACCCACCCAGAAGAGGAAGGCTTACGTTGCGAGACGTGACCCGCCGAGATGGGGTCGGGTTACACGTGTCGCTTACACGCCGGAGACGTCACGTATCCGGATCGCGTTTCTTTTGTATGGTCTTCGTTAATATTTGCCGTGTTTATGTAAGGCGAATGTTACCCTCGAAATGTTGTCTTCCTAGCCTAATGCTCGCTCCTTTTGACGAATGAAATGGTAAGTGATATTTTTTTCTCAATTATTGATCGCTGTTATAGATCCTTATGCCGCATGAGACATACGCCTTAAGTTGGTATATCATCATCATCATCATATCAGCCGAAAGACGTCCACTGCTGGACATAGGCCTCCCCCAAAGAGTGCCACCATGACCGGTCCTGCGCCCGCATCAGCAGACTCCCGTCTCCTCTATAATTGTATATATATGTCGGCGACCGATCGTAAAATCCGCCAAGATCACGAAATTCGTAGGCATATCGTGAAACGCCGCCATATCATACGAGGATTGAAATAGAGTAAACAGCAGATTATACACAGTGTACCAAAAATAGAGTGCGAGTGAACCGATCAAGGGAACAAGATACCTGTTATAATCCATTCCAGATTGGAAGAGGCCGGTGACAGCTGTCATCTCAGTACAGTTTGTCATTAAACGTCAAATATGGCGTTAACTGAACTAAAATGACAGCTGTCACCGGACTCTTCCAATCCGAAATAGAATATAGGAACTGGAATCTCAAGGTCAAGTCATTATCTAGGGCTGATTGGTGATGTGAGTCGGGGCACGTCGGGGGCAGGTTGCATGACTACGTAGTTATTTTGTAGGTAGTTACATCACTTGCTGTAAATGCGCGAGCCTGACATTTATTTTTTTACTGAATAAAAAAAAATACAGCGTGTAACAAAACGATGAGAAAAAACTAGTTACCTATGAGATTTTTTGCCGCATTTTTTTTAATTTGTATGGAGCAGGTTGCCTCAGTCGGCCAACGCTCCATACAAATGTAAAAAAACGCGTCAAAAAGTATTCTTTTTTTTCCTTATCAGATCAAGATACCTGGCCTTGAAATGGTTTTGCGTTTTTTTTTGTTACACGTTGTATAAACTATTTACAAATTTTCACGAGACTGTTGTTATATGCGACCGGTAGAGGAGAACAGCCGAACCGGGATATCTGGTAATCCGAATGAATTCTGGCCCAAGCTGAAGCATAAAACTTCGTTCGCTTCGCTCGTTCGTTCAATTATTCCTAACAACTGACTACTGGTAGGCAGTTATTTTCAGGTTCGAGTGTAATCTCTCCCAATCACCCTACGAGTGAAAGTGATTACTACTTCCATTGATTAATTGTGCACAGATTCGATAAGCTGTTCCAATCTACATTAATGTCTCTTTCACTCCCGCGAGATACCGGAGTGCGTCTCTGTCTCGCAGCTGGTGTCGGTGCAAATGCGTTTAATTTGCATTATGACTAATAGACTGAATGACTTTTCATTATTTTAATTTGTAGTTTATACCACCGGTTCTGAGCGTGCTGCTAATAATAGTACTTTGAAGTTTATTATTTTGTTGTTGCGTTGAGATATTGGTTTATGGTTATTGAATAACTTAATGGTCTTGGTCTGTGCAATTAACGAGTATCGTTCTACAAACTGCGCAACTCAGCAGTGTTAAAGTGACGGTCGGTACTTTAGCGTGATCGACCATCGATATCTAATTGATTCGACATTATCACGCGCTTAAAGGCGTTGGTCTCAGACGGTCCTGAACGCAATTTGCCTAGTTGGAGTTTTGCCCACATTGCAGTTTGACCACCGAGCATTATGCCTAAAACGCAAAGTGACCACTTATAGGTAGGTTAGGTTCGTTAGGTTTCTTCAGATGCCCAAAGGGCAAACAGACCAGAAATAGGAGCCCCGCTCCGCGAGGCTCCGTCAATATCCCTAACGTAACCTCAAAACGGCGAAAATGTGATGTAGGCATTTTGCGTTTTAGGCATAATGCTCGGTGGTCAAACTGCAATGTGGGCAAAACTCCAACTAGGCAAATTGCGTTCAGGACCGTCTGAGACCAACCCGCTTAAAGGTCTAGACAATTCTTCCGGGCTGTTCATATTCATTTACTGTTATTCGCCTCACCCTGCTACACATCGCGGTGTCAAGATATATTTGTGGGTGGGCGTTGAGGTGAGCTTAAAACCAGTTACAGAGTAGCCGGGATTTAATTCCGGGACATTAACGACTTGGTGGAATTGTACCTACATGAATTGAATGAATTTTTTAGTCAAACGGAGGCCCAGCACGCAAAGCGTGCACGCAAGTTTTCAAAAGCGTGGGTAGGCACTGAATTAGTACACTGTTCGAATGTGAATAAATAAAATGGATACTGGTTTTCACAGAGTCTAAATGTAGCACATAATTGAATTACTCTAATGTAAGCATGTCACGTTAGATCTAAATGTCACTTTTTATATGGAAAAAATACAGTTAAATGGCGAGTTAATTCCGGAAACATTGGAAACTATCTGACAACGGCCGCGGCCGTCAACATTGCGGTTGTTGCCGGTAACTTTGAGATTAACAGGCACCTGTGGCTGCATAATTTTTCGAAAACTGTTAATATTTCAGTCATCTAGCCTGGGAAAAAGTTCGCAATAGATGCTTGTTCGAATGCGGTTTCCGGTACTTATGGTCTATTTTACATTCCGCCCTCGGTCAAAAAGGGATAAAGATTAGGAACTCGCATAGAGATAAGACTTTTCGGTTTTAGCTAAGCCCTAAGTGGAATTCGCAAAGATACCGCAAAAGTCCGTCAAACAAAGTTTGCGGCCGACTGTTCCGTGGAGACAGGCCGAGCTATTCAGCGAGTTATTTCACACTGTTAGCTATAGCCAGCTATCGATTAACATATATACCCCTGTCACACGCTCGTCGAGTGACGAGGGAAGTAGCGAGGAAAGGAGACGGAGACATGGTTTGGCAACGATACTCGTCATGTCGCTCATCTTGCTCCTCGTAATGCACCGCTCCCTGCGGCCTTATCACGCGATAAGTGACAAGACAGGAGCGTCGTCTCGTTCTATCGAATGGTGTCACAGTCAGTGACGGGCGCTCTATCTTGTCACTTATCATACTGTCGGTTGTTTGGGCAACAAAGGAGCAATAAAAAAAAAAAAAAAATCATTTATTTCAGACTACTAAAGAATCCATATGTGTGTTAATAAGACTTAAACCTATCGAAACTTAAGACTACACATGTTAGTATGCGTTAGCGTATGCGCATGTTAGCATGAACAAAACAATAAAATTAAAAGACTTGGGCAGGTTGCATTGTAGCGAGCGGTAGGTACACTATTTTACCCGTCCCGTCACAATACCAACCCACAGACCATATATCCTAGGTTTACTGGTCTGTGTACCAACCCAGTGCCTCAGTATAGGGCAGTCCATTCGTCCAGCCCACATCCTCAGAATACTGTTGCCACTGCCTCTCACTCGTCTAAAGGCAAGTATTATATTGTGGAGCGTCGCGATTAATCGCGTGACTACCTAGAGCAGTGTGTGGCCAGAGAGGGCAACAGCGCGAGGCGCAGAGTGTGGCTGAGGTATATAAGTACATGTGTAGCTGTGTAAATATTGTCTGGGCTGTAAAGTGAGAAGTGGCGAAGTCAAACACTGCCGGTAAATATGTAGTTATATTACACGAGTTCTGTCCTTGTTGCTATGTATAGGAGAATGTGCTGGATTATTATCTCCTGCGCGGCTATGACGCGACGACGCGCGAGCTCTCTCGGTTTTTTCGCACTATCCGTCTCTCACTTAAACACTTAGTAAAAGTGGTATAGTGCGAGACGTGCTGTAAGGTGTAACTTAGTGTCAAAAATGACATGCAGGTACATTTGCAGGAACTAAAACATATTGAAATTAACCGTGAACCACACTCGTTATCAGTTTATTACTCGTCCTATATAATACTGGGCACAGACCTCTTTCGTGAATCATCATCCTCCTAGCGTTATTGCTGGTTATGCCCTAACGGAGCCCGGGGTCCGCTTTGACACCTAATCTTAAGATTTGGCATAGGTACCTACTAGTTTTACGGAAGGTGAGATGGCAGGTGACCTTCCACGTCTTCCAAACCAGAGGGAAAACAAGATCTTATTGGGAATATACCGGTTTCCTCGCGATGTTTTTCTTCACCGGAAATATTCCGTACATAAGTTCCGAAAAACTCATTGGTGCAGCCGGGAGTCGACCCTGCCGCTCGACAGCCGCATGAAGGAATAATGATCTGATTGGAAATAATATAGAGACAGAGCCCGGTAAAATTGTAAAATATACTAATTCTTCGCTGCATATTTTTATCAGGTTTAGCTCCAAAGACATCTTAGTTACCACAAGCTATTTGTACGAGTAGCAGCATATTCGTTTACTTCTACACAATACATACATCCTCCTAGCGTTATTCCCGGTAATGCCCCTAAAGGAGCCCGGGGTCCGCTTTGACACCTAATCCCAAAATTTGGCATACTAGTTTTACGAAAGCGACTGCCATCTGACCTTCCAATCTAGAGGGAAAACTAGACCTTTTTGGGATTAGACCGGTTTCCTCACTTTGTTTTCCTTCACCGAAAAGCTAACGGTGAATATTCCGTACATAAGTTCCGGAAAACAGGTATTCATTGGTACGAGCCGGGATTCGAACCCACGACCGCCGCTTGACAGCCGCATGCCTGAACCGCTAAGCTACCGTAGCATTCTTCTACACAATAATATCGCTTAAAAAAAATTGTTTTATCTTTTATACCGCATCCATACATACTTCCATATCGATATCCATACTAATATTATAAATGGGAAAGTGTGTGTGTTTGTTTGTTTGTCCGTCTTTCACGGCAAAACGAAGCGACGAATTGACGTGATTTTTTAAGTGGAGATAGTTGAAGGGATGGAGAGTGACATAGGATAGTTTTTATCCCCGAAATCATCCCCTAAGGGGGTGAAATGGAGGGGTTAAAGTTTGTATGGAGCTGTGATATAAACGAGTTCCACGCGGACGGAGTCGCGGGCAGAAGCTAGCAGGTTATAATTTCCTAATTATTTGTACTCGTCAAAAATAATGATTTTTTAAATTATATTTTGCATATGAATAACATTTTCAATAATTAGTTATTTTTTGCCTGAAACACAGGGTAACCTAGCTCAGGCACGTGTTATTTGCCTATAATAGTAAGCTCCTAGTCTATAGTAAAAACTGATGTAGGTACATTATGTTATGTTTTATCATAAATTATTATATTATTTATATTCTATTTTGGGCAGTTATGTCACAGCTTGCAGGATCTAAAGGCCGAAACGCACTGACAGCGGTGGCGGAGCGGCGCGTAGCGGCGCGGAGGCGGTACCGGTTGTAATGTTCAAACTAATATGAAAGGATCCGCACAGAGCGGCGCGGCGCGGGGCGGTATTCTGTGCGAACCCTTTCGTATTATGTAGTTCGAACATTACAACCGGTACCGCCTCCGCGCCACACCGCGCCGCTCCGCCACCGCTGTCAGTGCGTTTGGGCCTTAAATGAGTTTTTCCTCGCTTGCAATAAAGTGTTGGTACTACATGAGGCCAAGCTAAGCTATACGACAGTAATTTACCATTATAGAGATTAAGTAGATTACGTATAACCCTGGCACAAGTCCACGTGGGCCGTATTCTACATGTTTTATGAAAGCTGGGGATATCGCCATTTTATGATCTTGGTGTCTCGTTACATCCCAGAATTGCTTCCATAACATCATCTACCGGTCTACCTAACTGAGTATTTTCTATCAAATTTTAAACATAATTTAAATATTAAAATTAAATAAAATTATTATTATTATTATTTATTAAATTATTTTAATATTATTTATTTAATTTCTTTAAATTTTAATTTTTTATAGATCGTTGATATCTTCACCGATATCACAAATTAAAAATAGCATTTTTCAATAGTCGAAAATTATCGCGTTCTTTGAAAAGCCGTTCTGACTGGATTAGGAAACAATGAGGCCTGATTTTCAGATATTACCATTATTCACTATATGATTGTCTATCTGGTTTAATCGATACATGATTGCCTAAAATTTCCTAAATACAAAAAAAACAAAGTTGGGTCTTTATTTTCCTATTTTTACTCAGCCTACTCAAACAATACACTATTTTACGACACTAATCAAGTCTAAAGGTACATTAGAAACTATCGTATGTTGTGTCATAAAACTTGACTTAGTCAGGTATTTGTCGAGATTTGTCCAAAAACAGCCATTCATATGGGCAATATTTCACCGGGACACCATGACACATGACACTGGTTGCGCCGCCATGGTGTCCCGGTGAAATATTTCCCGAAGAGTTTTGCATTTGTCTTTGGCATGTCACGTTTTCGCGAATTGAATCGAATCAAGGCATCACAGCATAGTTCCCATGATCACGAAAAGTAGGTACTAATGGTACTATATTCAATGGCAATGATTGCCAGGCTTTAATTATAAACGTTAGCCATCATGTCCAAAGCTGTCACAACTACAAATCGAATTTGGCTGTATAATATTACCGACGCTAGTCCGAGCGGCGTGTGTTGCTGACGCTGACGTTTCGATTTTGGTTTCGCAGTATTTACCAACTGTAGTTTGCAATGCGGCTGCAGATGTGTTTGTTGCACTATGCACTTTGTTTAAAGCCATTTACTCATGTTATTATTAAATGATATGTCACTTTATTCGAAATGACAATGATTGGGTACAGTCGACGCCAAAGATTAAGGTGCTAAATTGTAAACAGAATCTTTGACAGTACAGTGAGGTAGTGATTCGGGTGAGTTGGTACACAGGAAATAACTTTATTCGAGGTAAATGTTCTTGGACCAAGAAATTCATTTGGAAAAAAAAATTGTCTGTCTGTCTTTCTGTCTGTTTGTTACCTCTTCACGATTAAAAACCGCTGATGCGTCTTAAATGAGATTAAGTATAGGGAAGGATATAGGATAGTTTTTATCCCGGAAATAATCCACTAAGGCTGTGAAAGGGGTATTAAAATTTGTAAGGAGCTGCGATATAAACAAATTCCACGCGGATGGAATCGCTGGCAACAGCTAGTTTTAAATACTTTTAAATTTCTTCATATGTCCATTGATCGATTGATTTACTAGCGAAATATCAGCCAATGTACACCTGTGTATGATAGCATGTTACCAGCTACTATGTTGTCGAGAAAAAACGCGTTCAACCACAGATATAGATATACACTAGATAGCTTAAACACCTCAATCTGTATGAAACCAACCGTCGGCATCGGTATCGTTGCATCCCTAATTACACATTATTATATAATATTTAAAATATTTTACTTCTTAATTATCTGACCGAAAACTTGGCTGGCTTTGGCCTTGTGATGTGCATACAATTTGTCAGGACAACTCGTTTGACAGTTGGATCAGCAGCGCAACATGCCTCCTCCATTAAGTCAGATTCTCATAAATTTGGGCTGACAAATCAAGACATGTATACACCCCATGAGAGGCCGTGACTTTGTGGAAGTTCCGTCGTATATATATGTTTCTCTATTGTTCGAAGTCCCGCTCTTAGAACGAAGTGGTTATATTCTCTTTGCTTATTACATTTATTGTGAAATGTGTTAGTTTACACAAATTAGTAAAATGCTTGAAAACCCAACCAAAAAAACTTTTTTCTACCTACTGTGGTCGAATTAGTGATGTGAATTCCCCGCTGTCCGTGCAAAATCGATTCTGCAATACGGCATTTTCTTAATATTCACGGACAGCCGTCTACAAGAACAGACGCGCGCGGAATGTCAGTCGGAGTGCCAACTCGGAGACCGAATTCGGACACGCGAAGTGCATGCTGCGTGATCTATTGTATATCTATATATGTGCGTTCAACCTCTCACGTCTGCTCATTTATCACCATTATCTCATTACCAGGATATCTGCCATTGCGCTCACATTGTCGATAACCGGACAAACCGGCCCGCACCAGTTTTGGACAGTTAATTAACTGAGCTGCAAGATGCGTGACTCCCGGAAAAAAGGAACGGTGCGGCGAAAGCTGTTGTGTGAGAAGGGTGTGGTGTACCACACCTGTGATGTTTGTGAGTGTAAACTATACACTGCGCCTTTACTGGGCACTTGGAAATGATTATACGACCACTGGTATGACTATAACCTCGTTAGGCCCAAGCTATTTGAAGGACTAATGTAAAAACGAGCCAGTGTCGCAAAAAGAGGTCATAAATAACTCAATATTTTGAAATGTAGAGTCCCTAAATAGAGTTAAAATTTAATTACAATAACCTTTTTTTTATGAGTTGGGCTGTTAAGCCCGAAATCTTTTGTCCTCAAATTAGGCCGATGGGCCTTACGAGGATAAGGTGTCCCAAAAGTCAACCAAGATGCGAATTATAAAAAAAAGTAAACAGTAACTTTAGGGGCATGTATGGGTCTTTAGGGACATGGGGCAAATGGCGACGTAAATGGCATGGGACATTTTCTTGGAGTAACGCACTCTTTTAGAAGTTTTTCATGACCATTTGCATACAATTTTCTGAATGTCATTGAGCCGATGGCTATTGAAAGTAGGTGAACGCCGACATGCAAGAATCATATTATATCATTTATTGGCAAAATCTGCATGTCGTTTTATTGCAGTTTTTTATTAATTAATTACAGTATACATTTATACAGTCGTAAATACCTACATCTAGGTAGAGTTAGTGTATTAATCAAGGAAAAACCGTAATATTTTGCAATTTCGGTCCAGTTTTCTAGATACACCAACTGCATAAATACATTTAGCAAGCAAATAAAGCTTAATAAGAATGCCTGAGACTTGGCTGTACGAAATAGGAACAGTTTCGAGACTTGGCCTCTTTTAAATATGGAATGTTCTTTATGGGATGATGGTTATTGGTTGTTATTTTATCATTTATCGCTAAGGATAATCCGTCACTCTCAGGCTCGTGGCGCTCGCATTGTCAGAACGTGACGGATGTCCCATTATCATGGCCTGAGGGGTAATCACATAACAATTTGAATGCGCGTTACATTTTTTTTTTATTAAAAAAAAGAATACAGAGCTAACCCAAGCATTTTATTTTCATAGAATGGAAAAAAATGGTAATTTGGAAATAATTCATAACAGCAGCTTTTTTGTGTGTAACTGATATATTTGATATATTATCAATAAGTATTATCTTTTTAGTAATTACGTACACTCAAAATCCACCAAAATATTAGTCATCAAAAAATCGATATTTAACCAATTCCTGAAAAAAGGGGAAAAATAATAATACATATTCTAATTTTTGTTTTGGTTAATTTACAGGAGCTCTTCAATAATAATAAATAAATCACACAAAAAACAATGGATGTGTCATTTATTTTTATACATTTACTTCCCGATGGAAATTTTGTAGGATTCTTGGATAAGGCATCTTAGAATAACATTTGAAAATAAACAACCAAATTAAAAACGCTGTTATAAATTAATGTTTGAAAAAAAAACGTAATTTTCCTGGCATATAAAAGTGACATTTAGATCTACCTAGCGCGCGTACAAAGCGTTAAGTGATCGACCTGCTTTCTTAAGCAAGGTTTAGACGAAGCCAGTGCTGGCTCATTGGCTTGAGAACCGAAAAAAAAACAAGCCTGAAGCGCTAATAGCCTAGCGGCGCCTGCGAGTCGGGAACGATAACACAGCAGCGGTCAGGACAAGGGGGGACAACTGTCACTCGCGTCTGCAGGAGCTACCTACCACAACCCTGCACGTGTCCCCTGGGTGGTACTAAAGAGTGACGAACTTTAAAGGCCAAAAAAATGCATGCATACGATCAAATAAAATAATAACAAGCCAGCAATGGCTACGTCTAAACCTGGCTTTAAAGATAACATTATGGTGACTGGTGAGTCTTTAACCTATAATTAATTTGTTAGTACAATGAATAGACTCTCTCTCCCTATACGTGCGTTGTGTGTAAGATGAACTCTGTTATTAACCCTCCGCCTGTCCAGGCCATTACCGACCAAGCGTCTCGTTTCGTTACACCCCTTTCTGATACAAGGATTGGGCGTTAGACTGATTAGAGGCCGTATCAGTAACAGATACCATCATTAATACTGAGTACAATGAAGCTAGGGCGTGCCACATTGTCAGTGACACAGTAAATATGTTTGCTAAAGCAGTGTCTCAACTCATGTAGTCTCTTGAGACATTCATCTCTCATACTCTGAAAGTAGGTTTTATTTATGCGTGCATAGGGTTGAAAAGTAAATAAACAAGTGCGAGTCCGTACCATTATCTATAAAAACAGTAATTTTTTTTTTTATATGGGAGCCCCTAAATTATTTATTTTATTTTGTTTTTAGTATGTGTTGTTATAGCGGCAACATCAGAAATACATAATCTGTGAAAATTTCAACTATCACGGTTCTTGAGATATAGCCTGGTGACAGACAGACGGACGGACGGACAGACAGCGAAGTCTAAGTAATAGGGTCCCGTTTTTACCCTTTGGGTACGGAACGTAAAAAAACAAGCTATGTAACAAACTTGTACTTACAGCTACACTTTCATAAGATTATGCTGATTTTGAAAACTTGTTGATAATCATTATGCGTTTTTTATTACGGTAATAAATTAATTATTTGAAGATTATTATTGATATTTAAAGACTCTTGAATAAATTCTTCATACTCTAATATAACCGTTTCAGAACCGCGTCCTAAAGTCAAATGAAAAAAAAATAACAAGGGCAGAAACATACAGCCGTGTATATAACCATACAATTGTGTTAATTTTTGAAGCTTGTTGATAATTATAATGGTATATATAAATACATTTAATAATTTTATATTTCAAATACATAAACAATTAAAATTTGTTTACAACATGAGTAAACGCTTCAAAAGCCAAATAGTCCACACTCCACACACAAACACTATTAAAATGGGTTCTATAGAATCTAAACTGATTTACAAAATGTTTAAGCATTTTTACCCAACAACTCTTCCCCGTATTCGAAATGAAATGAAGAGTGTTTAACTTCGGGAAAGCCACCCATTCAGCCTCGAACTATTGCCGCTCGCTTTATATTCGTTCGAAATAATATCCCATCAGAAATGGGAGGCTTTCAACCGTCTCGGTTAACAGTCGACTATTTTACACCATGGGCATTTGTTGTCAAATACGTAAATAGCTTATTTTGGCTATTTTTGTTCTTTTGGATTTGTTTTACTGCTTTAAGCTATATATCTACTGCGACAGTGACGCAGAAATAATGGGGTCTGCAGCGAACGGGTTAACGACTCGCGGGAACTTCCACACATGCGGGGGCACAGCCGGTAGACTTAGATCAACAGATGTTTTATAGTAAGTAAACAAGTTTGTCGGCTGCTTATTAGTGTTAAGAAATAAGCAACACTGGCGCAGTGGGGATAATGTAAGTATTGTAGGTAATACAATATTTTACGTCACACGTGGCCATAATGCGAGATTTACTGCACGCTGCGCGTACGGGAAAACTCACATTGTCGTGAGGTGAAGGCGTAAAATTTTGTTCTCTACACGGGTGGTAATTCGTAAAGCCCCAGAGCGCATATTTATGGCCCTCACCTTCGGTTCGGGCCACAAACTGCACCTGCGATCTAGGGCATAAACGTTCACCGCCCTAGTTACGTAATGTACTATTAAAACATTGTATAACATGATCAATAGAACAACTCATTGGCAGAGACCAGTGGCGTCCATGTACATATAAAGGAGCTAGACTCCAAACAGATGCGTGAAACGGAAAAAATATCGCTGACACTAACTAATTCAAAATAAGAAGAGTAAAGATGACCAGCGATATAGGTAGATACTCTAACACTTCTTGTGTGTTTCTCATACGAGTAATGTCAATGGGACTAGGGTTGCCAGGTGGAAAAATACAAAAGCCGGACTCGGCCGATTAAGCCGGACATTTTACCCTAAAGGCCGGACGGACCTTTTTTGCGCTAATTATAGCTTTTTCAAAGCCGGACATTACGTTCTAAAAACCATTAATAATAATCATAATATAGCAGTAATGCAAAACTAACCCTGTCTGTCTATCTATTCACTTTTCACGCCGAAACTATCGTACCGTTTATAATGAATTTTAGTACGGAGTAGATGACAGATAAGTTAGATTTTATTACGAAAATCATCTCTCAGCAAGGCAAGCAGGGAGCGGGAAGTGCGGGCCGCACCGCCTTGCCAACAGCTGCACTAGTCACACAACACACGCACGGCACGGCAGGGCACTGTTTTATACTTGCGCTTAGCGCTCAAGTCTTAACTCGCGTGGGTTATGCGGCTGCCAGGCAAAAAGCCTAACAAAAGCCGGACGCGGCCCAAAAATGTCCGGCTAAAGCCGGACACCTGGCAAACCTACTTCAGACCAGAAATCCTCTAGAATTCGAGTTCTCAAACGGTGCACTCATTACTCTAGTTTCAGTTCACTTTAGACTTTAGAGGACCGATACAATGGTCTATGCTAACTCAATCGAATCCAGAGGTCAAAGTATTCTAAGGACGTGCTTGCAGTCGAGTAGATAAAATAATTTCTAAGCGGAATATCTGAGGAAGGGACACCCAGAGTTGTCACAGCACAACGGGAGATCTACAGAAACGGAATACTTATGCGGGCGGCGAAATAAAAACGCTTCCATAAGAAGCCATTATATTTTTTACGCATGGCAGCACTGGTAGCGCTCAGAGGTAATGACGTAATTTACTCCCGCCAATAAAGCGCCCTCTACAATTTCATAGCGGCGCGGCGGTTTACGTTCACGACTGTTACTTTTATCGTAAAAGGACGTAAAGACTCTAAAAATATATATATACGTGTGATATTTTGTACATGCTGTGGAGTTTTAAAAGCGTATTCGGCATCGAAACCGCAGGCGACTCCGACCGCAATAGCAAAGTTTGCTCTGCTGTTCATTTGAGCAGTATTGTCTTGATTATAAGGTTGTGTTTGGTGTGTTTTGTGTCGACCAGGCGTGGGGTCTGTAATAACGTCTGTAATGGTCGCATCCGCAGGGTTCCGTGAGTGCAGGTTACCCGAGCAGTCATTTGGTACATGGTACGCGGTTACCGTGCGTAGCGTTCCAATTACAATGTGTCCCCACACGAACGTTCATTCCCATTCCCGTCCCCATTTTAATTAATATTCCTCGTGAACAGGATCAATTAAATAAAATAAAATATCAATGTTTTCGGCCAAGAAGAAACCGTATCCAAAAATGTACTTTAATCGCACATCTGTACAAACTCTACCCCTATCGCACTGTGCACATATCGACACAATTAAAGGAGCAACCACACCGCTGCTCAAAATACGCTAACGCACCGTAAACGCAGCCAAATGTATAAAGAATACGTGACGCATACGACACGTCAACGCGTATACGCAGCGTAACGCACCGTTGTGGTCGCTACTTTATATGACGCGCTTCAAGGTGCACACACGCGCCTTATTAATTGGCTCTTGCTATACCTTGGCTAATATGTTATGGAGATGTAAAATATGCTAACGTCCTTTTTTAGCAGGTTTATCACGTACGCTTTGTACGTACGTTAGGAAGATCTAAATGTCAATTTTATATGAAAAAATTACAGTTGAATAGTGCTAACAAGCGTTAACAAGGCCACGGCACATCTTTTTGTCCAATATTCCGCAGTCTCAAGAAGTGAGTCTTTGACCAGTGTGTGTTGCCAGTGATGATATATGGCACTGAAACGTGGTCGCTTACTATGGGCCTCATAAAAAGGCTCAAAGTCACCCAAAGCGCAATGGAGAGGGCCATGTTGGGAGTTTCTCTGCGTGATGGCATCAGAAATGAGGCTATCCGCAGCAGAACCAAGGTAACCGATATGGCCCTCCGAATCGCTAAACTTAAGTGGCAGTGGGCCATAGCACAGCATAGCATAGCATAGTGGGCCAAACTTAAGTGGCACATAGCACGTAGAACCGATGGCCGTTGGGGCGGAAAGGTTCTCGAGTGGCGACCACGTACCGGAAGGCGCGGCGGGGGTACGCCAGCCACAAGGTGGACTGATGACCTGGTAAAGGTTGCGGGAGTCCGCTGGATGCGGGTGGCGCGGGGCCGGTCACTTTGGCACTCTTTGGGGGAGGCCTATGTCCAGCAGTGGACGTCTTTCGGCTGATATGATGATGATGATGATGAACGAGCGTTCGATCCGAAGGGGTACACGTAACTTTTCGAACGAGCGTTAGGACCATTCATCACTTTCATCAGCCATTTTCCCATAAAAAAGTGACAATTAGATCTACTTGACGCACGTAACGCATACCTAATCGACTAGCAGGACTATCTTTGCACCTCAGATCATGATCTCAACACTAAACAAACAAAAATGGCTTTCTTTAGGTACAGTCAGCATCAGAAGTAGCTAGCAAATTAACACGCTCAATATGACCTGCACAGATCCTTATTCCCTTGACATTAGAGTTCGTGTGTGAGCACTAGAACTGCTTAGCAACTTTTGTTGCAGACTGTACACGTGCAAGTTCACGTCAGAAGCATCAATATTTCTGACGATTGCTAATCAGTTATTGTGTTCATACTTTGATTGATTTGCCAGCTCACACATGGTCCTCGGAATACCGAGGCACATGAAAACGTCTCTTCTATATGACAGCACGCAAAGGCCGACCATTTGGACACAAGACGCGTGTCAAACGATATGATCTCGCCTCGTGAATAAGGGCATGCATGAATTGCATGATACATCGTGCACACGGAATCGTGTCGGACACACGTGACATGTAGATGGCGGATAGCTCGAACACGAATGTATTTATTGCAGAGCTTGTGTTCGTTTAGGGGATATAATATACTAGCTTCTGCCCACAACTCCGTCTGGTGGAACTCGTTTATATCGCAGCTCCATACAAAGTTTTACACCTCCATTTCACCCCCTTAAGGGATGATTTCGGAGATAAAAACTATCCTACGTCCTTCCCCGGGACTCAAACTATCTCTATACCAAATTTCACCTAAATCGGTTCAGCGGTTTAAGCGTGAAGAGGTAGCAGACAGACCGACAGACAGACACACTTTCGCATTTATAAATATTATAGTATAGTATTATTATAGTATAGTATAGTATGGATGGTCCTCATCGATGTCGATGCTGGCGAATCTACATATTATAGATTGGCCCCACGTTGGCCCTATAGCTCTAAAGGTTGGAAATTAGAGATATAAATCCTCCACATATAACATTTTACTGTCAATAGATTTAAGAACAAGTTTTCGAGATTTCCTGGCTGAGGAAGGTAATCCCGAAAACAAGGAGCCCGATTAGGAGAGGTATGTATGTGAAGGAAGCAAAATAAATAAGTTAGACCGCAAGTATAATTTGGCATTCTTTAGTCTCTGCCTACCCCAATGCGATACGGACTCGAGTGGTAAAAAAAGGACCGGGTTGCACTCCGGGAGTACCGGCAGAAGTGAAAACGTCTTACAAATTTTTAATCTGTCAAATCTTACGGTCAGGTGACCTGTTGCGAGTTTAAAAAAAATCCCCATCACAAAAGTGCACAGCGCCTTTAGAGAAGTTTTCACTTACAAAATCCTTTAAACATTTATTGTGCGAAAGGCCACATTTTAAGGCCATATTTTTCAATAAAAAAATCTTATAACAATAATCATTTGGCAGTTGCAGTTTAAAGGAGCGACCACACCGCTGCTCAAAATACGCTAACGCAGCAAAACGTATGCAGAATACGTGACGCATACGACACGTCATCGCGTATAATACGCAGCGTAACGCACCAGTGTGGTCGCTAGTTAACAGAACAATACTAAATGAAAACAAAATTACGAAACATTATCCATTATAGGGACATTAACTCGTAAGTAAAGATTTGTAGCCGTAGGTGGCACAATGCTGTCGCGGCGTCGCCTTAATTTCATCTCCTTCGCATCCAATCAATTAACTCAACGCGTCTGTAAGTGAGCGCACGAAACAGATTGATATGTGATTGTGAAACAACGGACGAAAATGGTCCTCCCGTAGGTAGGTATAAGTACAGTGGTTAGGTTAGGACACCGCCATCGCCATTACGGACCGCTCGGATATCATCCGCTAAATCCAAAGCTATTGGGAGTAATGTAATGTAATGGCACCTCTATCTGCGGCCACGCGGACCGTAGCCATTTAGATTCCAACTGCTTCTTGGTTGCACTTATTATCTCTGTATGTAATACATTGGACACTTACAGATGAGAACACTAAATATTATGTGGAAAATCTCACACTAATCGACCTAATCCCAAACTAAGCAAAGCTTAGTACCTTCTATGGGTGCTAGACGACGATATATACATACGTATACTTATATAGATAAACAAATACTTAAATGCGTAGAAAACATCCATGACTCGCTGGGCGCGGCGCGGTTACGCCCCCCACAAGGTGGACTGACGACCTGGTAAAGGTCGCGGGAGGCCGCTGGATGCGGGAGGCGCAGGACCGGTCACATTGGCACTCTTTGAGGGACGCCTATATCCAGCAGTGGGCGTCTTTCGGCTGATATGATGATGATGCATGGACGTAGAAAAAAATATTTGTGCTCATCGCACCAATAAATACCCTTACCGGGGTTCGAACCTGGGACCTCCGGCTTCTTAGGGTCACTACCAACCAGGCCAAAGTGGTCGTCAAAACGATTTCTTTTACACTTTAAATCATTCACGCTACTCGTCTGGGGACACTTAACCATACAGTGAAGCCTACTGGGCCACCTAGACGTAAATGGGTTAATGGCATTTGGCAGAAAACACACACCTATAAAGCCAAGTAAGCCACTAGATGTCGCTGTACGTACGTGTACAAGCAATCCTTCTATAGAATAAATGGTTTTTCTTTCTTTCTTTCTTTCTTTCAATCCTGAAACACGCTGTTGAGAGTAAAATGACAGTTAAATCGTCGCGCGTTCGGAACGGTACGTATTACCCCTATAAGGACCCCCCAGCGTGGTAATTAATTCAATTTGTATATAAGCTGAATAAATTGAATTGGTGTATGAAGCAGTGTATAATTTTGGGACCCAGTTTTTTCAATGAATAATTAACAAGTGTTAACAGCCGTGACTTTTACTTCATTTGCATAGATAACTCGACCATACTATTCTAAATTGGTTAATTAACGGCGTTCGAATGATCAGCGCGCAATCTTCCCATGGGGCATTTCTACTGGTTTATTCTATAAAGGAATATGAGCCTTTAAGGCCCTGCCTCGAGTCTCGATATCAAAACCACGTATTACTAAGGTACAGTCAAGGAGATGTTAGAAAAGTATTATGGCGCGGCTGCGACATTGCGTGAATTGCGGCGCGGCAAGCGCGTTTTATCTGTTCATTGCGCGGTCGAGACGAAAACCGCAGCCGCTTTTGCAGTGTCCAAGAGGCAACCGCATGGATGGCTTGCGGTATTTGTGCTGCCTTAGTGTTGTAGAACCGCTCTGTGCAACCCGAACTGAGCCAACACGGACTGGGGCGGAGCTAGAAAAAAAAAACTGAAAAAGTTTTTTTTTGTCGCGAGGCAGCCGATTGAAACAGCGGTTCCCTGAAAGTGTGTACGCTGTTTATATAATGAAGCGACTAAGTTCTTTTTCACCCCCCCCCCCCCCCCCTCCAATTTCCGCCCCAGTCCAAGTTGGTTCAGTTTGGGTTGCACAGAGCGGTGCTACAACGCTTTGGGAGCTCAATTAAATACCGTGAGCCATCCGGTTGCCTCTCGGAGACTGAAGCTACGCTCAATTAATTTAACTAAATGTCGTGGCCGGGCCGTTCGGGTTAGGGTGAAATGGTTTATTTTGGTATGAAAAAAAAGGTGAGTGCAAGTGAGAGAGAAAATAGGACCGTATGTCATTGCAAATGTTCTCGCGCTATAAGAAAGGTGCTAAAATACAGAGACTACTACAATCATAACCCTTTTTAACCGACTTCAAAAAAAAAGAGGTTCTCAATTCGGCTGTATTTTTTTTTGTTTTTTCAATATTCGTTACCTCGGAACTCAGTCATTGATGAGCCGATTCGATTTTTTTTTTATTCACACACTTACGTCACAGGTTCTGATAAGATTCCGTTGAAATAGGAACTAATAAAGTGCCATTGGTGATGATCTTTGGGAATCGATGGAAGTCCTCAAATATTATCGGCCCACATACAGCGATTCGGTTTTTTTCTATAGTAATCAACGCATTTGCTATCGGAAATCAGTTCATTAAATTGTAAAAAAAATAGGTAATGTTTTCGTGGCTTGGCGGAGTACTAAATTGAAGTTGGTTAGAACTATGTTATTAAAGTAAATTATATAGATTTTATTTAGTTCGGGAATATTCAAAAAAGATCCTCGAAAAATGAATGCTTTATCTTCAAGAGTGCTTTCGAAGAACGAATAATTTTCGATGTATCCCCTTACCGTCCTCGGCACATACGTCCTTTTCATGTCTAGTGGTAGCCTAGTCGAGCCGTGGGCAGATGCCGCCACGCGATAGCGGATTGAATGCTTATTGTCTAGCAACAAGCTTGCCTAATTACTTCAGTAAAAGGAGAAGTTGTACGTACTGTTGAACGGTCAGCTGAGAAAACATTCTCAGCTTCTGCTGAGATTCTCAAACGTCGCCTTCGTAAATATTGTCTTTATATCTTTTATTATTTATGGTCATCATATTAGACCATGAAGCACTGATATTAAGGTGCTGATGATAAATGTTAAATTTACCGTCGTTTCGCTAGAATGGTCGCTGGAACGCTGGCTAGAATGCTCGCTAAACGCTGCTGTTTATTTTGTGGGCTTTTACCTGACTCTCTCATTGCTAGTGAATGCCCTAGTGTATCAGCACCTTAGGCAAGGGGCGGACACTCCGCGATTTACGTTCATCGCTACAAGTACATGCCGGTGCCCCAACGTTGGGGAACCGGCATGTACTTGTAGCGATGAACGTCGACGTCGTCGTCGACGACGTCAGAGGGCCATAAATCTTAATGTTTTGGCTGAGAAAAAAGCGCCTTTTGTAAAGATAAAAGGAGTGTCCCTTCTGTACTTGTACTATTATCTACCTCCTCTCTATCTACCGCTACGCACCAGAAGAATAATTAAGTAACGTTACGAGCGTTAAGACCAATCAACTGTCATTTCCCCAACATAAAATACATTTGGGCCTAACTGACGTACGCGTAAAACGTTACGTAATCATCATCCTCCTACCGTTATTTCCGGCTGTGCCCTAAAGGAACTCGGGGTCCGCTTTGACACCTAATCCCAAGATTTGGCATAGACACTAGTTTTACGAAAGCGACTGCCATGCCATCTGACCTTTCAACCCAGAGGGAAAACTAGACCTCATTGAGATTAGACCGCTTTCCTCACGATGTTTTCCTTCACCGAAAAGGTTAGCTTTTGGTTGGCTGTGAAATGGTTAATATTCCGTACATAAGTTCCGAAAAACTCATTGATTCGAGCCAGGACTCGAACCCACGACCGCCGCTTGACAGCCGCATGCCTGAACTAGGCTACCGTAGCTTTCCTTTAGAACGTTACGCAATCGACCAACAGAAACACAGTAACGTCGTTCCCAAAGCGTTGTTAAGGTCACAGCTCATTAGAGCCACCCGGCGCCCGACCCGCACCGCCTCGCCTCGAGCGGTTATTTTTCTTTATATGGATTTGTACGGGCATGCGTTCACTGCATCAACTCCGTAGATAGTACATTTACGAGGCGAGGAGGCGCCATTATGACGAGTAGATGTAACAGACGTTGGTAATCATGAACGCCACATTTGGTAAAGGCGTGGTTTGTTTTAATTGCACGTTGCAGCATGTGTATCCTGCGAACCACAATGCGTGCCACGCTGTGCCCATACGTAACATAATTATACTTCGCGACATGATTGAAGACACCGCGCCAAGTCATGCCGGCAGCTAATTCCGGTGTGCTCTTGAAAAGGGTATGGTTGAACTCACAAGGAATTGAACGCTATCGCGTACCGTGTCGCTTCAACGTTATGTTCAAACTGCAATACGAAGGTGTTAAGTTAAACTAATGTTTTTTTCGAACTAAAATAACAGGTTAGATGTTGTTCTGTTCAGGTAGTAAAGAGTGTGTTAGTGTTTTTACTACATACCCACTTTATTTTTAATGAGACTTTCGTCTATCATCACCCAGAAAATGGCTGTTCACTTTTGCCTTGAAGATTTCAAATGTTAGATGGTAAAACAAAGTATTTACGCTAAGAGTAAGTAATGCCAGTACGCTTACCATGAGTTTGACAATGACGGCCACGTTGACAGTACGAGCGGGATGCACAGATAGAAAACTCGATACTCGTTAGCGTAAGCCGTCATTGTCAAACTCATGGTAAGCGTACAGCGTTGCCAGCATTATGCTGCGATAGAACCGAATCGTGACGAAACGCTATATATGTATATTATAACAGTTCTGACAGTCTTTCTTGTTTAATTGTTTGTTTTTGTCTCGAGTAAATGTTTCTTTCCTTCTTTCCAAGTATAAGTGAGATAATAACTATAATTGACAATATTTCAAAATATGTAATGACGCCTAAATCGAAAAGCATTTCGGTAATTACGTTATCTGAACGTAACAAAGTAGTTCTCTGTGTTTTTTTTCCTGCTCGCTTTTAAGAAAATCGCGAAAACTTATAAAAGTGGTTTTCACCATGTGTGACGTCAGTGTTATGGCTGCCATATGAAAGGTGTCCAAACTGCCATACAGACTCGTAGTATTGACGTCATAATTTACTTACAACCTTCTGGAATTCGCTACTTTTCAATTTGATAGTTTTGAATGAAAATTACAATTAAGGGAGAAATAAAAAAACACGTGTCGCTTAAAAAACATTTTCTAGCGAACTAAATCATAAAATGGCCTACATGAAAATATGAAATGTTGTCAATTACCTTCGCGCCCCGATATAAGCACGTTTAGGGCATAGATTATTAATGGAGGTGAGGTACCTAACCCAACTTTTGGAAACCTAGCCGGCTCGGGTCTAGAGAGACACACGAGAGCTGACTCAACTGTTCCGTGTCACCTGTCTTAGCTATTTTAAAAGATTGTTGGGCTGTAATATAGTTCGGTAGAGCAGGATACGGAACGACGAAAAATATACTTTTTGGTAGCTAAGTAGTTCTCGCTCATTTGAAGAGGTCGTGCGTGATTGTGCATACTTAATATTGGCGGAGCGCCCATGCATGCCAATTCCCACCGGTTTGCCTGAAATATATTTTAAGGCAAGCCAGTTTTATACCCTAAACTCTTTCATAACATTTTTGTTCCGTGTTGCGCATTGAAAATACTCCCGCGCCGCCACTGATACCTAAGTAAATAAAATGGAAGCGAGTTAAACTTAAACGCGTATATCGTATTCTCTGCTTTCCGGGATAGACATGTCATGTTTATTATGAGTGGCATCTCCAGTTACCACCGCTGGTGAAGGCGGTGAAATGCTGACAAACACTCGAAGTAAACCCGACTCCTGCTGCAATTCACAACGGCTGCCCCTTTCACCCCTTTTATATCCCGACTCCGTTACTCGTAACTTCTGTTTTTGTCTATAGCTGTTAACACAACGGAGCATACTTTTTATTCAATAGCCAAGTTTTACGAGCTCCCTACTCAGTGAATTATAAACATAACCATATGTATGTGTATATGTAATAATTGAATCGATAATGATGAAATGAATTCAATGAATTTAATGATGTATAATGTACCAACGCATTAAATATGCGTATGTAAAAACTTGACATGTAACTTGGTGTTATTAATAAAGTATTTGTATTTGAATCCTCAAATCAATAAAGGGTCGGCAGCACGTTTCTATGAACGAAACGAAAACGTCCTAATGTTTGACACCAGAGGGCCGGCGACCGCGAAGTGAAAACGAACTTCGTTCGTGTATCTCCCTCTCTGTCGCACTTGCGAGTTCGAAGGATAAAGACGGAGATAATATACGAATGAAGTTCGATTGTGTTCACGGTAGGCCCTCTGTTTCAATAATCGTCACATTTATGTTATAAATTATTGCGGCTGTTTCGTGCTCATGGACATTTTCTAATGAGAGGTCAGATTTACACTGATACGCTTTTGCCAGGGGCGGCTCACTCCGTGATTTCGTGGCGCCGCGACTAGTACATGCTGACATTGCTGGCCTACCGGCCCCGGCCTACGTTAGCGCTGCAAGGGCGCGCACGCGTTCTATCGCAGCACATTACATGCGATAGAAAAGGATAGCCACGTTTACGCTCGGCATACCTAAAATGATGATTTGTTAACAAAGAACTTTCTGTACTTAGTACTATTATTTATTCTGTGCTTCAGGCAAGCTTTGCGAAGCACAGAGCTGAGAGGTGTCTCAAATAACCAGTTATGGTTGACTGCCGTTATGTGGCTATAGTTCTTGAGATCTCGGAGGTCAAAGTATTCTAGACAGCGGTGATACGAGTTTAATCAGTGGTGATTGTTGTGAATCGCACAACGGTAATCAATATGTCGAATCTTCGCTCCGATTTCATTCCGTTAATGGCTGATCCAGTTTCACGTCTCCAAACAAGCTTGAAACTCTCTTAAAAAGAAATGAAACGATCGAAGACGCAATTCCACATTATTTTACACATCTCGACACTTTGCTCATCCTGTCACCAGACACAGATATCATGAAACATGTCCACTTGAACTATTAGTCAGTTCACTTTAGCTTCCGCCCGCGATTTCGTCTGCGTGGACTCAGGATAAAAACTATCATATATTTTAATCCAAGCTATAAACTATCTTCGTGCAAAATTTCATTCAAATCGGTTGAGTCAAGCGTGATTGATTACCTAGCAAACTTTCAAGCCTACATTCCACATCATATAGGCACTTTGTCCCACCGCCGGCGAGTAGCGAGTACCCTCATAGTATTTCTTACTCGCTTTTACTCGCGCGAGTAAGTATTACTATGGGAGTACTCGCTACTTCCGGCGGTGGGACAAGTGTGCCTTAGACAATCATATTGCGGCAATATCATGAAGCTGTCAATACACATAGTCGAATGGTGCCCCAAATGTGGCGTGACGTTGCGAGACGGTCACAGTCGCGGAACACGAAATGTGCTGTTAAGTTTCTCTTTTGAACAAAAAAATCGCGAATTCGATTGATCTGGATTGGATCGATTTGCTTTATTGTTCAGTTTCAAGTATTTCATTATATTTATACCTATAGACTGTTAGCTATTTCGGCTCTTGATGTAAAATTGGTGGAAATATTTTTTACAACTGTTTACAGATTCTCTTCTTTCTTCTGTCCAGGGGGTGGATATTATTTTAAAGTGGATGCCAAAATTGTACGCAACTGGGTCAGAAGATTACCCGTGAAAAGGTACTATACAGAAAGAGTCGAAAGACAGAGTAACGTTACCTTTTATAATTAACTAGACGTGCCCGCGGCTCCACCCGCGTGAATGAATTATATGAATGTATTTGCCAAATGCGTATACTTAAACGGAAAGGTATTAAGGCGGTGCATTGGAAATTATCGCGTGCTTTGAAACGCCGTTCTGACTAGATTAAGAGACAATACGGTCTGATTTTCAGATATAATTTTGTGGTGTCTTTTTATGTAGTGCTCTGGTATCAAAACTCTCCAGTTAAATAGGAGCTGAGTGAACGTTGCACAGTGTTTTATAGGAGCCAAAAAAGTGACATCCCCATTTTATTACAAATTACTGCAGTTTAGATCATTACAAATGCTAGACTAAAACTCCCGCTTTTATAATGTGTAGTTTTCGAGTTTTTTTTTTTTTGAAAATCATGTTTCTGACGCTCGGAAATTACGAAAAATATTAATAATTTAAAAGCAATTGATGAGACTGTTCGTTTCGCCTAGGTGTCGGATAAAGTCTTCAAAGGCTATGGTGTTCTCTTTCGTGACAGTCCTCGAAGCAGTGGTCACACATTTTCTTCCATATGAAGTCAAAACCAAAAATCACAGATAGCCTCGAGAAAACTTAGTATAAAATTAAAAATACCGAAGTGGCAACCCTAGAGGCCGGATAACCCGGATATAAAGTGTTAAGGTGATTACTTGAAAGTTCCATGGAATTTGGTCTTGCAAAAAATAGGGTAGATATCGGACACAATTATGAAGCTCTCATACAAATATCGCGTCCTACTACGGCGGAACATGGAAGAAAAAAAAAACCCAAAATCAATAAAATAATTAATATCTTTGTAACTAATGTACCTAGAGAGGTCGCAGTTGCGTCTAAATATACGTCTTTGAAGGGTTTATCCAGCACTTTGAACAACAGAAACGTTTATTAAATAATTTGCAGTAGGTATATAATGTTTTTTCGTAATATCCGGGTCTCAGAAATAAGATTTTCAAAAAACTATTTCTCAAAAACTATACATATTAGAAACGCGGGAGTTTTAGTCTCGCATTTGTAATGAGCTAAACTACAGTAATTTGTAATAAAATGGGGATGTCACTTATTTGGCTCCTATAAAACACTGTGCGATGTAATCTGTAATGATGTCGGCTGGAGTCACGCTCGGGTGGAGATTACGGCGGGATAACATCAGCCCCCCTATTCTGTAACTGGTTTCAGCTCACCTCAACGCTCGCCCACAAATATATCTTGACACCGCAATGCGTAGTAACTAAGCGTAGGTAGAGGTCTAGTTTCGTGACGGGTGATCGGCGGGGTGAGCCGCATTAGCGCGTAGTGAATAACAGCCCAGCTGATCCACCGAGACGGGCGCCCGACCCGCAGCGCTGTGTAGTGCGATAACGTCGCGGCATACAGGGTGAAGTTGGAGGAATCAAATTAATTGTATCTCTTCAGGACTTGTTTTTACACGACTGCCCAAAAGGAGGAGTGTATGTTGTGTTGCATTCCGTGGTTCACGTACGGTGCTGTCTGAAAACCACACCTCGGCATAATGTTGAGACAGTGACCGATTCACTGCCGCGAACAAACACACTAATACGTGTCGATGGTATTTGTAAGTTCCCTCTAAGTGATTAAATATGAGCTTCTCTTTTGTGTGGTGATTAAATGTCTGATTTCTTTCTTTCCATAATGATAAATGAATAAAAAAGTCAGAGGCTCAATCGACAAGGTGTCAATCGTGCCCGTGCGTCACAAACAGCAAATCATTTGACATACGAAATGTAGGGCTGCGATTTTCCCTTTATGAACCTATTAAATAGAATACCTACCTTAGGGCTGAACGTATTTCCCAGTAAAATATTGAAGCCACTGGACGGTTAAAAATGTGACCCCACACGACTGCACGTTTTGTCATATTTCCAAGAGCTCTCGATGAACGTTTCGCTCATGCGAGCGGAAATAGAAACGTTGTTAGCTATCGGAGAGTGCTCACTGAGCCCCTCCTTCGATGAAATACGATGCATTTTTCTGGCGTCTAGTTTGATTCCACTTCGATGCTTTTAAACTATTTTAAGGGTTCGGGAAGTGTAAATTTACACATCACACACATCAATTGTTAAATAAGGAATATGAGCCAGACCTATCCACATTATCCACAACCAATTTTCGATGTTAAATAAAGAACTGAATGGATCACGTAACATTCTCGTAACTATACAAAAACACAACCGAATGGAGCACCTTTTTTTGAAAGGGCTGAAATTAAGCAAGCAAAATGCCAGATGATACCGTATTTTGGGTTCATTCAATTATTTAATGTAGGTAAGTATTATTTAAGTAAGTAGGTAAGCATTAATTTCGTATCCGGCCTGGATGTGACGAGCGTGGCGGGGCTGAAAGCTCAACGTTTGTACTTTTACCCTGAATATGTTAAATAGCTTTTTATCTAATAAGTAGACTTTGTAGTTACTGACTAAGTGTACTTAGAACTCGTAGCACCTAATGGTGGATTTATCACAAGAGCGAAATCGTTTAGCGTTGTGGAGCGTTGCATCGGCGGCCTTCCGCCTGCTTTCTCAGACAAATCAATTACAGCCAGTTTTTTCAACAATGCGTCTTGAAAAAGAGCAATAAAGTAAAAACGAAGGCCGACGAACAAAAAGTGGGAGACGGAGCGTGTCACACCCCGGGCGAGGGCCAAAAAGAAATAAACACCTCGTTTAACGTGTAAGTAGTTCCATTTTGCTCAAAAGTCTCTATAGATGGCGCTAGAATATCTAGGTACGTTGTCAGCGCAGCGTTTTCATTAACAACTAGCTTCTGCCCGCGATTCCGTTCGCGTGGAACTCGTCTATATATACCTACTTATCGTAGCTCCATACAAGATTTTTACCCCCGATTTCACCCCCTTAGGTGATGATTTCGGGGATAAAACCATCATATGTCCTTCCACGGGGCTCAAACTATCTCTGTACCTTTCATCACAATCGGTCCAGTGGTTTAAGCGTGAAGATGTAACAGACAGACAGACAGACAGACGGATGGACACACTCGCATTTAAAATATTAGTATGGATTTATTCGTCTTGTGGGGCCTTTAGGACCTGCCACGCAGTTTATAGATTGAATTTGGAATAACTCTGTCACTCGGTTTTAGCAAGCGCGATTTTCGATTATTGTGCTCTTTGGTCCGTAAAAATTCACACCATTACCACAAAGGCAATCCGCAACGGGTCAATACAAACCTCACAATATAATAGAAACATTCTATTACATTGCACATCTCACACAAATAGAGACAAACTACAGTCGATTATAGAATAGATGACATTGCACCTTCACACAATTCTCTCTCTTCGGGCAATTTATGCAGGGTTATTGTTAGGTTTCTTAGAATTCCATTGCAGATGTAAGCGAAATTTTAAGCTTCGACGAATAATTCGGTGGTAACCGAGGATAGAGTTGTCTCTATCCTCCGTTATCACCGAAATGTTATCAACAAGAATTTGCAAGGTGATTGTGTTTCCTAAGTTCGAACTCGTTAGAACTTATAAAATATGAACTGTGAAATCGAATCAAATTATTGTCCATCGCTTCCAACCCTAGTCTAACTTGAAGTGTTTTCACTTATTTCTACCCCTGAGCTATCATGTCATGTCATTGAAATGCAAAAGCGTTGAACCGAATACGGGCTCTGTGAAATAACATTCATTTGTCATTCGACCAACACACTGTATTCACTCGGCGCGAATGCCTATAAGCAGTTTTCTTGCACGCCGCTCCACTGTCAACGAGTACGTTACCTATTTTAGAGACGTATTTTTAAAAGAAATAGTGGCTTCACCACGCAGTCTCCATTCCAATTATAAAATAAATTACTTTGAAGTCACTCAAGGAGCAGGCGAAAGTAAACGATTGTCCGTCTGTGTACTCCTGCTGTTATTCTTTAATCAGTTACTGTCAACTTGCTTTTATTTTACCTCAGAGGGGTAATAACGTAACGTTTCGAACGCGCGTTAGGTAGATTAAACTTTGAGTTTTCCATATCAAAAATGTCATTTAGAAGTCGCTTTTGTAAATCTATTGCCTACGCCAAATATTGTGTTCGCATTGCACTGTCACTTTTTGTATGGGAAAATGACAATGACAGTTGGATTGTCCTAACGCGCGTTGGAAACGTTGCGTGATCAGTGATTACCCCTCAGGATGTAACTTGATCACAAATGGCCGCTAAATAGTTTTACCTAATGAAGATAACCCACTTAAGGGTCACGAGGACGCTTGCCTCTCCATACAAGCGGAGTCAGATTCTTATGTTAAAACGGACATCGAACGACACGACACGACAAGGAACATTAATATTTTATACACAATATACTATAGCTACGCCATATGTAGGTCGCAAACTAGTTTATTTTGCTTGAAATTAAAATATTCCCCGGCGCGTCCCTTCGGTATGCGCCTTCATGCGTACAGATTGGACGAATCTAAAAAAGGAGAAAACAAAATAGAGCTAGTAATAGATAGTTTTATTTTTTATTTCTTGTGTAATTTATAGTCACAGAAAGTAGTTTTCGACCTGGATATGGAGGATCCCATTGTGCATAAAAATATTCATGTTATTCCAGTTTTAAAAAGAGAACTTAACTACGTTTGTGTGCTGAGTCTCTAGACATGCTTGCGGCAAGGAATATTTTTGGCAGACGGATCTTTGGATAAAATACAACACGCTACACCTATCTAATGCATGCTATCCATATAGATAGAGATAAGCATTTTAGTAAGACAGTATGCACAAGTTAAAGTCGAGAATAGAAGACGGAAATCCTTTTGAATAACATACTTAGTCTTCCTGTAGTCATGAATAAGTCCATCAGATAGGTAGGTAGGTACTTTTTGAATATTTGAGTTGGGGCCTAGTAAATATGCATTCGGAGTTCGTATTTTGGGATGCACTGCGATACGAAGCGTTATCGGCCGCGCCTCCTGTTTACTCAGTTGAAGAGCACAAACATGGACGCCTTCCACACATCCGTGGCCGGCGTCACGCATTCCCCCATCCGCAACACTTCATGCCCCATCCGTGCCGGGAGAACGATTCGTCTCGCCCCGCCATCCATTGCCGCTTTACAACAGAAGCATCACAAACCCCACAGGTTAGGACAGGCAGTGGATGTCATGTAGGAGCGACAGCCCGATTCACGGTTTACGCGATTGGTCACGGCCCATATTGGAGCCGGGACTCGCACGCAACCTTTCTGCTACGTCACACTTTAATTTCCATACTTCAAATATGTTTTAATTTCATGGCGAGTTGCCCGGCTCGGCGTCTAGCTAAACTAGAGTCACGTACGTAATTGGACTTGGCTTCAAGACTGGAATTGAAGGCTCGAAACTGCTGTGAATGAAGTAGAGTACAGTCAACTGAAATATTTTTTCGCAGTTATAAGAATCGGAAATAATGCGAAATAACGCAATATTTTCCTTTATTTCTGACTGAACCCGTGTCCAGTCAGAAATACGGGGGTGAAATGGCGAGGTGGAAGCTATTACTAGACTCTGTCTCTTTATCTACAGTAAAGTAGTCTGGTAATACATATTCACGTCCGCATACGAGATTCTTCTAGAGATAAAATATATCCATCTCCCGGCCCGGATTCAATCTTGATAGGTAAGTTAAAGTAACAAACAGATAGGCAGATATAAATCAGATAGAAACGCGGACAGAGTTTCGCGTTTTTAATGTTTGTATGGACGTAATCTGGCTTAATCGTGGTAGAGAAAATGTGATGAGATACACATTTTTTTACCTTTCAAGCTCTCAACGTAAGAGGGTGGAGATGGGTGTACCCGCAGATACTTTCTACCGCCACGATTGGCTAGCCAGACGCCGTAAAAAACGCGACCATTTACCAGCTGACACGGTTCCCGACTTGTCATCCGATCTAGGCCATGATTGATGGCGCGGCATGTTGGGAACACTTGGAACGCGTTTTTATTCCAAGTCCGCGATAAAATGTAACGACTCCCGGACACAGAACACGTTACATGTTACAAGCATTCCCTCAGTGCCTGCAGCCTCGTATTGTTCTTTGTTAAATTCCTCGTGTGTTTTGTGTTTGCTGTGCAAACAGGTAACGGCGTTCGGCCCGAAACTATCTTATTGCTACGGCAAAGAACTTAATTCCGGCTTAAAGGAGTCACCGGCGAGTTTGTTCGAGTGTTAACTCGAGTTCGTGTCCAAGTTGTTAGGACTTGCGACTTGGAGCGCCCAAATTCCGGCAAGACAGCTACATTTCAGAGCCGCTTGCGTTCATTGCGTGCTATCGGTGACCGAGCTGGATACTTGGTCCTGCGAAGCTAGCGATGAACAGCGTATGTTCCTGTAGTGTGAGTAAAGTGGTGTTTGGTGGTGAGGGGCAGACGCGGTTGGCCTGGCATTAGGCGCTCTCAGGGGAGGTCGGTCGTGTCTGCTCCGCCCCACTCCGCTCCATCCTGGTGTTTAAGGACTACTCAAGAACTCTCTCCGAATCAACTCTGAAGGTTCGAGTTTCATATCATGTTTAGAAACGTTATCCGAAACATGTGGTGTATTTTAATCATGCCTATTTATACTGAAACACTGTAACAAGATCAGTAATTTGTTCTAACCTCACATATTTGTTGCGCACCCTAGTATAACATGATGTGATACGTTAATTGTCATGCATTGTTCTATGTTTGACGATTGTTAGACGGGCTATTGAGACATCTAGACGTTGCTACAATTAATAAAGCAACTTTGCTTATGCGTATGTGATGTGAGCGACTTCAATTTTATTTATTCCCTGGAGATTTATATGGCGATACTATTCGCTATCAACATGCAGTCCATGCCTCCTCTCACGAATGGGAGCTATATACATATAAGCCAAATATCTATTGTTTATCATGAAATAGTCGTTGCTATCATTGACTAAAGTCAGTGTTTTAATAAAAAAACAGAACAAACAATACGTAGGTAAGTAGTCTATTTTATATCTCATATAGGATGTATGTTATTCAGATAAATGGTAATGCAAATAATGCTGTCAAAACTACAGTGTTCGTGGAATACTTAGACCGGTTAAACCTAGTAACCAAGGGTACTATTCGACATTGGTTTTAACAGATAGAGACAGCGCAAAACGAAAAATATAACCGTGACAAATATTGCAGTTCTGGTGATATTGCCACTTGTAATACATATGGCATCAATACTTATACAGTGCGTTACCGGTAGGCGGGATTTTTTTGAAATAGGGTTAACTATCGGAGTTCTTTAACTTAATCATGTCCTTAATACAGATAATTAACCATAATTCCGACTGCATAAATTTTATAACAAAATTTATATTGCCAGCAATGTACCTCCAGCAAAGTAAATTGACAACTAAGGGCGGGTTGCACCGACTGACGATTACAGACCGATCAACGTTAAATATGGCGCTGACAGCGGTCAGTCCATAGAAACTTGTCAAACGTTCCATATATTCAGATTTTAACGAACACCGCTTACGATTACAGACGGTTTGGTGCAACCCACCCTAAGTGTAAATTACGGCTCTTCGTACTTTGTTTAGTACGGCGTCATACACCTAGTCCATTGAAGGTTTGTATTTTGGAAAATTAATTGCGCAGTTTTACATAATTATGATTTGCAAATATACATGCAAACAATTGCTAATGGAACATATTATTATCAGTTTTAATAAATGCCCTTATGCCGGTAACACACAGTATACACTAGCGAGCAAATTAATGGAATCACTAACGTTAGCCATGTTATTCTCTTGTGTAGTGATTTCATTTCTTTGCTCGCGAGTGTGCATATTATAAATTCGAAATTAGGTAGCAGTACAGTACCTATACAACTCTTTGTTGTGCAAAGTAATAAAATCACCTAAAATGTATAAAAGGAAAATGCAAGTGCAAATAGTTACGAACTTAGTAAGAATGTAACGTCGTCTGTGTGTATACTTATTCACACTACTAAACTGTTCAAGAAGACAGGCGTGGAGACAGTTTGAATTCCGGGGTTGGAGAAAGAATATTTTTTATCCCGAAAATCATCCGAAATGCACCAACTTACGATTACAAATCGATTAACGTTAATGGCACCGGCAGATGTCATCCCATAGAACCTTGTCAAACTTTCACAAACAGAATTTAACGAACACCGCTTACAAATTACAGGCGGTTTTATGCAAGAGGGTACTTACAATGCGGGGCAAGTTTGTATGGAGTTGCGATATAAAACAGTTCCACGCGTCACGGGCAAAAGCTAGCGGTAAATATATGGTTATATCACGAGCTAACTCTATATAAAGTTGAATGGCGTTGTTCTTTACTCCATTCCAAGTTTAAATAAAACGTGCCTGGACTATTGACAGACGTAATGGACGGAATAATATTAGGCATTGGCTCGGTGATAAATGCCGGACGGAATCGCTAAGCCTGTTTGGGTTGTCTCTTTATCAACACCATCACATTTTAATATTCTATCGACCATTTGGGACATTTGCGGATATTTGTTGGCAGAAATGAAATGGAAAACTGCAGCCACTTCTACATAAATGTGACCACGAATGTGATTCGGAACAAACGCTCGAATAATGAAATGACCCATTTGAGGATGAGATACAAAGCCATTTTGGCTCAATTGGTGTATCCTTATTCAGGTTTTATTTTCGATCAGACTATTCAAAATTGTAATACTTGTTGTATGGCTTCTACTATCCATAAAAATACCAAAAACGCATCAAGCTAGTACGATACATGTCATATTTAAATAACCACTTACTTTTAACACAAATGTTGCAATTTCTTTGCTGCCCACAAGTTATCTGGAGGAGGAACCTTAGCTATAAGATCGCCTGTTATTTTCCTCTACTTTTATATTCTATGTTCTGTATTACGTTTATATTGAGGTGTGCAATAATGGGTGTCTTGTAAACATCATATTTTGCGCGCATGCGAGCTAAGGGCTAACTCGGCGATAGAAGCGAGCGCGGGAATCAAATTAAAATGTGATTCGGAATTGGAAGCGATGGATAAGAATAGTCCTCCCGAGGTTGGCATTCACCGAACTAGCTGAATGGGCATCCACTTATCGACATCGTTTATCTTCGGGACACGCCCGGGCCCCGCACACTTGAGGAGTCGCGTGATGATATTAGTGATAGGGTAACAATCGTAACATATATCGAGGATTCAAAAGAGCTAAAATATAGGTGTATAGTTTGTCTAGAAAATCTTTGTACATCCCACATGAATTCATTTCTATGTTTTATAACATTTTGTTAAAGAACAGCAGGATAATTACAAAACGTTTTGATAGATGGCGCCTTTTTAATAACAATTTTTTTGTCTCGTAGATAACCTATATATGGGATAATGGGACCTGCCACGCGGTTCCTAGTTAGAACTTCGAATAGCTCTATAACTTAAATTTACATTACTAGGCAAATTATGTTTACGGGGGGTCTGGCGTGAAGTGTTGAAGAGGACTTCCGTTGCCTTGAGTCCTTTAAAGATGCATCTATTCTATTTCTATCTCAGCACAGAATAAACAAAAGCACTTACGTAAATATAGAACCGGTCTTTTGTGAAAACCTTTCTTTGACAGCCAGAACATTCAAATAGTGGCATCCCGCTCGCACGCATTCGCAGAATAGTACGTACGTGCTCTTTCTATCCTAGCGCGAGCGATGGGGTGTATCGACATCGACACATCGCGTGCGCGAGAGTCGATTTTAGCAAAAGTGGCAAGAACAAACATACTATTAGAATGAAATATATAATCTACTAATATCTCACTATCTAGACACGCGGCAGCGTGTCCAGCCAAGTTCAAAGGCAAAAGCACCTGGCCACGCAGCAGCCGTGTCATAAGTCACATAATATAAGACACACACGAACCATTTGGAGCCACTTTTGACTCCTTACAATGATAAACTGCATTCTTATTCGTTGGCTTTCTTTATAATTACTGTTTCGAAATTGTCTTTCCAGCCAATAATCTTCAAAATAGTTTTAGACACTGTCGTGTTTCGAAAAGCATATTCCTAACAACCAATTTGAGTACGGAGCACTAAAACTTTAGTAATACGAGTAGTTTTTGTCTGGGGAACCCTAAACGCTCGCAGCGGGTCAGTCCCGGCGAGGCGCGGGACTATTAGTCCCGGGACAAAGACGGGATTACCGTGGCACTGCGCTTGAATGGCCGCTGATTGCCAGTTGCGCGCGCGCCGACATAGTACAAAGAGTAGTGCACGAGGGTGCAGCGTGGCTTTGGCTTGTATATGTGTGCATGTTCAACGTCAAAAGCGGATCTTTTGAATCCTCCTCTGTTTCAATGACGTTATACATAGACGCTAGAAAAAAAGCGTACGTCGCGTTCATAATATATTAGAACAGTTTGACTCAATTAAAGTAGGTTAGTTAAATAGTAAAAGATACACAAGACAACTTTAAGCAGTCAGTGCATGGACCAACAGCAATTGACGAATCGTTAAAAGACATTTTAATCAGCACTCTAGGCTATTTCAGCAATTTAGGCTGTTGAAATGAATACTACCTATAGACGCATTGTATGAATGTCGAAAGCACAAACCTAAACAATAACAAAAACTCGTAAAAATGACAGATAGCCTACTTAATTTTATTGACTGTGTCATGGGCGTGAGCCGGCATTATTGCACTAGAATTAACAAATTTAATTGATACGATGCTGTGATGGCTTGGAATTATTACTGAACGCCCGTCGGCGGAGATTACATGTTCCATTCACGCTGTCATAAATTTAATATTTTTTTTGTGTAGAGATTAGTTTTGCTGCCATGAACCCGTCTCCAATTATAGTAAACTATCTTCTGCCTGCGACTCCGCCCGCGTGGAACTCGTTTATATCGTAGCTCTAGACAAACGTTCACTTATTAATTCTCAATAAATAAAATTTCATGTAAATCGGTTCAGCTGTTTAAGCATAAAGAAGTAACAGTCAGACAGATACACTTCCGCATTTATAATATTATTGTACCTACAAGCTTCTGCCCGCGACTCCGTCCACGTTGAGACGTTTATATTGCAACAAATTCTCAGCCCCCATTTCATCTCCTTAGGTTAAAATTAAGGGTCATTTTCGGGATAAAAACTATGCTATGATATCCTTCACCGGGATGTACACTATCTCTATATACAATTTCATCTAGATCGGTTCAGCAGTTTAAGCGTGAAGAGGCAACAGACAGACAGACAGATACACTTTCGCATTTAATTAATATGGAAATATTGACTAGGTGGGCCCGCAGCTTCTCCCGCGTAGATCGCACTCCAACACCTATTTCACCGATTTTAAGGGAAAAGGAGTTACATTTCTTCAAGCCTTGAACTAAATCTAAATGTTATCGTAACGTAATCAGTTACATTTTATTATAACCGTTGATTGTGGGCCTTAATATGCCGCAAGTTGTGTAATGAATGTGGCAGCCCTTTTTTTAGAGTTCACCGTTAAACCCCGTTCCCTCCAGAAAATTCTAGATTCTTCGGGCTGTCATATGTTGTATCTCTTCTGGGGATATGCCGCCCTAGGAAGGTTCTTCTTTTGTTCATGAGTGGTAACTGCTCCTACAGAGATTAATTCAATGGTTAGCTTCCAAAGGTAGGAAACAGATAATTATAGATGAGTTCCGAGAACACTATTGTACTGCCCACTGTCACAATTTGTTTGCGATTTTGTATTGAAATACCACTTTGAAAAGATACTAATCATAGTGGTATTTTCTTTTGAAAACATGAATCGAGATGCCAATGGTATTGTCATCGGATTATCAGTTGTTGTGATGATGAATCAACTTAAAAACTCCTTGTAAAAACCAATCTTTCCCGAAATAACGTTCTGCTGTGTTCCGAATGATCCCAGTGCAGTTTTACTTACAACACAATTCTAATAAACATTTCAGCTGGGTATATCGTATCTGCGGAGTGCGCAGTGCGCAGACCAAAAGGTAGGCCATGAAACCTACAATGTCCATACAGGTAAACAATCACAGAAAGTTATGTGAAGAAGATTCTAACAACGAAGTTGTCAAGCTAGCAGGTGTACCAGTACCATGTAGACATATGTGGAACGTCATATATTCATATTTTGAACGAGCGAGCGACGCGAACGAAGTTTATGCTTCACAGACACAGACACAGATCGCATGTCATGTGAGCAGGTTCGTTAATCATACAGATATTTTTTGTCGATTCACTTTTTCCAAGAAAAAGGGAGAAAGACAGTCTCGCTAGTTTTACAACTCACATCGCCACTAGTTTATTTTAATATTTAGACGTCAACAACATTCATCGCGACTCATTATTACTTGGTACTGGTATACCCGGCAGTCTGACTAGTCGTTAGAATCTTTCCACGCAAGATGAACGAGTTCACATCTGCTATATACTTAGTACACTCATGTGACATAATATGTTCACAGGGGGCACTTAGCCGTAGGCCACAAAAAGCTATTGTAGGCAACTGGGTCGCGCGTCACCTATGAACTCAGCTGCGCTACCACAAAAATCTAAACTTGAAGTTCGTATACATATGCATCCCTGTCATTCGAGTATTGTTAGTGCGATAGAGATGGATATACCCGAACTTCGAATTTCGATGGTTATAGCTCTGTGTTACGTGGCAGTTGCTTTCCTTCTAATTCATTGAGTTTATTAGTCTGGCTGCCGAGAAAAAGTCATTTCTGTCACTTTGCTCACCTACTCTTTTCATAAAACTTACTAATACGTCTAAAATGAGTTTTGTCCCTTTCTAGGTAAAGAGAAACGAATTTAACGTTTTTCTAAAGTTAGGATATGAACGGTTATAAAGAAGGGCAATAATATCATTCGGTGTTAATATCACATCATAGTGTACATCGCCTATTTTTATGTTATGTACGTTATGTTTGTCAACGTTCTCAAGCCGAGTTCGACATTGTTAATGACATCTCATGACTTTGATTTTGTGATTAATAGTAGTGTTACCGGTGAGACGTATTTGCTAATTTATGTTCGTGTGAATGAAAACTGTATTTATTTATACTTAAAATAAGTATTCTTTACTTTTGGAGGAATCGACATGTTAGGCGGAGGGACGATAGTCATGGGATAAGAATAAGGGCATTAAGGATCAATGTGGTGGGTTGTAAGAGGAGAGGCATACCAAGAAGAAGTGGATGGACTGTGTGAGAGAAGATATGAATAGGAATTAGGAAGGAAGTGTGTGATGAGTTGACGGGCGATAGAGAAGAGATGGAAGAAAAAAACGTACTGCGTCTACCGGAAGTAAATAGGACCAGGACGCAGGAAGCGAATCGACGAATCGAAAGAAGAATTCTTTACAATTTTTGTGAACACGATGCAGAGAAATACACATCATAACAAGTTCGCTACAGCTAAACAGCGCATACGAGGGGAAATTTATATTTTTTCTTTAGAAATTCGCTTACCGACAGCGAATCCAATTACTCGCAAGTAACTGGAAGAGTTGTGCTCGGCACTTACTTCCCAACGTGATTCGGAGCACAATAGTCGGAACCACAAACCCATACACTTTTTACAACCCTAACAATAGACGGAACGAGGTCTATTTAACATGACGTACCACGTACTAGTATGAATTTCTTCCTAGATGTGTGGAGGTTTGTCGCTCACGATATTTAGTTATTAAGTCAAAATGTGTTACTAACATACTATGGATCATTGGTCTGCAATAAACGATTTTTTTTTAAATTTTATTGCAATCAAAAGTTACTGATTAAATAACAGTAGAAAGAAATATGTAATTTTTGAGACATACATCTTTAAATATGTCTTCCAACTCCGACTCCTTTAAAACCCTGAAGTAATACGTTGAATTACTTATAACTCTATTAATTGCTAGCATGTGTACATACGAACAGTAAAAACTTGTAGATAACGAGTGCACGCAGTCAATGTCATACAAATATACATTTTTCAAGTGAAATAGACCTCCAGTTTTTACCAGCGGTCGGTATTGTAATATTCGTATGGCAATTCACTTTAGTGCTCCGTAAACCCGCTTTTTTGTAACTACGGAATATTCATATTCATAACGTTATGACTGAATATATTGCTGTTGCTGTACGTATGTTGCAGTAGTTTTTTATTTTGAGCTGCGTGGAGGCAATTTTTTTTTTAATTTTTTATCACTACATACTTTTTACTCTTTAATTTGTGTATTTATTAAATAATTAACCACTTGGAAAAGTTAAGAATCTTTCATTTTCATTTCAAAGTTCGATATCTCAAAACGTTATATTCATACATTTTCTTCTGAACAGTGAACAATAGGCGGTCTTCTCTCCCTCTCTCAGAGCATAAGCGTGAGCGAGATGGAAGTGCGTGCTCGGAAGCGCGGAAATTATGTTTTTTAATTTTTGTTTATTGGCTGTTTAAATAAATACTTTATATAAATATTTACTTTTTGTAAACACTGATTTCCCTCAAACATGATATTGCCGATTTTTAGAAGCCATTTTAATCTTTTTAGCTTGTGTTCGTAATTTGTAACAAATATTTTAAGTGTATTTTAGATCCTTTTAGACCTATGTTCGTGATTTTTTTCTATAGACCGAAAAATGCTAAATCATGTTTCTAAACACTGATTTCCCTTCAGAAAAGCCTCAAGATTAATATTCGTATTTTTTTTTTAAACCATATTATTATAAACAGACGCATTATATTGTTTCAAAAACACTGTTCGCTTAACTTCGCTGAACCTACGGCGCCTTAATTGTCTGCAACAGTTTTCAGCCTCGTACCATGAAGCTAAATCAGCGTTTCGTATAGACCTTTTCAGTGTTCGCAGTTTGTACCTACAGTTCCGGCGGCCATGTATCTCCGTTAAATAACTTACGGAGGAATGCTATTACATCTCGGAAAATGTCCAGACAACGCAGTACGTTCGGATCTACACAAATACATACGGCTTTGAGTCTTATGCACCAGGCTTAAGTTTTAATGCGTATACGTGTTTTGGGAAGCGAAGCTTGTAGACGCAGCAGCTTAGACGGGAAACGCCGAGAGAGCACATTGCAGGGACGTAATTCAGTAAGGAATAATATCCACTGGTCACATAAATGAGTCATCATCATCATCATCATATCAGCCCACAGACGTCCACTGCTGGACATAAGCCTCTCCCAAAGAGTGCCAAAGTGACCGGTCCTGCGCCACCCGCATCCAGCGGACTCCCGCAACCTTTAACAGGTTGTCGGTGCTATTATTTATTATGTGACCCCATAGGCTCCCACAAAAGGAAATTGACGTATTTATTTATTTAAACTTTATTGCACAAATATAAAAATAAAGGTACAATTGGCGGACTTAATGCCTTAAGGCATTCTGTACCAGTCAACCATTGGGCTAAACAGAAACTTTAGTGGTGCAGGATAATAAATACTGAGAATCGAATGGAAACACAAATCAATGAATTACATTAATATATACACATAGATAATGCATACTATAAACTTACTTCTACCTATATACATAAATACATACAATTATATGTACCTGCACAAAGATATAATGACGTATCATTTCAATATATATTTGATCTCCTTAAAAATAATTCATTTAACAATGTGCTCTCTCGACTAAAAACGTAAGTAAAGTGCGGCTTCCGAGCTCCATCGTAAGCCTGTCCCCCGCAGTTGCATAATGCGTCGTTGCGTCAGTCGCATCGCAGTCGCACGCCTACACGACAAACGCAAAGTATCAGTTGCAAAGCTACGGCTTTTGCATAATCGTATTGATCTTTCTAGGATCGCGGAATATATTTTAAGCCTATTATAAAACTTGTAGGTTTCTTTACTTTTGTTTTACAACACTACACTGCACCAAAAATGCTACAAAAGTTACGATCACTGGTTAGGACAATTAATGTACGTGAATAATACCTGCATTCAAACTTACAAGCTTATACCTCTTTATAATATTAGTATTTAGTCGGATTTACCCATGGTCACCTGCTCTCGTGAAGGTAAAGACATAATCTACATATATTTTAAACCGCAGCTATGATTGCGTTCTGTGTAAAATACGGACAAAGACGCGCGGGAAATGTGTGAAAAAAATAGACGAACCTAATTCGTTTTGAAACCCTTCGGTCACACGTACGTCTAAATACTCTAAAGGAATGTATAGCCAAATCGAGAAAAAAGTAAAGCAGGAGATTAAATAATCACAAAGTTATGTATAAATGTCCAAATATTCAAGATTCTGTCCCTTATATCTTATATATATATACACGCACCTTAATATGAAACGATTGTCATTTACTATAAAAAAGCATCTATTAGTTACTCAGTGGCAAAAGTTAACCAGACAAGTGCTCGCTCGTTTAATTAAAATCCAGTGAAGCCACGAGTAGCAACCCTGAGCCCATTGAGACTGCATCGCCGCTCAGCGACAGACGAAGTGACTGCACTCTGACCTATGCAGTAATGTATGCCTCAGCACGTACTGTCTGGAAGTCAGTAAGTTGGTACTTTCCATACACATATATGTCAAATCGGTATTGCATTGCGCCCGCGTCACATGTCTGTCTTGTTTGACGTTTTAGTTGCCTAGAGCATCCGGCTGTCATAATGGCGCTAGTTGGTCGGTTGGCGCGGTTATTTATTACTGTTGCGTTCGGAAATTTTATTACTTGTCCTAATTGTATTGTTTTTCTTTTATATTACTATTATTATTATTTTATGCGACTGTAAAATGTGTGTTAAGCCGTGTAATCACCGGAAGGTTCCATCGAAAGACCAGCGCTGGCTACTAGGCCAGCACAACGCTGAGATGGAACCGTTTCGTAGCAATGTTCTTTTTTTGTATTTTTTTATTTTTATTTATGTGCATGTTTGTGTTGTTGTCATGAATAAATGTTATTCTATTCTATTATATTCTACTCATAAGATATGAACCACAATAACTTTCTGTCAAATTTAAAATTGACACCACAGGCCGCGCCGAGTGATCTCATTGACGAGAATTTCAGTTTCCGGGTTTCAATCGTTCTCGAGAACGTTTCTCCGTGGGAAAAAATACAAGTTCTAAAAGTTAGTTTTTAGGTTATAAGCTTTATACTTACTTATAACGTGACCAGCTTCACGCTATCCGTCCGCGTGGAACTTGATTATATCGTATCGTATCTCCATACAATTTTTCACCCCTATTTATATTGCTACCTTATTTTAATTAGGATTAAAACTATGTCCTTCCCCGGGACTCAAACTATGTCTATAACAAACAGCTAAATCGGTTCAGCGGTTTAACCGTGAAGAGATATATACTAAAGCAAACCACTTCGCTGACCACAATCCTACGATTTAATGATCGCCTATGCACTTTAAACTACTTTCTAGTTCTTATAATAATTTTAACTCTGAAATTATCTTATTAATTATTAAATCTGTTATTAATTAACACATACATTTTAGAAGGCTGTAATATAAAATACGCTTTCCATGCCAATAAATCTTGTTTTAAAACAGGAGAATATCATAAATCCCCCCCCCCCCCCCCACTTCAAGTCTCCTTTCATGAAATTTCTGTTCAAATTTCTTAACAATCTGTGACTAATAATTAAGGTATCATAGCAATCAACACCATTGCCAAGGTTTCTTTATTTTATCAGCTTCCTTAACAAAGGTTTTCCCCTCACTACACCGCATTCTAAATATAATAATAATATATTCATAAGGGTAAAAATTTACGGAATCCATTTATATGACTTGCAAACACAGATATATAGTTAATACAAAAGAAGTTTATTCTCACGGGGTCACTAAGTTAGTCAGATCTTTAGGAATTACATAAATACTTTATAAAACCGAGAAAACTCTTTCCATAATGAATAGGCATGGGCAATTATTGGTTGATGAAAGTTATAAAAGGAAAATTGAGGGGTAGTTCAGGGGATCGATTTTTGAATCTCACCAAGTGACTAATTCTCACCGATGTGAGTGATTTCCGAAATTTCGTATTTTTGAAATTCATCGGTGACTTACATTTGTCATACCTATGATATCGATTTACGAGTGCCCCTACCCACTCGTAATTGAAATCACCATGTGATTGTTTTTGACAGTTGACGTATGTGACATCTGCCAAGAATTATTCAAAACTTTAATTTTCGGTTACATGACACTGACACATACGCTACGTTTTACGTTTTAATCTGTTTTAAGTTATAGTATGAGAAAATAAAAACCGGTATCAAGGGCAACATCTGCGTAAAAAGGAACGTAACGGGAAGATTGTCTCTGACTGACATTGTAAAATTTCTGCATGTTGGTAAACAGCGTGTGACTTTCAAAAATACGGCTTTTGGAAAATGGTGCATAAAAGTCATCGGTGATAGTTTTAGTCACCGGTGACTTTGATATCACCAGTGAGATTCAAAAATCGCACTCCAGTTCCTGTAATACATGCGTACAAGATTACGTAAGGAAATTAAATACGCCTGAAAATAATCACTATAGTAATTAGCCTCACGTAAACTACGTTAGTTGTATTCTAATTTAGTTGATAGCCCGCTTCTGTAAGCCGTTACATAATGTTTTCAGATCTCATATTGGCGGGAAAATCGCATTAAATTCAATTTGTAAGTTACCCTACATGGGAAAACACATCGTAAATTCATAGTAGACTGAAGAATCTATTCCCAATGCAACTACCGGCTTTCTCGTACAATATAACTCAAATAATATGCTGTTCTAGCTGAAATTAGTATACTAAAACTGCGCTCGATTTAGACTTACGTCTAGCCTCCTGTGTCATCTGACTGATTCGCACTTCTAAACAATAATTCACTCCTGAAATACACACACACACAAACAAATTAAACTTTCAGTTAAATTTAAAAGGGCTTATTATTTTCGCGGCGACAGAAAAATTAAAGAGCAGCAAACTATTTGCAACTAAAATAATAACTTGTCAGCGATTAAATATTTTGGCAATCATTTATATTAAATGAGCTTTAAACTAAGGATATTTTAAAATTCAAATAATGGCAGCTACTTTAAGGTAGCAGAAATAATAAAAAAGATTACTGAAATCATAGGCGAGGTACTATAAATAATGACTTGGCGACTAACCGACTCGGATCACGGATAGGTAAGAAGACGGAAGCGGCAGCTTTGCTGCCGCTTTCGTCTTCGAGGTTATTTTTTTTATAAAAGAGCAGAAAACTTGTTTTTTTATGACCTTGATTTATTTTATATGCAATCCATTGAACAATTAGAGTAGGCCATTTTCAACTTTTTATCCGATGTCATGTTTCCGCTCAATTCAGTTAATTCAGTCGCCAAAACAATAACTCGATGCTAGTTTATATTGAAACAAAGCCGAAAATTGATTACTTAGCTGCTACTTTTTACTTTATACTAGTCTCCGCAATTAGTCGCCAACTTATTATTTTTGCTACCTCCTTTAATTTTTTATAAATCCCTAAATCAGATTAATTTGTCGCCGCGTTAAATACATGCCAATCTAAAGTACTCACAAGACTTTGACGTATTTCTGTCGTTACTCAGAGAAAGTAATTTTAGTGCTTCCTTCAACACCACTGCTGCCTCCTTCATTCAGCCAGCTTTAGACTCCAGCTTCCGTGGTTTGAGCGCCAACTATTCCTCAACCTCCAACTATCGAGACCCCAAACAGGCAGCGATTCGACCTCACACTCCAAAGGACCATGGGCAACTTTGTATGGAGCCTGGTCCTGAATCCAACAAAGCTGAAACTTAGGTCATTAAATAGGTATTTAAATCTACTTCAATTCGTTTTATGGGCACTAAGTTGAATTCCATTGCAGAACTGAGAATACTGAGATATTCATATTTAAGTTAAAGTGAGTAGGATCTATGAGAAAACGGGTTCTCTCAGTGAATACATATTCAGAATTATTAAGGTAAGGTCAGAAGGGGTTTGTACCTAAATGAAATTTATTTTTTCTAAATAAATAATAAATACTACTAAAATTATAACAGTAACTAACATACTACTTATACTTAACTAAAATAAATGGTCTCCCCGCGGCATGGTGCCTAAGATGCTGGCAGCATTTCCCCGCTTTATCGCAATAGTTATGCGTTGAGCGAGGAAGCCGCCAGCTCTTCGGTCCCCGGTGGTGTCGGCTAATTTTTTTGAGATTTCTTTGAAGAGATTGAGGGCGCTGGGATCCCACGGACCAAGGGTCTCGACGCCGAATGGAACAAAGTAGTATTCGGCGCCGAGACTCCTATATTTGTTATTTTTTACCTTTTCTGCAGCCTCTGCAGCCGCACCGGCTCTGGAGGACGTTCCGTGGAGATGGGATGGGGCCAATGTGTCGACGCAGGTAAGGTTAGTGTGTAAAATAAACATGTTTTTGTAGCTAATTAATTGTTGTATTAACAAAATATGAATATATGCCACGCTCGATGTGCCTTCATCATTAGTACATTTTTTCATATCTACCCTCCAGAATACTAAATATGAATATTCTCCGGATGCGTTTTTTCATAGCTCGTACTACTGACTGTGGCTAAAATAGGAATATCTTCGTTCTGCAATGGAATTCGACTTTGTGCCTATAGAATGAAATAAAGTAGATTTAAAGACCTATTTAATGACATAACTCTCAGTGCTGTTGGTTTCAGGACCATTTTGACGCATGGTCCTTTCCAGTACAAACTGATCCCCAAACGGACAGCAATTCGACTAATTACTCTGAAATTCCAAAACAAACTGATCCCCTCACCTTTTTTTTTTTTTTTTTGAACCTGATTGTTGCTATAATAGGACGGACCCAATATAGCGGTCGAACTGCGTGGTTGGAGGGTGGCCTGGGGAAAATCCAGGGGAAGCCTCCGGCACGACCACGCGGGGAAGTTTGTACACTGGAATACTCTAAGAGTTTGCGCTCCAGTGAGATTGGTTGAACGGTATCAACCGAATCTGGGGTGTGAGTGGTATCGAACTACTGGGAGTTTTATCGCTGGTTCGCTAAAACCTAGCCTAGCTGAGAAGAGTCCAGAAAGAAACTCAGCTAGGCCCGACTTGCGTCGGACTGAGATCCCCTCACCCTGGGTCCCATCCCTTTTATAGATAATCTCTCCCTCCATCTTGTTTTTGTTCCTTTTGTTAAAGTTGAGTGTCCTGTTTCTTTTGTTACTAAATTATCTTTTGTCGCATCCTTTACATAAAACAGTCTTAGTTTGCATTAAAGCCTTGTTGTAGTAAAATATCTATTTGGTAACTCTTCAGGCCTCCAAGATATAGACTCTTCCTTGATTCCTAGCTCAAAGATCTTCTAGATTCACGACAATCGATTAAACCCTTGCCAACAGACACACAGACAGACAACATTTGCTTGTCCAATATGCGGTCTTAGCTTTCGCTCCCGTATCGTCCTTACGAGTCATAGGTACAGTCAGCATCATTAGTAACTGGGCAAACGAAGACGTCAAAAGTCTTTATTAAAAGGGAATAAGAGCTTTTGACGTCGTTTCCGTGTGTAGTAGTGTTGTGTTCCTGGAGGTGAGCAAGGTCGCCAGAGCTCCCGAGGATGCGTTGTGTTGAGAGCGAGGGAACTTGTTCCTTCAGCTGTCAACACGGCGAATCCTCAAACATATCAAGGGTCGGCAACGTCGGTTACTCCTTTGGAGTTGCATCCGTCTATAGGCTGCGGTGTCTGCTAACTATCAGGCGGGCCGTACGCTTGTTTGCCACCGTCGTTGTATAAAAAAAGGATACAGTAGGGGCGCCATAACATAGTGAAATTATTTTTGAAATCCGATAATTGGTAATCGGAGTTTTGGGAATACAGATATTGTGAGCGACGTCCGCTCTCGGCGGCGTCGGCTGGGCGAGTGAGCGCGCGCGCTACCGGCCGCGGCAATGCTCGCCCCTCACAGTCACCTAAGAATGACCTAGTGCCGAGACACAAGTCGGCGACGGACGAGCTCCGCCCCTATGTGCTCGGACAGTGCGTCGACCACGCTCCGTGACACAAGTCGGCGACGGACGAGCTCCGCCCCTATGTGTACGGACAGCGCGTACTACCACTCGGCGCCCGAATGGTGTGTTTGGGCTTCGCCCGTGTCCTCAGACACTTTGGGTAATCGATGTTACCAAAATAAAAGAAGGAATAACGAGAAATAGACTTTTTATTTACTTTTCCCTAACTGCCCTATCACTGCCCTAAGTGACTTGATTTCAAGTCCCTAACTTCCTATTACTTTGTAGTTTTTCTTCTTCTTGTTGTGACTTCCAGGAGGCTCCGTTTGACACTGATTTGCTCCGGGCCGTACCTGCTATTTATACCTGCTAGTGGGTGAGCAAGACGTGCTGAGTGAGACAATAAAGGTTACGCCCACTTTGACTTGACTAATTTACATTGCAAGATGTTATTGGGATGTTATACATTTAAATGGGTGGAAGACTAAGCTGATTTACAAAGTTCTAATATGGCTTGAGATCTTATAAGTACAGTAGGGTTCGTAAATATTTTCTTATCTGAATAATCGTACATGGAAATCGGGCAAACCGTAATTCGGTCCCTTTCTTAACACTTATTCATCATTTGCGCTGAACCTACTGAGTTTACTTATTTGTAAGTTTAAACATTTAATAGAACTTTTAATAAGCTTTCTAACAATATATAAATCATTCTGATACGATGAGCCGTTGTAAAGGTATATACGTAAACATATTAATTGCAAAGTGAAAATGCGCCGTACTAAATTCTAATTCAGGCTCGGTGGCCGCGGCTCTCGTTACGGTCATGTTGGCGCGATACACCCCTCCCCTCCATGGCGGCCAGTCCGCGCTGCGCTCGCGCATAGGCAACATCTCCTCTCTCTTTCTAATACAATTTGTACTGGGATTTTACTTTAATGTTTACAATATCAAATGAATGCTATGAGAGGGTGTTTTATGTAAATAATTACTATGGGGATTCTAACTACTGGGTTCTTTATTTACTCTAAACAATCTAAGTCTTTATAAATAATCACATATTTATCTTACGTATAATCTTCGTATGACGCGATGCGTAGCTCTGCCGTCGCGTGTTGATGTTGTCGTCCATAATTCTCCCCCTTTAGTGTGAGGCGAAGCCTCGCACTATTGGTTGCAACGGTGTTAACACTTAGGCACTTTCACTGATTGACTTTTCTTTCACTGATTCTAACACTTATTATTTTGACGCTACGTTAAAGTTCCCATTCTCCGGGTTTAAATTTCTTCGATGATTGTTCGACGACTTCTAATGAGTTTGCTTCAGATGGCTGCTTGACTGGTATGGTAATCTTCAGTTTTAGTTGATCCCGTTTTCTTTCTTTGGCCTTCCTGCAGGCTGCTTCAACTAGTTCCCTTGATGGTTGAGCTATGTATATTTTCCTCTCTGCTTTATTCCGCGCCTTCGGCGCCTCGTTTTCCTTATCCCGGAGGTCGCTGCGTCTGCGGCGCCACTCTGCCCACGCTATCCTCTTCTCGCTGGGCTTCAATGTTGGGAGATCGGCCGCGGCATTGGCGTCTCCCGGCTGCTCTACGGATGTGTGGAAACAGTCCACTATTGATGCTGATGTCGCGACGGAGTTGATGCCCTCCATGGGCTTCCGCGAAGTCGGGCTCGCGCACGCTGCCGCTGCGTGTGCCCCGTAGTGCGGTACCGTTGCCTCGAACGGTGTGCGTGTGTGTACACGTAGATTGATCGGACCCCCCAAATCCGATGATAGACGACCGGCGGTCTGTCTATTAATAACCGAACCCTTACCCGGGTTTTTGTACTCCTTGGTACGTAAAGCTTCCCTGAGCTTGCTTAATTTATTGCGCCAGTCCTCCTTCTGGACGGCTATCTTCTTTTCGGCGTCTTCCAATTGACGCGCCATTTCCTCCAACTCCTTCTTCATTTTCTCCGCCGCGACTGGGTCCAGGTCCCTCGTGAGTGCCCGCTCAGATGGCGAGGCTCGGTCGTGAGCCTCGTGGAATGTGAGGGACCTGACGCCTGATGTGATGTTGCTCGTACTATCTTCACTCGAAGTTATGCCGGTGCCCGATGTGCTGCTCCTGCGGTGCCCGCGGCCCGCGTAGCCGAGTCGATTGCCGTGCGCACCCGTCGCGCCGGCCCGAGCTCGACCTCGATTCATCGTCCTGGACGAGGGGAACGGCCCGCTATCGCCCCAGGCGTGATCGGTGACTCGTAGATTGATCCGGTCGAAGGACCCGATCGACTAAACTCCCACTTGCTCGATGCGGCAGCCGGCGTTGATGAAACTGGATTACTGGAACTGGATACTGGAACTGATGCTTGCTTGCTGATTTTCTTGCTGGTACTAGTTGCTTGTAGAGATGTTACTTCCTAGTTGTTGCTTGTAGAGATGTTACTTCCAGGAGTGACGAGCGGACACTGATTTGCTCCGGGCCGTACCTGCTATTTATACCTGCTAGTGGGTGAGCAAGACGTGCTGAGTGAGACAATAAAGGTTACGCCCACTTTGACTTGACTAATTTACATTGCAAGATGTTATTGGAATGTTATACATATTAATGGGCGGAAGACTAAGCTGATTTACAAAGTTCTAATATGGCTTGAGATCTTATAAGTACAGTAGGGTTCGTAAATATTTTCTTATCTGAATAATCGTACATGGAAATCGGGCAAACCGTAATTCGGTCCCTTTCTTAACACTTATTCATCATTTGCGCTGAACCTACTGAGTTTACTTATTTGTAAGTTTAAACATTTAATAGAACTTTTAATAAGCTTTCTAACAATATATAAATCATTCTGATACGATGAGCCGTTGTAAAGGTATATACGTAAACATATTAATTGCAAAGTGAAAATGCGCCGTACTAAATTCTAATTCAGGCTCGGTGGCCGCGGCTCTCGTTACGGTCATGTTGGCGCGATACACCCCTCCCCTCCATGGCGGCCAGTCCGCGCTGCGCTCGCGCATAGGCAACATCTCCTCTCTCTTTCTAATACAATTTGTACTGGGATTTTACTTTAATGTTTACAATATCAAATGAATGCTATGAGAGGGTGTTTTATGTAAATAATTACTATGGGGATTCTAACTACTGGGTTCTTTATTTACTCTAAACAATCTAAGTCTTTATAAATAATCACATATTTATCTTACGTATAATCTTCGTATGACGCGATGCGTAGCTCTGCCGTCGCGTGTTGATGTTGTCGTCCATAGATATGAATCTACATCTAAAGAGAACCATACGCCCATGGTTCAACCGTGATGCTCGCCAACCGGCGTCAACTTCAAACGTTTCGCAACTACCCTGTGGCTCGTATTAGCTGTGAAGCATCAGAAGTAAGGCGGACGTGTGAAACGACTCTCCGCGCGCCTGAAGAGACGCCATTCCACTAGTTCTAATGACCGCTAGTGACATGGCAATTATAAGGATAAAGTTGTTGCCGGTCACAACATTGCGCGATTTGCGGCGCGGCAAGCGTTTTATCAGTTCATGGCGCGGTTGACTTGACACGTGCACGCACTGTGGTTAGTTGGGATCACATGCGATGAATAAGAAAAAACGCTGTCGCTGCCGCCACCGCGCGGAGTCGTGTGTAAAGCAGCGACGAACTTAGCTAAGATGCATTCATCCTTACTTGTCTTATTTGGTAAACAACATTCTAACCTCAAAATGCATCTTTTTAGGATAGAATAGCAATTTTGTGAGTATTAGATCATGTCGAGACGACTTTTCGGACATCACTTCACAATTTTTTTGTCTATCAACGCTATTTTTACGATAAAATAGCTGCTGTAGTCTAAAAAGATACATTTTGAGGTTAGAATGTTGTTTACCAAATAAGACAAGTAAGGATGAATGCACTATACATAGTTGCGGGCTTAAGCCGTACCTAAGCGTAAGCTATTGTTTCGAGGTGTAAAATAAACAAACGGGAAAACAATACTTATTGTATTATTATCCTTTTTATATTTCTGAAAACTGTTTTTATTTTATACTAAGACCGCGGACTGCGTCCTCGTGAAACTCGTTTATGGCGTAGTTCCATACAAACTTTCACCCCCATTTCACCCCCTTGATTTCTGGGATAAAAAGCTAATGTCCTAACCAGGGATTCAAACTATGTAAACCAAATTTCATCTCGATCCGTTCAGAGGCTTAAGTATGAAGAGGTAACAGACAGACACACAGACGCATATTCACGATATCATATCATGTCACGAACTGCTAGATAACCGAGTGGAATACCGCCCCGTCGCCATAACATCACACGTGTGTGCTAGAGCGCTGGGTGGTCTGGTTTGCTCCCAGCCATTATTCTACATCTTAACATAGTCTCTAGCTTGTCAAAGGTTGTCTGGAAGAGATCACTCTTTTGTGATAAAAGTGTCTGCTGTTTTTATTTTAATAGCTATTTTTCTGTGTGAAATAAAGAGTATTTGTATTGTATTCTATAGTAAAATTAAGAAACGCGAGCAGACGTTCATGCAAAACGATTTAACTGAGCTTTCGCTCTTGAGTATTTCTCTTTCTCTTTCATACCACCACGTAACGTATTGTGCGTAGGGTAGATCGAAATGTCATTTTTTATATGTTAAAATGACAGTTGGACTGCACTAACGCGCGTTCATAACGTTACGTGATTACCCCTCTGTTTTACGCTGAGACGTTCTGGCTATTCTGGCGTAAAGCTGCGCTCCCACAAGAGATGTACCTACGGTAAGCATGAAAAGTAACTCTTAATCCCTTTTAATAAAGACTTTTGACGTCTACGTTTGAGCGGTTACTATTGCTGCTGACTGTAGGTACTAAGCTCTGAGGCCCTACCGCGAAATGGCGAAACGAAAACGAAATTCACTCCTGTATCTCAGTCTCTGTCACACTTGCTAGTTCGAGCGATAGAGAGGGAGATAGACGAACGTAGTTCATTTTCGTTTCGCGGTAGTCCCTCTGTCTACATGTAAGGGACACCAGCTAAATAAATACAGGAGCACATCTCTAGTGATCTATCCACCAGAGGAACAAAGCTGGCCTTGGGCTAGCTAATAGAAATGATCACACCCACAAAATGTGATATTTTTGCGATTCTTTCGAGTGATTTATATACAAAACTTGACCGTAGCTTGTTCTGAAATAATCATTAGTTTCGTGGGTAAGAGGCAAAAGCACAGCATGTCAAGCTTATATTAGAAACTAGGTTCTGCTCGCGACTCCGTCCGCGTGGAACTCGTTTGTAGGGTAGCTCCATCCAAACTTTCATCGCTCATTTCACCCCCTCAGGGCATGATTTCCGGGATAAAAATTATCCTACGTCCTTCTCCGGGACTCAAACTTCATTCACATCGGGTCAGCGGTTTAAGCGCGCAGAGGTAACTGACAGACACATACTTATTCATATTAACAATTAATATGGTCTTCCTTCGGCCTGCCTTCGGTAATCCATACATTAGAGCGAGACAAAATGAGAGTCACAGTATTCTTATTATAAACCTTGTAACCTCCCTTTAGAAACCACCGCCCTGAAAGCATGGCGGACCTTCTTTCAGAAAGGGGAAGTCATACACTCGAACAATACTTCGTCGTCGACGCCACACACGCAGCAACGCACACATGCGCGGTTGTTTATGTACAGTCTGTTGACAAAAGACGATCACTTTAGGGGACGGTAGAGGTCTTTTAATGTCATTTTACACGTATAAGTTCGAAAGGCATTGTTTGGTTTTCAAAATTAAGAATATTAATTTACTGACAACATTCAAATTCATCGCATAAATCACATTACAATATAATTATTAGGTGGAACACGTAATAGTGTAACCTTAAGAACATCGTGAAATAATTGGAATAATTAAACCCATAAAACTTTGCTAATTTGGAAAGTAATCGGAAAATTTTGTTTTTTTTACAGTCGCAATTTGCAAAAGATAAACTACTTAACTCAATAAAAATAGGTAAGTATCATCAAAGCAAAATGTCATCTACGTTATACATTTTGGCGCAATATCCGCTGTTCGATTGCGTAGGTAGGTTTAAATGACATTTTTGTACGGAAAAACTTAAACATGACTCGTAATCTTCTTAGCCTTGAATAAAAATAGGTATTTGATGATCTAGTTACTATTTCTACGCATCATAGTAGTGTTCTTAGTGAAACAGTTGGGGTGAAAGCACCCCCGGCACAACGACTGACAGAGTGACAGCCAAGCACGTCTTTGTTCGACCGGGGTGAAGTATCTCATTGTAGACGCGGATTCGAGCAAGTTTCTTAATGCCACACAATATAAGTGGAGTGTGCAGTACATTAACTCGATTTGGGCTGAATGAACGCAACAAATGATCGACAGTCCGCCTGTTTCCGGCCAGGAGTCCCTTCATAACATCATCCTATTAATTCTACAGACACGTCTACCTACAGACGCTTCTAAATCCTAACCTTGTTTAGTAGAGAACTTATAATAGATTCGGAAAAAAATTGAATTTCCTCTTCCGAAAAGACAGAATTGCAAAACTTCTGGCTGTAAAATGTAGGTTGAAGCAGCTTTGGCCTGTAAATACATACGAAGACAATATTCCTGTGCTATGTCTGGGTTTATAAAACAATACCATTGCTTTAAAACGTCCAGGCCCCTATTTCACCAACTTGACAATTGTCACCTGACACTTTCAATTCGCCATACATTGCTTGTTCTAGAAGTTAAGGTGGTTGCTAGGTTACTTGTGGAACCAGCAATGTACGGTGAATTGTCGTTGTCGGGTGACAGTTGTCAAGTTGGTGAAATAGGGGCTTTGTCTATTAGTGGTGAACGTGATGATAGAATAGGAGGAATAACAGCAGCAAAGGAATATTGTTTTTTAACTTTATCATGAACTTCCGCAAAGTAACGTTTGTTTCTTTTATTGCCGGTTATCTGTAGTTATTCTACTGGTTGTGCTTAGTAGACCGTGCAAAGGGATTGTGTTCGCAAGTTTGTGTCTCCTTTCTGAGCACAATGGGGAGCGACTGGACGTTTGAGTTATTTCCTTGAAACTCTGCTTACGGACGACAATGGAACTGTTCTTACGAGTACGATAAACTTATACCATGCCTATAAGTCGATGGTATGGCTTATAAATATAAGAAAGAGTACTTATAAATATGTTATACTAAGTAGTCATGAATATCAATTCTTGTCGATCGAAATCCTATCGTACTAATATTATAAATACGAAAGTTTGGATGTTTAGATGTTTGTTCCTCAATCACGCTTAAACGATTCAGCTGATTTGGGTGAAATTTTGCACGAAGATAGTTTATAACATGAATTAAAATATAGGATAGTTTTTATTAAGTCGCGGGCAGAAGTTAGTAATGTTATATGTATTCTTTATAAAAAAAAGACAATTTAAAATATAGTTAGAGATTATTTCATACAGGATTAAAGATCAACTTTGTATGAACATACTTTCCCTTACCTTTTTATGTTTTTTGAGGACCGCGGTTAGCCTAGTGGGTAGGTAGTGACAGTGACGCTGCCTACGAAGCTGAAGGTCCTGGGTTCGAATCCCGGTAAGATCAAATATTTGTGTGATGAGCATGAATATCTGTTTCGCAGTCTTGGATGTTTACTATGTATTTAAGTATTTATCTATAAAATATATCGTCGTCGAGTAGGTAGTCGGTACCCATAACTGTAGCCTTACTGAGCTTACTATGGGACTGGTTCGATATGTGTAACATTGTCCCCTAATATATATTTTTTCTAACATCTACATTCATTGTATCGTTAACCTGTTATTATCTGCTTTTGTGTGTGTGTGTATTTGTAATACAGCGAATTATTAACATAGGCACAAACATACAGGCAGATAGTTTAAAAGTAATAAGAAAACCTATCACTGCAATATCACATTTTGTCGATCTTTTATACCCACATTTATGCTAAAAGTGGCGCTGGAACATACGTTTCATGTGCTCTGCCTACCCCTTTTGGGAATTAAGGCGTGAATGTATGTATGTGTAATAAAAATAAATAAAAAAGCTCTAGAATGGCGAACAGAGAAGTTTTTTTTTTACTTCAGTAAATCGGGAATGGGAACTGGGACGCAGCTACATAACATTATTGTAATGAAATTAGTCTCACAACACAACTTACACAACAACACCATATTTTATAAGGTTTAGTATAACCATTATTTATCTAATGTCATTCACGCCCCACGGTATTGCTACGTTACGCTAAACATTAATGGCTCCCACGCACATCTGCCGTCATTTGGTAATTCAAGTGTACCACAGCACATTATAATATTTATTATGAAACTGGCTTTGAGCATAAGTATTCTACTATACTTAGTTGAAGTGGGCCCTAGTCCACTCTACGTTTAAATTCACGTCAAATTCCGGAATATATATACGTAGTTCACAATTCACATCATCGGAAAAGTGGCAAGCCTCGTAACTATTTTTTTTTCGATTTAAAAAAAAATAAAAAATTCGCATCTAATAGCAAAAGCAAACTAGAGAACATCCCAACTCCCGAACGCCATGAATAACAGAAAACCGTCTTTTTTCGTGACAAAGTTTATTGAGCTGTAAAGGTAACTCGGGTAATCAACGTGACGTTTTGAACGCGCGTTAGGACTGTCAGATTTCTATAAAAAATTGACATTTAGATCTACCTAACGTTCGTACAATCCGTTAAGTGATCTACCTGCAGATTGAGTTACGAGGTTATCGACTTTAGCCGACGCGCGACGATCTAGAGTTTAGTACTTATCAACTTTTTATGTTCTCTGGCAATGGGAATGCAAGATGATTGCCTCACTTTTCGAACGAGCCTTTATAAAAGTCAGGACATTATTGCACCAACTGGCCGTAGATAGTCTCTGCATTCTAGAATTTTGAGATATCTAATTGTTTACATGTAAGACAGACGTCACGAATTATGTCAATCACTTTCTACAGGTGGGGGTGAAATTAAATTTTTCACTGAGTACATCAATTGTTTCTAAAACCATTTCACATTTCTTCTGGACTTTAACACGTCGATGGGCCATTTCCAACAAAAACAAGCATAAAAAGATCAAAAAAACTGTATGCCGACTTCGGAAATCTGCAAAAAACCCGTTTCTTTTTAACCTCCGCGGCATAAAGAGGGGTGTTATAAGTTTAACGTGTCTGTGTATCTGTCTGTGGTATCGTAGCTACCAAAAGGATGAACCCATTTTCGTTTAGTTTTTTTGGGTCATAGATAATTTGATCCCGAGTGTTCTTAACCATGTTTAGCGTCTTACCGTATGCTTAGTTTCTGCACATCGCGGTGTCAAGATATGTTTGTGGGTGAGCGTGAGGTGAGCTTAAAACAATTTACAGAATAGGGCTGTATCTTAAAAGATAAGATTGGAACGCACGTAAATAAAAACATGGACTGCTAAAACTGCCGTTGTCGGGCAAAAAAGCCTGCACGACCCCACACATTCGTTTGAATGTGTGGGGTCGTGCTGGCGAACTGCTTTCACTAATATATTTTGTCGTGTTATTATTTGCTATGGAGGTACAATATATGGTCGTTGGACGTGGGACGTGTTCCGTTTTTGCGGGACGGTTCCGTCATCGGCTCAAGTGGTTGGCTACCATTAGAAATGCGGATTAAAATAGCACTAGTAACGACGAAAACGAGTATTTTCAGTGCTGTCAGTTTCGGTCCCCTTTTTTTCGATAAATAATAATTAAGGGTCCGCAGTAAGCTCGGCCGAATTTCTCCTTCCCATACAAACGGAGTTTCGTTCTCATTTTAAAACAATAACGTGTTGAGTTGTGACGAAACTTTGCATATACTATGACATGAGGTATATCTAGGTATGTTATTAGTGTATATGGTTTCAGTTTATAAAACAAACGAAATACAGCTAAAACAAGTTTTGTATGAGAAACTTCAATTCGCTGTATTTTTTTTAGTATGGTATCTGAAGCTACATAAACTAATTACAGACCTGGATGTACCTCATGTCATTGTACCTACATGCAAAGTTTCGTTACAATCCAACACGTAATTTTAAAATGAGAGCGTAACTACGTTTGTATGGACAATCGAGCTTACTGCTTTTTTTTTTCATTATTTCCTAGGAATGGGGTACCAGTGTCTAATTAAAGACAAGAGTTACTGCGTCCACGTGGAACTCGTTATGTCGTATTTGAATACAAACTTTCACCCCATTTCATCCCCGTAGGGAATGATTTTCGGGATTAAAACTATGGACGACAACATCAACACGCGACGGCAGAGCTACGCATCGCGTCATACGAAGATTATACGTAAGAGAAATATGTGATTATTTATAAAGACTTAGATTGTTTAGAGTAAATAAAGAACCCAGTAGTTAGAATCCCCATAGTAATTATTTACATAAAACACCCTCTCATAGCATTCATTCGATATTGTAAACATTAAAGTAAAATCCCAGTACAAATTGTATTAGAAAGAGAGAGGAGATGTTGCCTATGCGCGAGCGCAGCGCAGACTGGCCGCCATGGAGGGGAGGGGTGTATCGCGCCAACATGACCGTAACGAGAGCCGCGGCCACCGAGCCTGAATTAGAATTTAGTACGGCGCATTTTCACTTTGCAATTAATATGTTTACGTTTATACCTTTACAACGGCTCATCGTATCAGAATGATTTATATATTGTTAGAAAGCTTATTAAAAGTTCTATTAAATGTTTAAACTTACAAATAAGTAAACTCAGTAGGTTCAGCGCAAATGATGAATAAGTGTTAAGAAAGGGACCGAATTACGGTTTGCCCGATTCCCATGTGCGATTATTCAGATAAGAAAATATTTACGAACCCTACTGTACTTATAAGATCTCAAGCCATATTAGAACTTTGTAAATCAGCTTAGTCTTCCGCCCATTAATATGTATAACATCCCAATAACATCTTGCAATGTAAATTAGTCAAGTCAAAGTGGGCGTAACCTTTATTGTCTCACTCAGCACGTCTTGCTCGCCCACTAGCAGGTATAAATAGCAGGTACGGCCCGGAGCAAATCAGTGGTCATTCCGGTTACGGCAGCGGTCGAGTGAGGTCGTGCTTAGCGGTGCGCTCTTGCCCTATTGTTGTTGTAACCCGAATATCCTCTCCGACTACCTGCTCACTCTTATCGCTCCCCCGCGCGGTGATTATCGCAATTACCACGTGGAAGCATCGGGTGTGTTAGTTAAGACTTTCATAAGTCTCCAGTCGACCCGCGTGTCCCTGCCCCTCTGGAAATCCACGCTCGTAGTGGTCGCAGTCTTTCGGGGCTGTGGGCTAGACACGTCAGTGGCTACCCGTTAGTTAAGACTTTCTCAAGTCAGACCCGGGTCTCTGTCCCTTAGAAAGACCACGCTCGCAGTGGCTACACAGTGACGGATCCTAACGGTGCCAACTAAGTCACAGTGTGGGGTGGATACCACCACGAAGCCCAGTAATTCGTACAGTCCGACTCTTCCCTTCGTGTTAGGACACATAGCTGACACTGACACGGCGGACAAGTGGACAAGACTCGACACCGACATCAGGATAGCATTTCGGTTCATATTAGGCGTAGGAAAAGCTTAGCGGCGACCGACCAACCAAGTAGGATGGAGCTGCAAGAAAGGATCGCGAGGATGGAGGAAGTCATGCGGGCAATGCAGGCCGAAATCGATCGCCTCGCTGCTGAGAACCGACAGCTCAAGCTGGCTCTCAGCGGCGAGGTCTTTGACTCTGCCCAGGCGGCTCCCATACAACCTCCCCCCCCGACAAGTCTCGACTTGCAACTCCAGGCCTGTCCGGCCACTCCGACGGCCACTCTGGCCGCCCAAGCCCCTAAGGCCACCATGGGACCGCCGCCGCCACCGCCGTCGGCGGCAGCAGCGACCCCTTCGCCCCCGACCCAGGCCCCTAAGGCCAAAACGCCCATTAAGGGCAAAAGAAAACTCGCCAAGGCAGCCGCGTCTGCCCCAGCCAACCCTCCGGCCCTTCAGGCCCCCCCCGAAGCGGATTTAAGCGTGAGACAATCGCGTTCTCGCTCCCTCCAGGGGCGACCCTCCTTGCGAGAGGAACGCACTGTCCCACGCTCCAGCTCTCCCCCCCACCCCCTCCTTCGTTGTCTCTCCACAACCAGACTGACCGACGAACAGACTCGGGACCTCCTCTACTCGAACGAGGAAATGACCATGGACATGACAGACTGGACCCCAGTAGGCAGCAGCCGCAAGGGCAAACGTGCGCTGCCCAAGTCTCCTAGGGCCGATTCGCCGGCGAAGAAAGCCCTTCGGACTCCCGCCGTCCAGGCGCCCTCTGCGCAGGCCCCTCAGGCCATTAGTGCCATTCTGGCAACGGACGGCGGGTCTTCGGCCCCCAGCAAGCCAACTCCGGTAGGCAACCCGGACAAGCCGGATTCATGTGTCCTGATCGACACACATAGATACCACACTGCCATGGCCATAGCCAGTCAGCGTGGCATCCGGGTGGTCGGTTCGGAGATTTTGAAACCGCCCTTGGAAGGGATGCGCATCACGGTCCAGGGACCCGAGGACTACCGTGCTCTGACCCGTCTCTTCGACGAGCTGTCGATGGCCTACAACCGGAGGCTGACCGTCGAGGAGAAAGGTTATAGGGCCGTCCTCCGGGGAATCCACAAGGATATCCCGGAGGACGAGGTAGCCGCGGACCTCAAACGCAAGGGGATCGCCGTCAGGGAGGTTCATCGCCTCTACAATAAGCAAGTAGGGAAGTACGATATCGTACTAATAGTCACCGACCCGAACCAGCGCAAAGCCGTCCACTCCCTTAAGGAGGTCCTTAAAATGGCGGTGAGAGTGGAGACTCCCAAAAAGAGGACCCACCTCTCACAGTGCCACAACTGCCAGCGGTTTGGCCACGGCGCCCGTGGCTGCCACTCTCCCCCCCGTTGCGTCAAGTGCGCTGGGGATCACGCGACTCGCGATTGCGAGCGCCCAAAAGGCTGCAAGGACCCGAACGGCATACGGTGCTGCAACTGTTTGGGTCGCAAGCTCCCCCATGGGCATACTGCCAATTATGGGGGATGCCCTTGCCGCCCAAAGAGTCGCGACACCGGGGCAAAGTCGAAGTCCTCGCCTCCCTCTGGGCGCAAGCAAAGCGCGGGCCGGGGTGCTCCCCATAGCACTCCGCAAAACTTCGTAGGGTTAGGAGCCCCTAGGAACCCGCCGCCTTCAGCGGCCGTAGGTCCCCGCCCGGTGCCTTCTGCACCCCAATCCCAGGCGGGCCCCTCTGTATGGGGACCCGCCGCCAGTCAAGCGGGCCGGCCCGCTATGGACCCACTCTATGCGTTTATGCAGTTAGTACAGGTACTCCCACCGGAGGTGGCGAGCGGCCTGTCTACCCACATATTCGCATCAGCTACTCGCTATCTCGCCGCACCAAGCGGCAGCCAGGTTAACGGTGCCTATTAGTATGGATAGTACATCCCAGAAGCTTAAACCTGCTTCGATTACCATTGGCATTTATAATGCCAATGGTCTAAGGGGTATGAAGGACCAGGTGATGAACTTCCTTCGCGATCACTCAGTAGATTTACTTCTGGTCCAAGAGACCTTTTATCGTCCCGGCATTAGAGCCTTTCGCGTCCCTGGATACGTTCAGATTAGAGATGATAGGCAAGATGGTAGGCCATTCGGGGGCACGCTCATTTTCTACAAACGTAACTTACATTGCATAAGTCTCAATCCACCGCCCCTGACTAATATGGAAGTGTCGGTCTGTCGCATCTCGATGGAGGGGCACCCCCCGATATCGATTGCGTCAACCTACCTTTCACCTCAACGAGACTTACTTCTGACTGTCCTCAACTCTTTAGCCTCCCTAGGTCCTTCGGTCATCGTGGCCGGGGACCTAAATAGTAAGCATATCAGCTGGGGATGCGTAGCATCCAATCCCAACGGCAATCGGCTTCATCACCTTTTGATCGATAGCCTCCCTTTCGATCTCCTCGCTCCCTTAGAGCCGACTCACTTCCCTCATAACGTAGACCACCGACCTGACATACTCGACATAGCACTACTAAAGAACGTAGCGTTAACTCTGCGTTCTATAGAAGTGCTACACGAACTAGACTCGGATCATAGGCCAGTCCTCTTGAGACTAGGCCCTCACCCCAATAGTACTCCTCGAACCAGGACACTCGTGGACTGGGACAAGGTACAATCAGGTCTCCTACAGACGGACTCCCCCCTGCTTAGAGATATCCCAGACAATATAACTACAACCGAACAGACAGACCAAGCGATCGATTCTTTCACCAACTACCTCAACGCTGTTCGAAGCGAAGCCTCAAGGGAGGTGTCGGCGGAGGACATCCAAAACCGACCTCTACCTACGGAACTGAGAGAGTTGGTGACAAGGAAAAATCGCGCCATACGTACCTATTCAAATCACCCTTCTGCCGAAAATCGGCAAATCCTGAGGGACTTGTCTAACGAGTCCAAACAGAGAATTGCCGAATTTCGGGAGAACTCGTTCAGGGATCTGATGGGGGAGATAACGCCTAGTCACCTGGCTTACTGGAAACTAGCGAGATCTCTCAAATCCGATGCCTGTTGGACCATCCCTCCCTTGGATCGACCGGATCACTCAACCCCCGCGTTCGAGGACAGTGAGAAAGCCGAATGCCTTGCGAGTAGTTTAGAGTCCCAATGTTCGCCCAACCTCCTCAACACCGACGAAGCCCACATTAGTAGGGTCGATTCCGAGGTGGACAGGAGATCGCGTCTCCCCGTAACTTCACCCATTTTACCGGTGTCGGTTAAGGAAGTCAGTGACCTTGTCAGGCGTCTCCGTATTAAGAAGGCTCCGGGTGCGGATGGTCTATCCAATCGCATCCTGAAACTTCTCCCCGAAACCCTCCTCCTCCTTTTGGTCGGCATCTTCAATGCCGCACTGACCAATGCTCACTTTCCAGCCGCGTGGAAATGTGCAACGGTCATAGGGATAGCGAAGCCCGGCAAACCCCGGACCTCGCCTGCCTCTTACAGGCCGATCAGCTTACTTAGCTCCCTTGGAAAGCTATATGAGCGGATCCTTCTCACGAGAATTCTCAGATTTACGGCTGAGAATAACCTCCTCATCGATGAGCAGTTCGGTTTTAGATCCGGACACTCATGCGTCCAACAGGTGCACCGCGTCACGGAGCACGTGTTGGATGGTTTCTCTCGATTCCAGGGGCTCAAGACCGGTGCGATCTTTCTCGACGTAGCGAAAGCCTTCGACAAGGTCTGGCATAACGGGCTTGTATACAAGTTATACCAGCTCGGAATGCCGGACAGACTCGTACTCACAATACGAGATTTTCTCAGTGACCGAAGCTTTCGATACCGACTGGAGGGAACGTATTCGGACCCACACCCCATCCGGGCCGGAGTCCCGCAAGGCTCCGTGCTCTCTCCCACTCTCTACTCGTTATTCACAAACGACATTCCCAGGCACCCTAAGGTGCAACTGGGGTTGTTTGCGGATGACACCGCGCTCTTTACGACTCATTGTAAGTACGCTACTATCCGGCGATACCTCCAAGAGGCAATCTCCGACCTAGGTCGTTGGTTTAATCTTTGGCGTATCGAAGTCAACCCGGAGAAAAGCACTGCAATAGTCTTTCATCCGTCGGACTGCATTAGTACAGAAAGGCGGGTGGCTCCGATCCAGATGTTTGACCGACCCATCCCCTGGGTCAACGAGGCCAAATATCTTGGAGTGACCCTCGACAGGAGACTGACTTTCCGTAGCCACATCCGTAGGGTACGCAACCGCGCGTTGTTCGTGCTAGGAAGGCTAGGGCCGATGATCAACAAGTTTAGTAAAATGTCACTTAGGAATAAGCTGACACTCTACAAGACTTGTGTTCGTCCAATCATGACATATGCAAGTGTAGCATTCGCTCACGTGCCTATGTCATCGCTCAAGCCGCTTCAGGTCATTCAGAATCGTTTTCTCCGAAGGGCGACTGGTGCCCCGTGGTACCAATCGAACCTCAGCCTGCACCACGACATGGAGATTAGCACCATGTATGGTTTCTTTAAGCAGGCTGCCAGACGTTATTTTGATAACGCTCCCCACCATAGGTATCCGTTAGTTAGGAAGGCTGCTGACTACGTCCCCATCCCTCCCCCCTCTGTCGTTACTCGGCGCTCACTGATTAGGGGCCGCACGGTCCGGCGTCCTAGGCACACACTCACGGACCCGGACGACGAAATCACAGCGTCCATCGAAAGATGGAACGCTGCGCTTTCGGCGTCCAACACATCGCGTACACTTCAGCGTTCCCGCCGGCGGGGACGTCCACCGCGAGACAACACAGACACATACAGTCCGCTTTCGTCCCGGTACCGCCGCATACCGGGTAGAGTCAGTCCGACGCAAGTCGGGCCTAGCTGAGTTTCTTGCTGGACTCTTCTCAGCTAGGCTAGGTTTTAGCGAACCAGCGATAAAACTCCCAGTAGTTCGATACCACTCACACCCCAGATTCGGTTGATACCGTTCAACCAATCTCCCTGGAGCGCAAACTCTTAGAGTATTCCAGTGTACAAACTTCCCCGCGTGGTCGTGCCGGAGGCTTCCCCTGGATTTTCCCCAGGCCACCCTCCAACCACGCAGTTCGACCGTTATATTGGGTCCGTCCTATTATAGCAACAGTCAGGTTCAAAAAAAAAAGAAAAAAAAAAAAAAAAAAAAAAGGAGCAAATCAGTGTCAATCGGAGCCTCCTGGAAGTCACAACAAGAAGAAGAAGAAAACTACAAAGTAATAGGAAGTTAGGGACTTGTAATCAAGTCACTTAGGGCAGTGATAGGGCAGTTAGGGAAAAGTAAATAAAAAGTCTATTTCTCGTTATTCCTTCTTTTATTTTGGTAACATCGATTACCCAAAGTGTCTGAGGACACGGGCGAAGCCCAAACACACCATTCGGGCGCCGAGTGGTAGTACGCGCTGTCCGTACACATAGGGGCGGAGCTCGTCCGTCGCCGACTTGTGTCACGCAGCGTGGTCGACGCACTGTCCGAGCACATAGGGGCGGAGCTCGTCCGTCGCCGACTTGTGTCTCGGCACTAGGTCATTCTTAGGTGACTGTGAGGGGCGAGCATTGCCGCGGCCGGTAGCGCGCGCGCTCACTCGCCCAGCCGACGCCGCCGAGAGCGGACGTCGCTCACAAAAACTATGTCCTTCACCTGGACACAAACTGTCTTTTGACCAAACTTCATCAGTTCCGCGGTTAAAGCGTGAAGAGGTAGCAGACGGACAGATAAACATACAGACAGACATACTCTCGCATTTATAATATTAGTGTGGATGTACAACAGAACAACTGACTGCATCTATCACGCACGCTGCAAAATCCACTGATTTTACAAAATGCTCGGTCAAATAAATTATGAAATCTGATTTTAACGAATCAAGTTTTTTCCAAAAGTTGTAAACATTTTTCAGCAGGTCGATGACGTAACAAAATTGTACATACGTCAGATAGATCTAAATGTCACTTTTTGTATGGGAAAATTACATTTGAGTTGTTACGTTATCACCCCTCAGATCAAGGAGCAATTAATCAATTCTCCGTCGGATTTAAAGCCTCATGAGAGACATCCTGTATATAAACTCGTCTGTGAGTCGCTCTCCTGTTTTTGTCCCCACACTTATCCAATTGTAACAACTGGCGCCTAGTGAGATAATATTGGCACACCATCTTCATCCCAGCCACGACTTTAGCACTAGGTTTTAAGGTCCAAAATCGCTCGACGAATTACTTTGTATGGCGGTATAATTAGCCCTCGATTTGATACCACGTTGTATTTTAATTATTTTTTTATCCGCTAAGCGAGTGTCAAGTTTCAACGTTTAGATATTTTAACGAGTATATTGAGTATATTTGAGGTACAAACTTTGTTCAAAAGTTTTCTGTGCTTACACGGGTGTGGCCGACGCGTCGCCTTGCGTCGCGCCGCGGTGGGCGACTTTTGTTGCCGTGGGGCGACTCTTGTCGCGGTGCGACCGGGCGACTTTTGTCGCGCCGGCTGAGTGGACTCGTACGCCCAGAGCTTTGGCGTACGCCACTCACCAGCCACCTAACAAATACTGCTTCTAGGCACGACCCGGAACGAATCCTGACGGCCCACTTGATGCCTGATGCAGCCCACGATAGCTCCTGGGTAACGCCTCTGAGTTGTAAGATCAGGGCTCGCAGAATTACCTTTTAAAACCTTTACCTGGGAGATGAATAATAATAGATGGAACGATATTAAATTATGTATTTTGATTTTGATAACTAATTTACACTTGTTCATATACGTATATGATCCCTAACACTTCCCTATTTAGTTTCCTACTGATTACTTAGTTGTTGTTTTCTCAAGAGAGTCGACTGAACACAATTTGCAATGAAAACTGGCTCGTTCTTATACCAAAATTAGGTTCCCAACTCGTCACGATATCTTCGAGCATAATTTGGAGCTTCTAATTTTATTATTGACCCAAATGTTACATAATTGATTGGCTATTACGTAATGCCACGCCTATTTTAACTATAATTTTCCGTTGTCACAAAATATTTTTAACAAGATTATTTCTATTGCACTAATTCTCGTTTACGTATGATATCGTGACTCTAACATATGTTTACAAACAATAATAAACCTCGCAAGGTGATTTTTATAGAAGTTACAGCAGGTAGAAAATGGGAATATTTACTTTCGAATCCTTTTTTTTACTTAGTTTTCCTGACTTTAACAATATAGAACATTAATAATATGGATATAAAGTCTCCTTAACAGTTGGAGCTTTTTATGACCTACCTATCGACATGGTACGGCCCTGCCGCTGTTTTGCTCAACTTGGCGGGAGCATAGCCGTTCCTCAGAGATTGATAGGGTTACCGCATCTAAGCTAAGCCTATCAAGCCTAAAAAGGGGTTTCTAAACATTCCTCTATGGTTAAAACACTGTAGATATTTATACTGCGGCAATGGATTCGCAGCTGGCGTTCACAACGCAGCGCTGGGAAAATATTTCGCTATCAATTTATTAAAACCATATTGTAGTCAGGGTACTTCTAAAAACTATCCGTCTAAACAGACATGTGTGCGTAATGTGTGCGTGTACGTGATCAAGATAGCTGAAACACAAACAAGCTTAGGAGCCTAAACATGTCCGTGAATTAATGGTGTGCACGTTTGCTGTACATGAACATTATTTAAATTACAAAGATGTTGTACTAAATAGTTAGTTCGCGGCAACAAGACAACATACGAACGACGAATCCTCAAATCAAAGAGTCGGCGACGCAATTGTAATCCTTCTCTTCTGAAATCGCAAGCGTCCTTAGGCTACGTGTCTGCCTATTAGACAGCGCCCACCGCAGATGTAAACTGTCGGTAAAGCCAAGCGGTAGCCGGTATGTTTTATTTTCTAGCTATCAATTTTATTATACAGTGTTCCTGGTGGTCATAAGTACTAAGTATCTATTATTTCAATTTGTGCTGCAACCTGCATGTTAGCTTGTAGGTACTAAAACTTTACACTAAGTGGATTCAGGGAGCTAACCAATTTCCCTCAAACGGAGGAACGGAATGCCGCTACAAGTAAGGGTCTCCCCACACCTATCGACGCGGAGTCGGCGTTGGCCGATCAAACAATTCTTTATGTCCACGCAATAAGAGCGAAAAAGACGTCGACCGGCTCGGCCGACGCGAAGCGACGTCCATCGACAGGATAGCGAACAAAACACGAGGAATGTGGTACAAAACACTCAGCGAAAGCCGATTCCGCGTCGCTAGGTGTGGGGAGACCCTTGAGGGTCTTTTATTAAAGGCGCTCGAACTTTGAAATGTAATAAAATAACCTGTGTAGCTGATATTGCATCAATTTTATATTATTTTAAAGTGACAACGCCACAAAAGTTCCCATGACACTTCATGGGAACTTTTGGGCCACCAATGATCCGGGGCGGTCCTTTTTGTTAGTTTAGGTTAAAACGTTTATTGACCAAGTCTGTTGCGGATTTTATTATTGTTGGTCGATTTGTGTAAGATTGTCCCCTTATATTTATTTATTTATTTATTTATTTATTTATTAGTTAAGTGCCTAGGGGGCAATGTTTATTTGTACGCGATTGACGAAGCCTGCGTTGCGGATGTTTTTATGTACCTTATCATTCTTGTTTATAGTTAATAGAAATATGTTAAAAGTTTTTACGTCACACCTGGCCATAATGCGAGTTTTACTGCACACTGCGCATACGGGAAACTCGCATTGTGGCCAGGTGAAGACGTGAAATTTTGTACGCAACACGGGCGGTAATTCGTAAAGCCCCAGATCGCAGGTGTTTGTGGCCCGAACCGAAGGTGAGGAATTCACCGCCCTAGTTACCTAATGTACTATAAAGTAAGTAAGTATACATTTATTCACATTATTTCTGAAATATAATCTAAGACTAATGGCCGCGTGACTCCGCTGTAGGTGGTGCGTCCTGGACCAGTTTTGGGCGACATTTTCGCATTAAATTGGGCTCAATTTCGTGAAGAACGCGGGTTACGTTGCTCTTCAGAGCAGCAATTGTCTTTGATTTGTCTGCATAGTAAAGAGATTTGACGTAGCTCCACAGAAAGTAGTCGAGCGCGAGCGGTGTTAAGTCCGATCTCAGGGGTCAGTTGATGTGACCACCACGCGATATATGACGAAACCCTCGAACTTCTCATCCAATAAATTTAATATCCCGTGCAGATAACTTTCTACGCGTTGTTGAAGACTGTAGCGTTCCATGATGAAATGTCACGATTAATTATATATTCCGCCAAATTTGACTGCTATTGCTTTTCCAAGATGGCCTCTATACTGTGGCAAAGTTCGAGCGAACCCTATATCTACCTATATTTCGCCGGCATACCGGCCCGGGCCGGTATTAGAGCTGCAACGCACGCGTTCTATCGCAGCGCGTTGTATCTACACTATCTACACTTCTACCCTTATATTATAAAGAGGAAAGATTTGATTGTTTGTTTGTATTGAACAGGCTCGGAAACTACTGGACCGATTTTAAAAAATCTTTTACCATTAGAAGCAAACATTATCCCTGATGAACATAGGCTACTTTTTACCGCGGGTGCGAAGCCGGGCCGGGAGCTATAAATAGTGCTATATAAAGGAATGGCCAAGTTTAGGCTCGCTCGGCATACTTAAACAGGGCCTATGTTAACAGAGGACCTTTTACGTAGTACAATTATTTATTCTGCGTTTACATAGTGCCTTTCGGATTCGTACAGTGAACGAGTAAATGAAAGCGGATGCATTGACGTCCCGTAATCGTTCAATTTCCGGATCATCCGTCACTCGCCCACCGACTAGGGAGTGCTATTTATGATTATTTACTTGGGACAGCCGCGAGACATTTTATGACACATGTTCCATATGAAAGCAGGCAGGTGTATCACCGTTTTGCATGTTCTTTTCGAATTAAAGAAGAGATTGACGTGAACTATTGGATTTCATAAGTGTTTCATTTTATCAAAAGATTATAAGTATTTATCGCTCTTGCCACTGTGATAATAAGCACTATAATGCTACGGTTCATTATTTAATGTAGGCTACTTTTAATAAAACTACCATTGGAATTCGATTCGATCGATATTCCTTTACTATACCGCTACCGTACAACTTTTATTTACAATACGACTGAATGCTAAATAATAAAAATAAATAAAAAAGCCTTTTATTTCTGTTTGACATGATTTTGGATATTGAAAGAAAATTAACATAAATTGCACTGACTTAAATACACTAAATATCACTAGCTAAGTATATATTATGCACCAGAACCCTATTTTGAGGTAAAGGCCTCTTCCAGACCCAGTTGGGCCCCGCCACGTCTGTTATGTCATCAGACCACCGGGCTAAAAGTCGATACATGTAAGTATCTAGTATCTACTTTCTGTTTAACAATATTTTCTTCACTTCAAAAACCAATGTTCTTTTTTCCGTCTTCCAGGTTTCATTCCGTTCCCGTTGTTGGCTCACGTTTGACCACAAATTCCACTTAGTTTGCGTTAGTTTGCTAAAAACGTGAGACGTGCCACATATTTTTAGCTTAGCGAGAAATAGGATCTGAAATTTATTTTGAGAACAGTTTTAAGCGCGCAAAGCCGAGAAATAACGCTAAGCTTACGTCGTTTTGCTTTCGCGTTCATCATTAGCTTTAATCGGTTCTATTAGTATGTATAACATTAGTATAAACTCAAACTCAAACTCTAACTCAAAATTATATTTATTCAAGTAGGCCCAGTAACAAGCACTTTCAAATCGTCAGGTAGAAACATAATCTTAACCTAATTACTTCGAGTAATTTATTAAACATAAAAAGTAACATTTAAATGAAATATTTAAAATTTTATATAAAATAATACTAGTCTAGAATGTTTCTAGAAAGACAATCTAATGTCAAAAAATAAATAAAACGAGAATAATTAATTAAAAACACAATGTCAATTTTTTCCAAACGGAATAAATAAATTATAAATCCAGTCAAAATTAGTCCCAAGAAGTTTTATCATTCATGTAGTCTTGTGCGCTATAATAAGCTTTAGAAATAAGTTTACGTTTCACATAGTTTTTGAATTTATTAATAGATAACTCAGTTACGTTTCCAGGAAGTTTGTTATAAAACCTTACACAATTACCCATGAATGATTTTTTTATTTTTTGGAGCAGAGTGGTGGGCACCGCGAGCTTATGCTTATTTCTAGTATTAATATTATGTATGTCACAGTTTCTCCTAAAATTGACAATGTTTTTATGTACATACACAATATTTTCATAGATATATTGACAATGCAATGTCATGATATTAATATTTTTAAACTTATCCCTAAGTGAGTCTCTCTGTTTCAATCTATATATCGCCCGAATAGCCCGTTTCTGCAGAACAAAAATCGAATGAATGTCCGAGGCACTGCCCCACAATAAAATACCATATGACATAATGCTATGGAAGTAGCTAAAATATACTAATCGAGCTGTTTTCACGTCTGTTAATTGACGGTTCTTACTCACTGCAAATGCTGCAGAACTCAGTCTATTCGAGAGATTAGCAATATGGGGACCCCATTGAAGCTTAGAATCTAACGTTAAACCAAGAAAAACTGTGCTATCAACTAGTTCCAATTCCTCATCTTTCACAAAGACACTCCCTTGCTCGTGTATCCATACACCTTTAATCTTTTTCCTCTGCTCCATAAACGCATGTCTTGGTCTTCCCCTGCCACTCCTTCCTTCTATCTTTCCTTCAATTAGTATTTAACCCCCGACGAAAAAAGAGGGGTGTTATAAGTTTAACGTGTCTGTCTGTGTATCTGTGTATCTGTCTGTGGTATCGGTTATTTTTGTGTCGTAGATAGTGTTAGTTGTAAGCAAATTGTAATTCAATTAATTGGAATGAACTTCAAATGTTTATGAATGATGACAGTTGGCGTCAGGGTTGCCATGATTAAATTGTCCTGAAGGTGTGATACAGTATTATTATCTGTGTTGCCATAACGTAAACAAAACCATTGTGACATCATTCAATCATTCGTTTAGTAACTTGTTCGTTCACGATTGTTATAAAAGTAGCGGGAGCGTTAAACTAGCCCTCTTTCTACTGTGAAACTTGAACCAATAAACATCTAGTCGTACTTTGAGTATTATTTAAATGAATTCCTTTAATAATAGTTTTACCCCGAGTGTTCTTATCTTAGCTATGTTTTATCAAAATCTGTTCAGCCGTTTTTGAGATATTGGACTTTGAAATGAAAATGTCGGGGGTTTTTCAACTTTTCTAAGTTGTAGTTATTACATTTTGGTCGTGTAGGTAGTATTTAGTTGCCCCAACATATTTACTCTTCTATTATCAATAGTTTTTAGCAGACATGTCCTTTCTACTGTCTTATTTCGAACCTCTTCGTTGGTTTCTCTTTCTGCCCATACAATACCTTTCATCCTTCTCCAACCCCATATTTTAAATGTTTTCTGTTTCCCTCTATCACGCTGAGTTAAGGTCCGAGTCTCACTTAAGTACTTATAACCTTCTTGTCCTTGGCGGCGCCCTTCGGCTTAAGGTCACAGCTCATTAGAGCCACCCGGCACCCGACCCGCACCGCCTCGCCTCGGAAATCTTACTCACGGAGTTGATGTAGTGAGCGCATGGCCATACAAATCCATATAAAGAATACTAACCGCTCGATACGAGGCGGTGCGGGTCGGGTGCCGGATGGCTCTAATGAGCTGTGACCTTTAGAGGGCGAGGCGGCGACGGATGCCTTCTTTGCGTTGGCGGATTTGGCAGCGGCGGGTTTCTTGGCTGCATGACAGCATCGTCGCTCCAGATGTAGGTCTTAATAAACCGTTTTCTCATTTAACGCGATGTTTTCGCTTTTGATATCTGCTTTTTGGCATTGAAAGCTTGGCTATGGCTATGTGTGCGATGATATCTGAAGTGCATCTGGAGTCACAGGTACCACTGGCTATATGTTTAAAGCTCTTAACTTGTTCAATGGCTGTACCTATTATTTTGATGGGATCTAATATTATTCAGGGTCGAAAAATGTCTGCCACTGGTGAATAACTAGATCCCTATCTATCGTGCGTACAGTAACCCGCAGTCACAAGCAATCGCATTCCTTGGAAGAGTACCATAATATGCAACTTTGAAGCGACTCGCGAGCGAAGCAGACTGATGTGCAACGAATATTCGAGATAATGAGCCCCTGCCAAATGGTATGACATACTAGAGCAAATACTTCGCTAGTGACCTTAGGACACTGGTATTAAGGTTCGTGTTGGCGTGGCTGAAGCTGAAATGTCGTTACGAGTGTAAGTAGCCGTATTATCGAATGGGAAATGACTGGGACGCGCATATAACCATCTGCATTAATTGGCCATCGTTATATCGTAATAATGGTACTCGGAAGTATGTAAAAGCTCACAGGGGCTACTGCGAAACGAAAACGAACTTCGTTCGTATTTGTCGCTCGTACTGGCTCGTGCGACTGAGAGGGAGATACACGAATGAAGTTCGTTTTCGTTTCGCGGTAGACCCTCAGAAAAACCAAACGACATAAGAGTTGTGTTTACTTATACGGTTTTAGGTTGGGTACTTACACCAAACCGTCTGTAATCGTAAGAGCGGTTTCAGACTAGCGTTTATTTTTCGCGTATACGCTCGATTTTTAGGCATACGCGCTTACATGCGCGCTACATTAAATCGAACACGCGTGTACGCGCTTATTCCTGCGTGTTTGCTCGAAAATTGCTGAAAGGGCATGTTCTCGCTCGCGCTTATGCGAGCTTATATGCGCGTCAATGCACGAAGAAAACAAATCTGAACGTGTGTGCGCGTACTGTACGCGCTTTAAAAAACAAGCTTATACGCCAGTTTAAAACGCTAGTCTGAAACCGCCCTAAAAGCGGTGTTCGTTAAAATTTGAATGTATTGAAAACAGAAGGAGAAATATGTTGGGGCACCTGATACGACATGACAATTACATAAAAACTATAATTGAAGGAAAGATAGAAGGAAGGAGAGGCAGGGGAAGACCAAGACGTGCGTTTATGGACTTAGCTTAAGAGAAAGTTAATGTAATGTCGTATCTAGCTCAAAACAGAGTGCAGAGTGAAGAACAGAGTGTCGATTGCTCGACGACGTCAGAGGGCCATAAATCTCAATGTTTTGGCTGAGAAAAAAGCGCCTTTTGTAAAGATCAAAGGAGTGTCCCTTCTGTACTTGTACTATTATCTATTCTGTGGTATCGGCAATACATATAGTGTAGACCTATCTTTTGTAGTATTTATTATTATGTCTCGTGATCATTATTATTTTTATGTCGACTCAGAAACGTCCGGCTAATTTTCAATGGTGACAACTGTCAAGTTGCTAAAATATGAATCAGAAGGCAGATGACCTTTAAACTTTAATGGCCCTGCCTAGTTAGCGATACATAACTTGAATACCAGTAAAAATAATAACACAGCTTGTTCCGTTTAATTGTCATGTGTCTGCCAAAAGACACGATAACTAAAACAACTGTCAGTGCCAATACTGTATTCACAAAGTTTACCGACCACTACCAGGTTCAATAAGTCTGACATCCAATTACTCACAGTCCTTAGGAATCTAAGGTTCAAATTACACTGGTGTAGTAAAAATTTGTGAAGAAGCGTTAACTCTCCATTCCAACGTAGTAACGTGTCTTGCGGCTGCTCATTAAACATATAAACGACACCGACTTAACACCGACTTGCAATAAAATTGCATATACAATGTCGCGGTAACGCCCGGTTTACACGAGGCTAGCTCTGCAAGACCGTAATCGAGTTAGAGATCGTTCAATTGACAACATTTTATCTTTTTAAGTGGTCCATTATATCATTTAGTTCGATAGAAAATGAAATTTTAAGGTATACGTGTTTTTTATTTCTCCTTAAATGTTTATTTTCATCCAAATATATCAAAATTAAAAGTAGTGAATTCCAATAGGTCGTAAGTAAAATATGACTTCATTATTATGTCTCTCTAAGATGGCACCTGTCCACATCTTTCATTAACAGACGTAGGAATGACGTCACGCACGGGATAGACCGCGTTTTACAGATTTTAGTGATTTTCTCGGAAACGAGTAAGAATAAAAAAAGCGGCCAAGTGCGTGTCGGACCACGCACAACAAGGGTTCCGTGCCTATTAAAAAGGGTCGTATCCTTACTGAAATCATATGGCACTTACATCCTTTTCTTTAAGTAAGACGGTTTTTTTAGAAATATCTCGAAAACCTTTGAACCGATCTTGTTCAAAACAATTTGCATGATTTTTTTCATATTTTTGAAATACACGTTTCAAAAGTTAGAGGGGAGGGGGACACAATTTTAGTGACTTTCGGGGCGATTATCTCCGGCTCTATTCACTTAATCAAAAAATTTGCTTAGAAACCTTATATTTATTTTGGAAGGCCTATCGATTGATGTGCCACACGTGGGCATGCAATTTTTTTTTTGAGTTTCTTTTTTATGTATGGAGTGCACGCCTAAAAAAAAACTTCCAGAAATCTATGGCTACTATTGTCATGTCCTTATTCTTCCTCTTTTTATAAATTTATTCTTAATAAAGATATTAATATTAACTTTCAAAAACCTAAAAAAATGCCAGATTTTCAGCTGTGTTCAAACATCCAGAAAACAATTTTGACTAGATTATGTAAAGGAAGGAAAACATAGGAACACGGCAAAAGCCCTTTTTTGATTTTTAATAAAACAAATAGTTAATTAGTTCAAGGTATGGAGAAGAAATCAGGGGACTACGAAACGTTGATTTTATGTTCTTTTAATAGTATTTTCGGCTTAAACTACAGTTGTCTATCGCGCTTTGCGAGGGGAGGCTTGAGGTTGGCGCGACAACAATACATTTTACAAATACCTATTTCTCAAGTATGTCGACTTTTTTGTTTCCTCTTAATCCTCTGTCGGGTCGGAATAGTCCGGAAGTCCTATCCTGATCCTATTAAACGAGCAATATTTGTACGTATATACATATATATTTATTTATTTATTTATCTCAGGCATCGAGGCCCATGTTTAAAAATACCTTACAAACTAACACACATATCGATATATAAAACTTAAAAGTAGCACAATAATATGATTGCAGTCATAGTTGGCTCAGTTCGTGTTGCACACGTCGGTTCCACAACACTTCGGGAGCTCAAATACCGCGCGAGCCATTCGGTTGCCTCTCGGACACTGAAACAACGCGTCATTGCTCGAACTATTCGGCACCATACAAGAGTATGCTTAAGGCGCCGTAGGTTCAGCGAAGTGAAGCGAACAGAGTTTTTGAAACAATACAATGCGTCTGTTTATAATAATATGGTTTCAAAAAAATACAAATAGTAATCTTGAGGCTTTTCTGCAGGGAGATCAGTGAATCGAAACATGATTAAGAAATTTTCGCTCGATGGAAAAAACATACTAAAAGGGTCTAAAATAAACTTAAAATATTCGTAACAAATTACGCACAAAATCTAAAAATATTAAAATGGTTTCTAAAAATCGGCAATATCATGTTTGGGAGAACTCAGATATTACTTTTTTTTTATTTAAACGGCCTAAAAATTAAAATTAAAAACATGATAGCCGCGCTTCCGAGCACGCACTTCCGTCTCGCTCACGCTTATGCTCAGTGAGAGGGAGAGAAGACCATGAACCTACGGCGCCTTAAGACATAAGCTTGATAAACAAACTATTGTTCGACGCTCACGTACAGACTACTACAGACGCGGTTTAAATCATTTGTCAAGATGTATAAAGGCTTTAATTTAATGATGATGATGATGAATTTTTTTTTAATATAGGTTTTTTCTGTAGAGACGTATCTTTTTTGCGTCGTGGGTGATCGCAACAGCTATTGTCGTATTCATAGTTTGCTTGTTGCTTCCACGCCCAGCGGGAGAAAAATACTGCTAACGTTTATTTGATTTGGTCGCATTGCATCAAAGTAGTCCATTCAAAAAGCAACTCTACCGTCAAAGGAATAAGACTGCAATTCCAATGGCACTTTTATAAAAAGTTCACACATAATATCAACCTTATGCCGACAGCTACCGCCATGACAATGCGCCGCTTGTGCGCACGCGCCTTATCTCCGGAATCTCCGGATGTCCGGCTCGCACCCTTGTTCACTGTTACGAGTAACGGTTGAGTGGGTTGGACATCCATGCTTGTGTCATAAGAAGGATGGCTACGGACGATCACTTTAGCCTAGTTGCATCATCATCATAATATCGGCCGAAAGACCTCCAACGCTTGACATAGGCGTCCCCTAAAGAGTGCCAAAGGAGCCGGTCCTGCGCCACCGGAATCCAGTGGACTCCCGCGACCTTTACCAGGTCATCAGTCCGCCTTGTGTGGGGCCAACACACGCTGCGCCTTCCGGTACGTGGTCGCCACTCGAGAATCTTTCCGCCACAACGGCCGTCGGTTCTACGTGCAATATGTGCCCTGCCCACTGCCACTTAAGTTTAGCGATTTGGAGGGTTATACCGGTTTCCTTGGTTCTACTGCGGATAACCTCATTTCTGATGCGATCACGCAGAGACTCCCAACATAGCCCTCCATTGCCCTTTGGGTGATTGGGTGACTAGTTGGTATTGCCAGCAACAAAAGCAACTTTGAGCCTGACAGCGTTTCCCGCTGAACGTTTGTAATCCGACTCTGTAATAGGCATGATGACACATTTTGAAAAACTATATCTATAATGTTTAGAAACATTAATTATGTACAACGAATAAGATTTTTCAAGAGAATATAACAGTTAAGTAGGAAAAAAATGCATTTTAGTTTTTAAATTTCAAATTAGCGCTAAAACGCTTGTCAGTGTCAGTGACGTCACGTATGTATAAAAAGAACGCAGACCTTTGACGTTTGCTACCTAGATCGCTCAATTGCTCATTGAATGAACATAAATTAAAAAGTTTACAAGTCTTGCGCGGCCGTGCGAGCGAGAAAGCGGGACAATGACGTATGAAGATCTGACAGTTAACATGGTTCTATCCCTGTCTTACTATTCGTTCAGTACGTAAGTTTTCTCTGTAATCTGTGGTAATGGCCGCTATGGGTATTAGTTTATACACACGTGACGTCATGCGCTCTGATTGGTGTTTAACATATCATGGCGGGCGTCCGTATTTTTCAGTTTAATTTTATCAAAATAAATAATAATCCCTTACTTAATAAAAAAATATGAGCAATTTTCGAATTCTATGATTAAAAATGCACTAAGAAAATACCATATTTTAGTGATTTTCAATTTGTCATCATGCCTATTGTTTTCGGAAGTAGGTAACCTACGCTAACGTGCAAACTCAGGCATCTTTAAAGTATATTGCGTATACGAAACTGCCCTGCGTACCGCATTCGAAACGTATTCATGATTTATCTGGCTGAATGCTGCGTTGATTTATTTATGGTAACTTTGAATTTGAAATTTGAAAAATAACTTTAAAAAATAAAGGTAGGTAGGCTCTGTGAGATGTAGGACGCGCGACCAATTTTATTTTGAATTTGAAAAGAGTGACTTCTCAAAAAAACTGCATAGGTATATAACTAACCGATTCTCGTGAAATTTAGTGAGCAGGTTGCTCACTCAATTTCACGAGAATCGGTTCAGAAATGCAACTTGCAGAGGAGAACAGCCAGGTAGCGGGACACCGGACAAACGATTTTGGTCCCAAGTTGAAGCATAGAACTTCGTCCGCTTCGCTCGTTCGTTCGATCATTTTGAATATAATACAATGAACCAGTCAAAATCTAGTGTTCCAATTGTATGCCTGTTAGGTACCGACTACTGCAACCGGCACTATGTGGAGTATTCCCCGGGAATATTGGCTTACGCCTTAGGAAGAAAAAGGTTCGAATACTTCGAATATCCAAACGGAGATGTGGTGGTTACCAACGATTTGCAATGCAAAGTTAAATGTTTTATTACCTTTAATCTTTCACAAACCATGCAACCCCTTCTTCTCAGCATAACAATTGGATATCAAATTATTTAAATACGAGTATGTATACTTAATTCAAACTTTGTATTATTATGTTGGTAGGTTCACTGTTAAACTAGTCTGGTTGTATACCGCCGAGGCAGGTAAATCAAAAGGATATGAAGAAACCCTCATACGTTTTAAATGCCTGACCAAACCCCGGTTCTATTGAAGTCATCTGATTTAGTTACCTCACACGCCATTTCGTTCGTCCTAATTTAGTTTCACATAAATTCTATAGCAAGTTTTGCATAATTTTAAATAATCCGTGTAACTTTTGGAACGCTTTGCATAATAGGTCCTTTACAATCGTTTTACAAGTCTAATGGGATAATTATTTAAATAGTGTTTATTATCTGCGACCGGTTTGAGTTGGTATTCTCCTTTATCGAGTACTCTCTTGAGGCGAGCCCTAGCAAGTCTGAGCTCTGATAAGTTGTACACGTTTTTCTTTTATATCACGGCTGTGGAAAACGAGCATGATCTGCCTGATAGAATAAATAATGGCACTGCGTACAGAAGGTTCACTCCCCACAATCCCCTCTTTAGCTATGCCGAACGAGCCTAAACATGACCATCCCTTTCTATCGCATGCAACCAGCTATGTCACGCAGCTAATGGGGCTCCTAAACGGGCAACATTTTTACGGCAATGTGTGGCCGGCAAGTGTGTGCATCTTGCTCTAGCTTACAAAGTCAGCGTAAGACAGCAATAGTTGCCGGATAGAAATAGCAGGAAAATGTGGCCTGTTTAGAAGCCCTATAACATACCGGTCGGGGCCGGTAGGTATGGTGTAGTAGCGGCGCGACGGAATCACGGAGTCTACCCTGCTAATAGTAAGCAGACAACTATAGAAGTATGGACACTTGTGACCCTAGAGGAGCTCGTTGATGATCGTTTATGGGTTCAAATTTCGAAGGCACGTTGACAGATAGAGATAAAAGTAAGTAAATCCTCTCACTCGCAACTTAACTCATCTTCGGGAGCTCTGACGACTTTTCTCACCACTAGAAACAGCATCACATTATAGCTGCGGCGTTCAGTTAGGTCCTCCAGCCTATTTGCTCAGTTCATCATAATATGAGCCGAAAGACGTCCACTGGTGGGCATAGGCCCCAAAGCAGAAGTGACCGGTTCTCCATATGTTCCTCAGTTGGGCTGCGGCAAATATTTTATTCATAAAACCGTTAAGATAAAGGCAAAAGATTTATGTGTTCTGATATTAGTGATATTACTATTGGCTCTGTGAGCTGTAGAACTCAAAAACCAGTCTTTAAAAAATGTTTTTTTTTAATTGGGGAAAAGGGACTCGACGAAAATTTTAATATGATTAACAAACTGCTCGCGAAATTTCACGAGAATCGGTTGTGAAATGCGACCTGTATAGGCGAACATCAGGGCACACATCGGACTCTGGACGGACTGACAAATGATTCCGAAGTTGAAAGAATAGAACTTCGCTCGCTTCGCTCGTTCGTTCGATAAATAGATCCCACCCACGTACAGTGTTAGTCTCCGCGTGTTAGTGTAAGTAAGCTACACAGTACACAGTACGTACTCGAGACTTAGAATTAGGTTCAACTTCCTCGTCTAGGGAATCTAATAACGCTCCCGCGTCGACTCCTGTCCTCAGTATAAGCATGTCGGCTATAAAAATATGTATATAAATTTTTAGGGTTCCGGACCAAATAGGTAAAAACGGAACCTTTTTTTTTCTTCTCCTATCTTTCTAAGCTTCTAATTACCTATAGCTATAACAAAAAATATGCAAATCATGCAGTCCTGAACCTTAAAAACGGAATCCTTATAGATCACTTTGTTGACCGTCTGTCTGACGGACTCAGCGGAGGTAACGAGTTGAAATTAAAACCATATTACTATATTTAGGTACAGTCCCCTTGAAGCTGTGAAACCAAACTCAAACTTTTAAGTGAACGTAAAAAAAGTTACGGCCGTTTATGCCGCAAAATACGTATATTATGACTTTATGACACTCTCAAGGGAATCAAAATTTATACGATACTTTCCGTTGACCTAGAACTATGTGGCAAGTAATATCTATCGGCTTATATTATTTACAATATAAGTACAGGGAAAAATCTGAAAACTATACATTTGTAATTTGTACGGAACCTTCAGTGCCCACTGAAGGTTCCGTACAGGAGTCCGACTCGCACTTGTCCTTTTTTCACTTTATTGCGTTTTTTATAGCCGTATCATATCTTTTTTTTTCACCTTAATACAACGCAGTGCAATAAGGTAAAAAATGGATGCCTACATAATATTTATTAACTCGTGTTATTTTTGCAGTCGACTGACTATACGTGTTGACGTGTTAGTTTCATTATGAACTTCAATTGAACTCCTTCAACGATCGCAAAGCCACGATTGTTAAAATTCATTATAGATGTCTAAATAATGTCTATAATAATGTATTATAGTTGAGTTGGGAGCTGCACAGAAAAGAGTAACCGCTATGTGACAGTTTGGTGTAGGTACCTACGAAGTCTTAATTCAAACATTAAAGTCGACGAGTATTAAAGTTATTTTTGCACACTGTATTTCTGCGAAGCTTGCACATGGAAAAACCAAAAAAACTTGCATTCTATCAAATCCTTATTGAAAGCCTGCTTAGAATTGACAAACTCATTTTAATGCGACTAGAAAAAAGACCGCCAGTCGACGAGACACATCCTGGGAATTAATATACCTGACAGCGCACCAGCCGGGTCCTTTCTAAGCCGATATCTTCTTGCCACCAGAATATAGACCTTGTTTGTATGTAATAGAGGTGTATTTAGAGCTTTGTGGGACAGTTAGAATGTAATCCCATCGCTTAAATGCTGCCAAGATGACATGTAGCAGTGACAGAGTCGTTAGGAGCGAAATGTGTTCGTATTCGTAGTATACTTAGTTTGTGTGATAATATCTGGCTCTCGTAGTCTTGGTAATATACACGATGATTCTTAATTCGTGATCAGGACTAATTTTTCTAATTCTGTAATTGATACCAAACACGATTAACTCGAAGTTACCTAAAACAGATGTTCTTTATTTTCTGAAGAAAATAAGGAATCACTTTATAATTCAAAATCATTGTCACCCTAACGCTAGTTTGCAAAAATTTGACGTATGTGTGTTTGACGTAACTAATCTACTTAACTTCAAGAAATGTAGGGTGACCAACATTCAGTGGATATTAGTGTTAACATTATCATTAAATTTAATTAACTAAACAGTGATTTAATTGCATGAGACCTCATCCATTGAAATCCGTTTTGGCTGTTTATCAATATTTTTCGACTCCTGATCACGGATTAAGAATCATCGTGTATATCCTACTAGTATTATAAATGCGAAGGTTTAGATGTTTGGATGTTTGCTATCAATCACGCTACTCAATCACGCTTAAACGGCTAAACCGATTTGAATGAAATTTTGCACGAATATAGTTTATAGCCTGGATTAAAATATAGGATAGTTTTTATCCCGGGTCCACGCAGACGAAGTCGCGGGCGGAAGCTAAGTAGTATCTTCATAATCCATTAGCCGCTGATATATAATTATATCTGCTATGTACATAACATTAATTTTTATATCCTACTAATATTATAAATGCGAAAGTTTGGATGTTTGTTACTCCATGACGCTTAAACGGCTCAACCGATTTGGACGAAATTTTACAAGAAGATAATTTATAACCTGGTTTAAAGTTTCGAATAGTTTTCAGTTTAGTCAGTCGCGGGCGGAAGCTAGTATAAAATACACAGACATGTCCCGCGACAATTAGCAGTCGCTGAGGCCGAATGCGGCTAGAAGATGATGATAGTGGTGATGACTCATGATGATGACACTGACACTGGCCGCGACTTAGAGTTGCTGATAGACTTGACATGTACCTAACTTCTGAGTCTGACTGTACCTACCTACTAACTGTCTGTTGGACCGGACGCGGCGGCCTCAAAAGTAATTGATAAATGCAGAATTAACATCTAACCTATAAAGGAATCTGACACGCAGTTTAAGCAGGAATGATACAAAGTTATAGGCTACATTGAGTTGAATTGATGAATGGCAGTTTCGACGCAGAGGGGAGTCCGTTTGCTTACTACCGGTAAAAAAGCGGTTTTTTATTCGACCAAAATAAAAACTCCAATGTGCATTATCATATTATCCATTTATCATTACGTCGCTAGCTCGCAGATGTGATCTGACGCTTTTTTGAACGAACGAGCGAAGTGGACGAAGATATTCTCGCTGAACGGGCCCGGTCGGAGCGCATTCTATTACATGCAAAGGAATTTGAACCGTATAAACAGTGCATCTCATATTTGAATGCATCGTGCATCCACTGCGAGGTGGCAGCTACCGACGCGGTCGGCGGGGATTGTAATCAAATATGAATTGCATCTGTTGTATAGACGGTTCAAATTCCTATGCATGTAATAGCATGCGCTCCGACCCGGCCCGTTCGGTGAGTGGCGTATACGCATTGTACGGACGTTAGGTAGATCTAAACTGAATAAACTCACCAACGCATCCACCGTAGGTATATGGGCTAAGCTTTATTTCCAATACATATGTGTATGAAATATAATAGAATGAAACAAACCAAAACAGTTTGTTAAGCTAACAGGATGCTTACGTTAGTTAAATTCGGTGTGGTGTATGGTAATAGGTATAGTTTCGGGTTCTGACAATTTTTAGGGTTCCGTAGTCAACGAGGAACCCTTATAGTTTCGCCATGTCCGTCCGTCTGTCTGTCTGTCTGTCCGTCTTCGGCTTAGCTCAGTAACCCTTACAACTAGGAAACTGCAATTCGGGTATATAAACCAATCACGCCGACAAAACAGTAAAATAAAATCCTGAAAAAAAATTTTTTTTAGGGTCCCTCCCCTACTTGTAAATTGGTGATGTATTTTTTTTGTCGTTAAACTTATAATGTGGGGTATCGTTGGATAGCTTGTTCAAAAATAATATGGGTCTTCTAAAAAACATTTTTTCAAATCAGTTATGCGTTTGCAAGATAATGGGATTTAAAGCCCTAATTTTTGTTCGAGTCATGTGTCTCCCTATTTACGAGGGTAAGCTATAATAAAAACCCCAAAAGCCCCTTTTAAGTCCGCATTCTGTGACAGACGGGCAACTACGGAACCCTACCCTGCGTTTGGCCCGACACGCACTTTGCCGCTTTTTTATATGGAAAAATAACTGTTGGATCTACATAACGCGCGTTCAAAACGTTCACGTAACGTCTACATGAAACTCACAGAGCAGAGCGACTAGTGTTTAGAATAGGTAGGTTGAATAACTTACAGAGTACATTCTGTCCATTGACCTACCGTGAATGAGGCCTCGGTGACCGGCCATTTTGTTGATAAGGTCAATGTGACACGGTCAATTATCGATGTACTGCCATCGTTGTCATCGTTCAGCGTCATATAAGTAGCCAAATATTTCGTAACACACCCTTCATCATTATCATATCAGCCGAAAGACGTCCACTGCCGGACATGGGCCTCCCCCAAAGAGTGCCAAAGTGACCGGTCCATCGCCACCCGCATCCAGCGGACTCCAGCAACCTTCACCATGTCATCAGTCCACGTTGTGGGGGCCCTACCCACGCCGCGCCTGCCGGTACGTGGTCGCCACCCGAGAACCTTTCCGCCCTAACGGCCATCGGTTCTAAGTGCTATGTGCCCCGCCCACTGCCACTTAAGATTAGCGATCCGGATCCATATTCTTACAGTAATAAAGACGTATACCGAAATATTTGGCTACCTTGGCTTTTACTAACTAAATGACGCTGACTGTACCAGTACCTACTTGTATGTACGCACCTAATATTTAGATGCTCCAATTTACAACAAGTCGACTGCAATACAAACTTAGTTTGGTACTCATTTTAAAACGGCTTACGGCAACGGCATACAATTTTTTTTATACACAAGAGGTATCTAGATCGGAAACGAAAAGTTTCTATTGCTATAATTAATAATAGAAATAAATATAATTCTTAGAAAAAATTAGGTGATTTGAGATTTAGTATGAAAACGTCTCTTTTAGGGTTCCGTGCCCAAAGGGTAAAACGAGACCCTATTACTAAGATTTGCTGTCCGTCCGCCCGTCTGTCTGTCGGTCTGACACCAGGCTGTATCTCATGAACCGTGATAGTTAGACAGTTGAAATTTTCACAGATGATATTTCTGTTGCCGCTATAACAACGAATACTAAAAAACAGAATAAAATATCTGTTTAAGGGGGCTCCCATACAACAAACGCGATTTTTCTTCGTGCGCGAGTCCGATTCGCACTTGGCCGGTTTTTTTTAACTATGTTTGTATAGAGAGTCGAATGTCATGGTGACCATTAAACCACCGTGATACGAGAGGGAATACCGCTAGAGTGACGAAAGCAACTCTGTCCAATAGGCATGATGACAGTAATTGAAAATCACAAAAATATGGTATTTTAGAATTCGAAAACTGCTCATATTTTTTTATTAAGTAAGAGATTATTGTTTAATTTGATAAAATTAAACAGAAAAAAAACAGACGCCCGCCATGATATGTTAAACACCAATCAGAGCGCATGACGTCACACTGGTATAAACAAATACCCATAACGGCCATTACCACAGATAACAGAGAAAACTTACGTACTGAACGAATAGTAAGACAGGGATAGAACCATGTAATCTGACAGGTCTTCATATGTCATGGTCTCCGCTTTCTCGCTCGCACAGCCGCGCAAGACTTGGAGCATCTCGGTAGCAAAAAGGTTTGCGTTCTGTTTATACAAACGTGACGTCACTCGGGACGCCATGACACTGACAAGCGTTTAAGCGCCAATTTGGAATTTAAAAACTAAAATGCATTTTTTTCCTACTTAACTGTTATATTCTCTTGAAAAATCTTATTCGTTGTGCATAATAAATGTTTCTAAACATTATAGAATAGTTTTTCAAAATGTGTCATCATGTCTATTGTGGACTTTTATGAGCTGAATGATAGGTAAGAAATATGAACAAATCGATTTAATTATTATCTTTAATGGCTTTGTGCACTTTGTGCACCAATACAAGTAGAAAAATCACATGAAATATTAGAAAAAATTAAATCGAATTTCACTCGCCAGTAATCACCAATTACAACCATTGGAACATATTATACATGGATCGCATGTATCTTATCGAGAGTAATCCTAATAAAGAACATCTCAGACAATTGTAAAAGTACAAAATTACACGTAACTTACAGTGTTTCTTGATGCTTATAATTATTGATTCTGACTTTTATAGACTCCAAATTCCAGAAACCTGCGGAAGGCTCACACGAGACACCGAGTTCGCCGAAACCCACTTTCTTAGAAGTTGTGTACGATTAGGAACAAAACTATCACTAAGCATAATCTAATTAATAAATGTTTTTCACTGCGTCACAGCCTTCTTAATATGACTTTAAGAGCTTATTTCACAACAATCCGTAAGTTTCGGTGTCGGATCCGCCGACACTTCTTGTTTGGAGAATGCTCCGATATCGGACTGAACAGTAAGCATCTTTTCCATACATTTATTTGCCCTCCGATATCGTTACTAGTTCCGATAAACAGTTACGTATTGGTGCGAGCAGGCTCTAACGAAAAAAATGTTTACCACCTAAGTAAATACAGATATAAAGATCAGTCTTTGCGACAATGACACAAGATTTGTTCTCACCTAAAACTATGTGAAGAGTAGGAACACAAAGAATGCATCTGCTCTCGCATGTATTTGACGCAGGTAAAGGTATTAAGCCTACAGCACAAAATGGTATGTCTCCCCCTGGCACGGGTAGCGTGGCGTAATTGCCAACTAGCTGTGACGTAAAGGTTTTCCCAATAATACGTTTACTTATACTTACGTTTTAAAATAGAAACAAAAAAGAAATGAATGTTTCACAAAATAATAACCTCATTTTTCGGTTTCTACGAAAAAAAAAACTCCTTTTCAGCTTTGCTTATTTTTTATCCTGTATCAAAAATAGAACATTTCTAAACAACTTGGTAAGTACAGATCCCAAGTACCTAAATCTATAATCATCCTCTCTCTGTGTGTGTCGAGGTGCGTTTGGTCATTTAGTGGTCATTCCTACTTGTCGTGGAAAGGGCTATTTATTATAAATCATTGATCTTTGTAACCGTAAAATGACTGGCCGATATCCATTTTCCTTCAGGTTCATTGTGAAATCGCGGCTGATGCCTTTTCTGAACTTGGTATTATTGTACTTTACCAGGTCAGCGATTCTGAACCGCAGATACAACGTTTGAATATAGAGAATGGGAAAGCAATTACAAGGGGCTGGGAACTGATCATCGGCAAGCGAAGCCAGCAGGCTGGATATGACGCATTCTCCTAGAGGGTCTGTGGAGAAATACAGTCGAAATTTACGCTCCATCACGTTCAGGTATTCAACGAACGGCGGTGTGGCAAACTTGCAGAAGTTATGACCGAGTTCGCAGCAGGGTTTCAGCCGTAAACACTGGTTTAGTAAGGACGTAACATCCGCACCAGTCCGCGTGAGCACTGCGATGTGAGATGGCTTGACTAACCCCCTGAAAACTGACTCCTTAACCTCTTCTACAGCTACATTTTTAACTCCACAAGCCGCTTCCAGAAAAGAGTCAAGCTTGCCATCTTTACTGAAAGACTTCAAGATGTTAATGGTGAAGCTTCTTCTGAGGCCGTCGATCAGCTGCCGAGCAGTTGGGCCTTTGTTGCCGTTGAGTTCTCTTAGTTGGTTGAAGAGCTGATGTATAAGGTCGTTGTTGAAGGCATGCATCGGTAACGCATCATACCCAGATTGACGGATGCGTTCCTGCAGCGCCATCGCAGAGCGCACGTTGGTTCTGAATCCGTACAGAACCCCTGGATCCGCCACAAGTGTCATCTCATGTTTATCCAAGTAAGTTATCTTCTCTAAATTCACAAGCATGTCTAGGAGGAACCTCAGTTCGGAGTTGATATGTTTCCCTACCACGGCCAGTTCTTTATTGTGAAGGACGTCATAGAGAGTGCTGAAGGTAGTGATGAGCTGAACGGTGCCGTGAGTGGAGTCGCCGAGGACCCGCAGGTCAACAGCAGCGGCCAGAGCCGAGGCAACTTGTGGAGAGACTGTCTCCACTGCTAGCTTCGCCTGACGCGCTGCGATTACTCGATGTGGTTTGACATGCTCTTCCGTCAGCCCCGGTGCAAGCTTGTATCTCCGCGTCTTATCGTACTCGTACAGCTCTTCAATCTCGCCCCACGTCGCCATCATACCCTTGAAGTTCATGTTATACATCCTGAAGCAATCGCAGAACTTCACCATCAGCTGAGTGCAGTCGTAAAAGCAGTAGATCTGCTTATCGTTCACATGGAAGTAAGTTTTGCCGGACCCAAATGGTCTCACTATGGGGTTAAAATCCTCATCCAAGTCTGTGACGAGGGCGCGGACATTCAGCCCGATGTCGAAAAGTGCGGAGATGATAGCATTGAGCCAGAGCCAGCACTTGTCCGGGCAGGAGTCGGCAGGTGACAGATGGTAGGAGAGCGGCTGACGCCAGCGAGAGCGGATGCCACTTACGTATACGACTGTGGCGTAGCGTGCGATGCGTGGCTTCTGCACACCGTCACTCTCCTCCAGCCCAGCCATACTATCGCGAACCGGGTCATACGACAGACCAAGGGTCAACTTTACCTTTGCCACACACACCACACACTCGCGATCCTCTGCTGATGCATTCTCGAACCGCGCTCGCAACATCCTCGTCCAACTACAATTAATCTCCCAACTCATGTTCCGGCACATCTGTTGCATCTTCCTCAACGAGGGCAAACACAGAGATTCTTGCATCAACATGTAAGTTTTCGGATAAGAATGGTACAACTTTACTGCAAAATATAGCATCTTTTTGCTGTATTTTTTACTGTCAAAGGCTGCTTTTAATTCACTCTTCATCAAAGCCTGGACTTCTATAATCTTTGCGAGTTCAGGACTCAATAGCGCTCTGCTGAGTTTGATGAGCGAATCCAGGTCAGTTGCTTTTGACGTTCCCGGAGTTTCCAGGGTATGTAGGCCCGAGAAGGGTTCCTCAGCTTCATGAACAGGAAATTTCCTTACAGACCGCCCGTCATCGTCTTCAGTAGTCGTTGCGTCACTCTTCAGTCGTCTAAAAAGAGACTCGGCTGTAGTTCTCGAAGTACGTTGCTGCACAACTGTTTCTTCTTCTGTGAATAAGTCGACCATAAGACCGTCTGGTGGTTCTGTCTTCACCTCCGGCATGGTTTCGTCATGTTGATCTGTCAAGAGTTCTTGATCTTTGGAGCCCGGCAGACACAGAGAAGGCACGGCGTCGGAGAGAATGCGCTTGCGGCTGCTGTTGTAAACGATTTCGTGGCTGGCAAAGTGTAGTTGGCAGACCATCTGTCTTTTTTTCTTGGTGTTTGCTTTTGTTGCCTTCAGCCATTCTGTACGTCTGAAAAGAAAACTAAGCTTTAGCTGCAATGTTTTGACGACAGGTTAGCCTAGTGGGTAGTGACGCTGCCTACGAAGCCGAAGGTCCTGGGTTCGAATCCCGGTAAGAACAAATATTTGTGTGATGAGCATGAATATTTGTTTCTGAGTCTTGGATGTTTTCTATGTATTTAAGTATTTATATCTATTAAATATATCGTCGTCTAGTACCCGTAACACAAACCTTATTGAGCTTACTATGGGGCTAGTGCGATTTGTGTAAGATTGTCCCCTAACATTTATTATTTATTATTTATTTATTTATGTTAAGTAAACCCAAGAAACGAAAAAAGGAGATATTAAAAAAAAATCTCTAACATTTTTTATCGGTTTTGTAATTAATTGTTTCACAAATTTGTGACATAATTAATTAGAAAACCGATTAAAGAATGTTAGAGAAAATAGTTAGAAACTTCTTTTCAGATGGGGATGGGTGTAAATCGGGTCATTTTTTACGAAGTTCCTGATAAAATTCAGTTTACTTTGTATGGTCGACGTCAAAAATAAGTAAACATTTTTCGCTTTATTACACAGCAATATGGTGCACATAAATTTAAACATGTCTTTGACTTCGACTGTATCAATACTTGAGGTTATTTGAGTTGCCCGTACATCAAACTAGTCCATTTAAAAGCAAACTCTATGGTCCATAGTAGAAGACTAAAATTCCAATGACAGTTTTATTAAGGGGCTACCCGAGGTTTTCATCGATTTTTGACAAGTTTTGAATCCTTCTGAATACTTTTGCACTACAGATTTTTATTTATTTAATCGTATGGCAAATTTACACAAAGTGACACACATAACAATCACTATAAGTTTATATTAAGGCCAATCAGCCATTTGATGGCTTCGTCGCTAAGGGCGATCAGGTCTTCAGGGGGGCCATCGGCGTAGCGCGTTAAGGGGCAGTGCTCGATGATGTGCTGGATGGTCTGTATGTCGGCACCGCAGGGGCAAGCCGGCGACTCCACCCAACCGCAACGATGTTTATATTGAGCGCAACGGCCGTGGCCGGTACCTAGCCGGTTAATATTGCACCAGTGTCGTCTTGGAAGATCTGACCCTTCTATTGTGGCACCTGGAACGATCCTGGAGCCTAGCTTTCCCGCCATCTCCGAATCCCATAACTTTGACCATTCTTGCATAAGGTTGAAATTATTGTCGAGTAGGTTTCTGGCGATGCTATACGAAGCGTTCCTGGACTTTAGGCGGAGGTTGGTAGGGTTCATGAACTCCGAATGAATCGGGAGGCTAGGGCTTTTTTCAATCTTGGCCACTTCTCGTAGGAGGGCGTCTTTCCTCCTCAAGTCCGACGGGGGTATCTGGCAGAGTACTGGGAGCCAGTGACAAGGGGTAGATTGAAGCGTTCCAGAGATGATGCGCATCACTTTGTTCAGTTCCACATCAACCCTAGCGGTATGGGCACTGCCAAGCCAGGCTGGTGCACAGTATTCGGCTGTGGAATATACCAGGGATAGTGCAGACGTACGCAGCACTTCGGCACTAGCTCCCCAGGAGGTTCCGCTCAATTTCTGAACAATGTTATTGCGAGTCTGTAGTTTGCGAGCTGTATTCGTGAGATGCTGTTTAAACGTCACGGAACGATCGAGAGTGACTCCAAGGTATTTTGGCAAGAAGTTGTGTCTCACTATTGAGCCTCTCAAGCGCACATTTAGCTCATGTTTAGCAGACTGGTTGTGTAGATGGAAGCAGCTCACCTCAGTTTTACTCGTACTGGGGGTCAGTCGCCAAGTTCTAAAAAACCCATCAAGCGCCTCCAAATCTTTGGACAGTGTAGACTCTAGGACTCCGTTATCTTTGCCTTGAGTCACCAGACAGATGTCGTCAGCGTAGATAAACTTTCTAGCCACGGTACTGGGAATATCGTGAATATATAAATTAAATAATATAGGCGCGAGCACGGATCCCTGGGGCAGCCCATTGCTGAGCTTCCTGATGTCGCTAACTTCCGAACCCATGTGTACTCTGAATCGTCTCTCAGTGAGCATGTTAGATATTAAGTTGGCCATGGTTAAACTTGGGACTACGGACATCAGCTTGAACAGAAGGCCTTCTCTCCATACGGTGTCGTAAGCTGCAGTGAGATCAACGAAGACCGCCCCGGACTTCAAACCTTTCTGGAAGCCGTTTTCAAGATGTGTTGTTAGAGCCAGAACCTGGTCTGTGCAGCTACGTCCTGTTCTAAAGCCCGCTTGTTCTACCGGTACCACACGGTCTATGAGAGGAGATATCCTTCTATAAATTAGTCTCTCCAGCAATTTGTAACTGTTGCTAAGCAGCGCAATTGGGCGGTAGCTAGAAGGGTCGTTTGACTTATAATTCTATATGCACTACAGATAGAATTATAAGTCAAACGGCTGTCGGTTCTTCAATCTTTTATCTCCATTTTTTTCTACCGGATTTTGAAAGAAATGAATACTTAACTTTGTCTAAGAAAACACTTATTTCGTATCTCTATTGACGTGAAAGATCTAACATACTTACACGAAATCTAAATATTTGGGTTCCTCTATGACATCTCTAAAAACTTCTTTCATTTTAAACTAATTAACACAAAAGTTATGGCCCGAAAACCAGTTTTTTGGCCTAAAATTTCAGCTCACCGCTGGGCGAGTAACTATAAACATCGCCGTGTCTCTTTTATTTACACGGGAGTGCTTATCTTTTGTTCGTGTTTATAGCCGATAGCTCATAGCTTACTAGCTCGCGGTGGGACCAGTGCCTCAGGTATGCCGATTTCCCACCGGCGGCGGGGCGAGACGAGACGAGACGAGGCGAGATTTGAAATTCGTATGGTATCCTCGGGCATCTTCGTTGGAAATAGTACCTCGCCTCGTCTCGTCTCGCCCCTCCTGGTGGAAAATCAGCTTAAGTCTTATGGTGTTAGGTATTTTTTATGCGCCTTGAAAAATCGTGCTTGCTTGGATTCAAATCGTTTGCCTTATTATTTTTTGCGTAGTATAATATGTTTTCCAACTGAAACTATGTACATTGTAAAAGGTCAAAGTACTTAGGTACCAGTTGGTAAGCAAAGCGAGTCATTGTTTTTTTTTTTCACAAAAAAGTATGTTAGGGTTTACATTTATTTAATTTTCGCCAAACATTACGTTTATCGGCGAATGGTACACTCACTTTCATTTATGTAGGTACCTGCGTATGCGCACTAATCCGGTCTAATTGTAATTTTTAGCAATAGCAACGTGAAACATAAGTTCCACCTACGCACGGCAGAGAACGTTACATTACATAGTCAACCCCCAGATTATCTTATCTAATGATCGATCACAACTGTATATCTATTTATATGTAAGTAGGTAACTTATCTGTTTATTGCTAATTATTAGTTTGTTCTTACGTTGAGGTGTTCAATAGCAACTTTTTGAGTTTGATCTCGAACATATTTTTGCTGCTACACTCGTTTTCAAAATTAATTGTGTTAAATATTCGCGGTGTTAAGTAGCTACGTGTCTTTTTACCATTGTTAGCCGAAGGTTCCGCGTGTTTTCGTCGTTCTAACCCTCTTTGCGGTCGTGTGTAGATCCGCGGAGTTCTAAATTCATCACTTTTAAAATGTTCGGTTGCTATTAAATACCTAACTTGGTCATGCACTGGAATTGCTGTCTTGCCACCTGGCAAGACGTTCAGCAGTTTAAATAGCTGCGTGTAATCATTGCCACACGTTTCTTTAGTTTATTTATCTATGACACTTTTTAATAATCTCAATTGTAAATTTAATACATTATCTAAATAGATTTTAAATGTACGCCCGTAAGCTATTAGTCCATATCCAATCACAGCGTCCGCCAGTGCATGGTATAGCATAAGTAATATTTTTTTATTTACTATGGTTTTTAAACTAATTAGTTTACATAATATTGATCTTAGCCTATTACACACAGTATCTACATGTATTTTCCAATTTATGTGCTTATCTATGGTTAAGCCTAGGTATTTAATTATTTCGACTACTTCTATTAGACTGCATTAACAAGCATGTTTTTTAGTATGCAAACAGTCGTATGAATGACCTATAATTTGAATGGGCCCGTGACATGCTTTAATATATGGGGAATTTATAATCAAACATTTAGTTTTTTCAGTATTCAGTATTATGCCGTTATAATGAGACCATTTAAGGATATTTTCAAAATCTTCTTGTATACAGGTGGTTACATAATGAATGTCTTTATGAGCGTATAGTAGGCATGTGTTCACTTGCCAAACATTTCAAATGTGTTACAATTACAATTATTTTATTTGCGAAGATTTAAAGACTTTATGATTTGACCCAAAGTTTCCACACTAACATAATAAATAAGGTCAGTGTGGGTAAGTCCTGACGGACAAATACTGCGATTATTTCAATTTTCTACGATTTATTTTCTGAACCACATTGGACTCACTTACGTAGTTCGAAACAGGATTACAGGAATGAAGTTGACAGTTGAGTTGCTATCATAGTTTTCGTCATAGCGACATCTATGTTAGAGAAAAAGAACGAGGACGAAACACTGCTTTACCGACAGAGTTATACGTACAAATACAAGAGTTATAGCGTGTAGACGGGCTTGCCTTCATGAACGTAGAATAATCTGGACAGGCTATGGTAATAATAATACCACGTGCGAGCGAGCTGTTAGCATACAAATCTCGATAAGTGTGACAGAAGGGGAAATATCATTAATTGTCCTTGTCATAGTTCCACTTTTTTTTGTTGGGCAACTGATTTAGTATGAAGTTGTGCCCAACAAACCATTACCCGTCCAAATTCAGTAGGTTGTTTATGGCAAGTCTTTAGCCATTTTAGGACCGGTTCTTAATTTAGCTGCGTAAGAGCTTTTCCGTCAACGTGGCGACGTGTACAGCCCGTCCATAGTATTCTAGGTTCATGGCTTGCCTTATAGGTAGTATACATGACGGGAAGACCGTCTACTCGCCGAGTTTTAAAAATACCTCTTTTTTTGCAAAAGTTTTGCTTATTTTGTTAATTTGATAAAGCGACATTGTAAAATATAATATTTATCATCCTATAAGTCTAGGCAGTTTATCCTGGAACAAATAATAACCTTGTAAAATTCTTTCAAACTTAACTTTAAATAAAGTATGCCGGAATTCCCCACACTGACCTTACCTACTTACTAACATGGCCTGTTAATACAAAGCTTGTAAAAACAAAATAAATAAAAGCTAAAATGAGACAGACCTTAATACCTACGATTTCCACCGACACAGTCGGGTCGGCACGCATTATATTAGATACAAAGGAATTTGAACCGTCTACATATTACTTACATTTCATATTTGAATGGACCGCGCATCTGCTGCGAGTCGCCGGCATCTACCGACGCGGTCGGTGGGGATCGTAATCAAATATGAATTGTATCTGCTGTACAGATGGTTCAAATTCTTTTGCATGTAATAGAATGCGCTCCGGCCTGACCATCCTGACTCTGTCGGTGGGAATTGTACTTTAAACAAGTAGAATTAAATTGAAAATTATACAAATATTACAAATATCGTCGTCGTTCAATTACTACCTTTTAGCTTGCGCTTTAAGGTTGGTTTTGAACGGATCATGTTGAAATGTTTTCTTATTTGAGGTGCAGCACCTCAAATAAGAAAAGTAAAACCTTACCGCGCGTCCGTAGGCATCAAGAATAACGAAGCATTCTTGCATCCTCCTTTGACGTTGTTTCGGCAGCCTTGCACCGAACAGCGCCCGTTGCGACGGGGGCGCGTCATGCTAGAGCGGAACAGCTGCACATAAGCCTATGTTAGAGCGAGATAGAGAATGCGCGCAGACGACACGTCCACTAGCGACCGAGGCACAAGGCCGACTCCTGTTGCAGCTTATCATTCGCTTATTCTTGGCGTATGTGTGTACACGCACACATTGACAATGAGGAGCAATGGCCGCGCCGCATCAACTTGCTTAGCGGAAAACAACTTGAGTCGTATAGAAATAGGGTTACCAGATACAAATTTCAAAAGTCCTGACAAAATTCCTGATTTTCGGCCAAAATTCCTGACACGAGCTTGTCGCGCTCGCGCTCGCTTGATTTATTTATGTCTATATCGTAAAAAGATAATTACGATTATTTATAAGTCATTTATGAAACTCCAAAGTACTTGTGGCTTTACCTTTTTTGTTTTTGTGATTAAAAATAAAAGTTTACAGTGTATAAAATTTTATTGTGTCATTTATTTGCCGAAAATTCCTGACATTTCCTTTTTCCGGCCGCATTCCTGACATATGTCTAAAATTCCTGACATGTCAGGAAAATTCCTGACATCTGGTCACCCTATATAGAAATAAAGTTCACGGCTTTGGGCACTTCGGAGAAATAGCCGGTAACAACTCGTTGAGGTTACCGGGTAACCTCTACGAATGTAAAACGAATGCGAATGATAAGCACAAAAATAACCAAACAAACACTTTACATGTGTACACTTAAAGTGATTACCAAGACTCCCTAGATAAAAAAAAAGATGTTATGATAATGACATAGATTAGATAGACGTCGCCGGCGGCAGCACAAAACGCTCCATACTGAAAGAAAGTTAATTATGACGTCACAATAATATTTGTTAATACAAAGTACATGTATCGTTGTATGGAAAATAAATAAATTGTTGTTTCGGTCGCGAAATACTGCGTTTAAGTACACAGTTGTCATACAATTTTGTTTCTATAAAAGCGTAAGGATTATTTTGGTAACTTTTAGGTAATTTACTCTTGGACAATAAAATAAAATGCATATTTTTCTTGACTTTCAAGGTTCATATTTTTTTACGACTTTAATTATATTTTATAATTTATACTTTATTACGATCATTTGATGGTTTACTATCCATTTAACATCACTAAGTTATCAATTTGAACATGAGTCGTCATGCCTATTATTTCAATTGATTTAAAACGTACACTGCATTACGGAGTCTATCGAAGTAAGGGTAACTGTAATACAATCAGCAATCCAGCAATCCTAACAGTTAAACCTTAAAAAATTAAAATATGTAGTAAGGTAGGAGTAGGTACTTGCCGTTTTGTTCTATGGGCGTACGTAACGGACATATTGTATTTTTTTATTATATATTATGTAAAAATGTCGGTCACGTATTAAATTAATGAATACAATTAGTATTTCCGATTTAGCTGTGCCCAGCAGTGACTTTGAGATACCAATTCTTATGTTAGTTTTTCGAAGACAATGATTTAGTTACATATTATTAGCAATAGATGGCGCTTTTCACAGTCCTATATAGTTCGCGCTGTTAAGATTTTTCCTGGTTTAATAGGGTCAAGTATGCTAATGCCGCTATAAAAACAATTATTAATAAATAAATATAACAAATAAATAAACAATATTATAAATGCGAAAGTTTTTTTTTTTTGTTGATTGGTTTTGCTACTCAATCACGCTTAAGCGGCTTAACCGATTAGTATGAAATTTTGCAGGAAGAGAGTGTATAGCCTCGATTAAAATATAGGATACTTTTCATCTCGGGTCCACGCAGAAGAAGTCGCGGGCGGAAGCTAGTATACAACTACGCACATGAGAAAATAACCGTTTATGCGATATACCTAATGATATCTATCGAGCTATCGGATCATTATAATATATCAAAATTGCTCCCTATGCTCTCAATTCCCGGAGATACTTGTAAAAGTTTCAGACCTCTGCCGGTAAATTATAAGCTGATCATTGAAGTAACTCAACTCCTTGTAAACAGAGTCCTCGTTTCCAGCCCAGTGGTCGACCACCCGCGGAGATCGTGGGATTGTATTTACTTCACAACCCGTCTCGACTCACAACTCTCCCCTATCGGTGACTATAGGTGAGCGATTGGAAATATTGGAACGGATCGGTGAGGCGTAGTCAGAAATTACAAGTACAGCACGTATCACGGGTACGGCCGCGACATACCTCCTGTTCTAAGTGTTCTAATAAGAGAGAGACGGATACCAACAGCGAGAAAAATCGAGAGTGCTCGCGCCGTCACGTGATAGCCGTGCAGATTATTTGTAAAGCACTTTTTAACATGTTTTAAGAAAGGTTCTCAATTCGTCGGAATCTTTGTATGTTTCCCGATTACTCGAAAGTGCCTGTACCGAAATGGAAAATTATTTTTTTGTTAGAAAGGGTATCCGTCCCAGGTGCTCCTATGGTCATCAAGTCAGGATCTGATTATGGGAACTCTTCAAATTTTACAGGCACACATTTGTTCTGAAGTCGGTTAACATGCATGCCTGGAAGAGATCGCTCTTCAGCGATAAGACCGCCTGTTGTCTACCTCTACCTACATTTTATTGAGTTTTTTCTCTTTCTAACTGCTTTGTTTGTGTGAGGTGTGCAATAATAGTACATTACATGCGCTCTGGGGCTTTACGAATTACCGCCCGTGTTGCGGTGTCTTCAGTGAATTCTAGCTCAACTATTCTTGAACCGATCTCTGACATGGCTTACAATTTGGCTCCTATCTAGATCAGCCGAAAAAATCTTGACAAGATTTTTCCTGACAATGCGTTTTTGGTCGATTGTGGAGCATTTGTCCCTCACTAGCAAAGTAATGCCTCAGCTACACTGCTCCTTGTTGCCGCGATCTTGCCCTCTCTGTTTTAATATTAAGCATATTGTATGTTAGTCTGTAAGGTATTTTTAACTATGGGGCATGGGCCTTAGTTGCCTGAAATAAATGTTTTGTTATTATATCGGCCGTAAAGGCGATCATGATCGGAAGGTCTCTTACACACTGCTTTCCGGTACGCGATCGCCAAGACAGAACTCCTCTACACAGTCTCCGATTATTTAGTGCCATGGAGACATGAAACACAATGACAAAGAGGTCACCAAACTGCGCATAGCCCCGCATTAAAAAACTGAATCCATTTACCACATTATACAATGTTTACCTCGAACCATCATACTTTCAAATGCAAAAGGAAAATTATCTCATGACAGAAACATGCCATGTAAACGATCGAAAACACGAATACATTGAAAACGGGGCCGTGCGTAATACTATGACTGTATTAAAATTGGTCGTAAGTCGTTTATAAATGCATCAGACATAGGTCGTTTAGGTTCTGAGGCGTTGTGGTGTATTATGGAAGCAGTAGTAATCGAATTACTGAGTGTTTGCTTAGCTGGGGATTGATTGTCGATTGTTTTCGTAACCGACTGCCGTACGCCCGCGTCATTCTAAAAGGTCATAACTCTATAGGTTTTGAATGGTGCTTACGTCTGTTAGGAACGGTAAGCAGCTAGGCATTGGTTATGAAGGACTGTAATCCTAGATGGTGTTTACTCTGAGTTCGAAGAGAATGGGACGTCGAAACAATGAAACTTTGTTTAATTAGGGTTTACCACCACAGGGTTGGCGTCGTTGGCGATTGTATTCAAAAATGGGTATTCATGGGGTAAAGTTAAGATGTTACCGTTTTGTTATTAAAGTGTGAAGTTTTTCCTGAAGAATTAAACTAAGATATATACTCTCTCGCTCATGCTTCTATGTATTAATTGATGTAGTTGAGCTAGTCCCGTTGTAGCTAGCTGAAGGTCCTGGGTTCGAATCCCGGTAAGGACAAATATTTGTGTGATGAGCATGAATATTTGTTTCTGAGTCATGGATGTTTTCTATGTATTTAAGTATTTATATCTATTATATATATCGTCGTCTAGTACCCATAACACAAGCCTTACTGAGCTTACTATGGGACTAGGTCGGTTTGTGTAAGATTGTCCCCTTATATTTATTTATTTATTTATTTATTTATTATTTATTTATTTAGTCCACGAACTATTAGACGTAGACATTCAATGAATTAGATCAAAAGTCAAGAAGACAAACAGATTGAAGTGCGTCTAAGATCGAATGATCCGTATTCATTATAAATACGAAAGTGTCTGTCTGTTACCTCTTCACGTCAAAAAATCAAAGAGATGAAATGGGGAGTGAAAGTTTGTATGGAGCTACGATATAAGCGAGTTCCACGCGGACGGAGCCGGGGGCTAGTGTAAAAATTGAGGCCCCGGACGCATTAGTAGCACACACAGTGTATAGATTGGGGCTCTGCGGGGGCCCGCGCCGAGGAGAATAGCCGACGCACTTATTATTTTTAAATAGGTAGATTCTTCTTCTCTCTGCCACAGTGGCAGTGCCAACAGAATGGCGATTACTTCACCGACGAGAGCCCGGCTCTTAAGTTTATGATGATGATGATATTCTTCTTCGTGCACCATATAAGAGATGCCCAATGTTTTCTATTTTTATTTCTTTTCTTGCTTTGCGGTGAGGACAGCTCTGGCTTTCTATAGGTATCTAAATATGTATACTTAGTGAATCTGGAATTTCCTTAATGATTTCATTCTTATCAGAACTTATATCTGATTGGTACCAAAAGAAAACGGGGCGGAACATTACCTTTAGAGTCAGGGAGGATACAGTTGCTCGGAGGGAACAGTCGCTCGAATGCGCTACTTAGCTGAGACTGTGTCTTGGTACATTTGGTGGTATAACAGTTTCATAAATATTGCTTTTCGGTGAAGGATAATCGTGAGGAAACCAGTCTAATCCTAGTGAGGTCTAATTTTCCTTCTTTGGAAGGTCAGATGGCAGGCAGATGGTCAAAGCAGACCCCGGGCTCCTTTAGGGCTCAACCAGGAATAACGCTAGGAGGTTGATGGTGAAACAAGGTGCCGAGTCAACGTGGAATGACCTCACAAAGTTTAAAAAAAATTGAAACTATTGCAGGTTTTCATAGGAAAAATCGCCTTACACACACGCTGATGTGAAAGCGGATAGCTGCCTCTATATAAAAAAAGTCCACAGTAATTATTTCCCGTTTGAGTAGGCTGCTTACCCTACACTCCTCCTATTCGACTAGTAATTCATGTTTTCTCAACGCAACAAACATCTGTGGGACGTCTGTTCTAACCGCCATTTGAAACTCAACTCTAACTCGTACTCGATGAAACACAAAATCCTATGTAGGCTCTGGAGAGTTACTTCTACCCAACGTTATCAATCTCGAAGCTCACTTTCTTATTCTATTGAGATTAAAACCGTATTACCAAAGTCCAGAGTCTTATTTGCCACTAACGTCATAAAGGAGATAAGAGTTTGGGAAGGTTAGAAGACAACCGCACTGGCATCTGATACTGTAATATAAGATGACGTCAGTTGCACAACGGATTGTGTCCACCCCCGGCCAGTTGTCATCGGAACCAGAAGGGCTTAAAAGACCTGTATGATTGTACTAGGACATGTCTTTTGGACATGGGTGGGTAGGAGTGTTGTTTTACGATTCGCGTTGTTATGGAAAATATGGTGTAGGGATGCGTATAATCTTGGGTTATGCGTAAACTGACGTTGGATTTGTTTTAAGTAAGATTCCCACGGAATGAGTCGAGCCGGAGCGCGCCTGGGCGCATTTTACTAATTTGTCGAGGATGATAACTCTAAACTGCTCATTTCATTTTTTTTTTGTTAGTCCTTAAGGTATTTGTAATATGGGCCTTGTTGCCTGATTTAAATAAATAAATAAAAATAAATAAATACATTTCATGTTCTCATTCTAAGTCGGTACAACGGCAGTAGAAATAGAAGAGACAACTGGGAGGTCTGGGAGCATATGTCTACAAATTGTTTTACGTCACACCTGGCCATAATGAGAGTTTTACCGCACGCTGCGCGTACGGAAAAACTCGCATTGTGGCCAGGTGAAGACGTAAAATTTTGTACTCAACACGGGCGGTAATTCGTAAAGCCCCAGAGCGCATATTTATGCACAAACACCTGCGTTCTGGGGCATGCTGCATGCGGCGACCGCAAAAGTGTAAAGAACACGTTAGTCGGCCGCATTCGGCGATCGACAGCTGCCCAGTCGCCGTAGTAGGCGGACAGACTAGTGTAAAGACGACGTTTGTTGGCTTAAGTAGTTTAAAATGAATTCGGCGACCGCATTAGGTGAACGACGAAGTGTAATTGCCGCTTTAGACTCCTTTGGCATAAAAAAAATAGCAACGTGGGTCAAGTGCTCAAAATGACGACACAAGTTTTCATTTTGAGCGGAAATAGAAAAAAAAAGTCTTTCTTGATAACATAACATCAAAAGTTAAAATGGTCACTAATAACGCAAAAAAATATCGTTATTAGAAATTAAGTTTCGTGGTACGAGGCGTCATTGTTCGCTATTAACACCTTAAATAGCGAATACTAGCGAGAGAGGTAGGGCACAGCGTACTGTCATCACGCTTGGATCTGGAGCAGCCCGACTGGGGGAGTACCTCCGCCTTACAGAAGACCACAGCCTTAATAGCACTGCTGGTAAGTAAGGTTCCCAGAGCTCCATCCTTAAAGGCCGGCAACGCACTCACAACACCTCTGGTGTTGCAGGTGTCCATGGGCGGCGGTAATCGCTTACCATCAGGTGATCCGTCTGCTCGTTTGCCTCCTATAACATAAAAAAAAATACTAATACATCGAAGGCAATTATAAAACAATAGATCTACGATCTACGTTGCTGGCTGCATAAATATTACAGTTATTAAAACCAAATTATGATTTGCTGAGGGCATAAAGGTCAACGAGCTCTTCGTCATCCCACTAGCGTTATTCCCGGTAATGCCCCTAAAGGAGCCCGAGGTCCGCATGGACACCTAATCCCAAGATTCGGCATAGTCACTAGTTTTTTAAAGCTGCCATGTCACTTTTCAACCTAAAAGGAAAACTAGACCTTATTGGGATAAGACCGGTTTTCTCACGATGTTTTCCTTCACCGAAAAGCGAACGGTAAATATTCCTTACATTAGTTTCGAAAAACTCATTGGTACGAACAGGGATTCGAACCGACGACCGCCGCTTGACAGCCGCATCCCTGAACCACTAGGCTACCGTAGCCCAGCCAGCCGGGTGACCAGCTCTTACAAAATCTTATTTTATTTCCCTTAGAACAATCGTTCAAAACCAGTGTTTTATCGAGCCGTCACAATGGCTGCAGTTTTCAATTAGCAAGCTGCATGCACCTGCACTTTATCCAATTATTGAGTTACGCACTTTTGCCCGCAGACGCATTGTGTAAACTATTCATACCAATACTTCTTTAATCCTTTAAGGGGGTGAATTGGAAATTATCGCGTGCTTTGAAATGCCATTATGACTAGATTAAGAAACAATAAGGTCTGATTTTCAGATATAATTCTCAAATCTCATTTATTGAAACAAATTGTGTTACAATTGTTACCAGGGGTCCCTACACTAGGCTACGCCTGTATCGTGGGGAACCAGTTAAAAATTATACATTAGAAGACAGTTACCTTAAAATAATACATACATCGAGTGTTAGCGAAAGTTGATTAATACATTAATATTAAACATTTCAACAAATACTTAATCTACCCTATCTACAATGGCTTCAGTCTCGGCATTATTTAGCGAATGAAGATATTTAAACATGAGTTTTTTAGCTTATTTCATAGTACAGCTCTTTAGTTCACAATGTTTGAGCATGACGTTATACACAGATGTTCTAATGTAACTAATCCCCAAAGCGTTTGCCAAAGCTTGAAAGCACTCCTGGGACTGGTAAGCGAAAATCTCGCTTTTTGAGTTTATGGTTCTTGACTATATGATTGTTTAATCTGATTTAATCGATACATGACTGCTTAAAATTTCCTCTATAGAAAAAATCCTAAGTCGGGTCTTTATTTTCCTTGTTTTACTCAGCCTATTCAAACAATACATTATTTGCCGACAGAGTCAAGTTAATACTATAGTATTTTATCTCATCTAAAATCTCACTTAATGAAATATAAATAAAACTTTCGTTAGTTAAAGTAAAGCCATTCCCGAAGATATATATATCTCTTTTTCTCGTGCGCGGAAGGCATAAGCGTCTCTGTCTAGGGGGCGTGTTCGCTTCGACTCAAATCAAGGCATCCCCTTAACGTCATTATTGAATTTATTATTTTTCACGGTTGTAACGCGATATACTTATGTCAAAAAAAATATATCCAGAAAATAAATAATTACACCCGTGAAAAACAATAATTTAAACATGTCAACTTAACGAACTATTAAAAAGGTCTGATTAACCTTATTTCTTCAACAGACGCAGCATGTGTTTATACTGTTTATACAGGGAACATCTGGCAAAATTCGCGCCATTAAAATTTCCGGTGTCGCATGTCTTGCTCTTTCTTATCCCCTGAAAAAAGAGGGACGCATGAGTAATAGCTTAGTATCTTAATGTTAAATGGAGTAAGTATGTATTGGTGTCATATGAACTTACTACCTTTTGTAGTTAGGGCGGTGAGTGTGGGAACAACGATGTCGTAAGGACGGCAATTTGAACATAACTCACGTTGCATTATAGTTTAGCTGTCGCACCACAATAAGTGGTGTTGGCTGTCAGTTGCAGGAACTGAAGTAAGATGATACTATACTAATGCGCCTAATGGATGTAGGATTTGTAATATTAGCAGAAGCTACAGCATAAATATTATACGTTAAAAAAAGAAGTAAAGTTCATTTTTCTTCGCACGGAAAACCCGATTTCCCGTAGGAATGAAGCATTTTCCCGCGGTAAAAAGTAGCCTATGTTCATCAGGGATAATGTCGGCTTCTAATAGTAAAAGAGTTTTTCAAATCGGTCCAGCAGTTTCGGAGCCTATTCAATACAAACACAAAAACAATCAAATCTAACCTCTTATAAATAGGCGTACTTGTATATCTACAATCGAAATCAAGACTTCTGAGTGGTAGGTTGGTATAAAGATAATTATAATTAACAACTTACATTAAAACACCTCCGATATTGTCAATTCAAAGTTCAATATCTCAAAAACGGCCGAACCGATTGTGTGAACGTCGTTTAGGGTGCTATGATGCCACAGATACTTACCTACCTACGTCAAACTTATAACACCCCTCTTTTTGCGTAGGAGGGGTTTTCAAAGTGGGGGGCCCGCCCCCCTAGGGGGGTGCGACCACATTTTAAGGGGGGCGCGGGGCCTCGGGAAATCCTTTCGCAAAAACTAGTGCCTCGCCGATCCTTGGGATTAGGTACTAAGCAGACCCTAGACTCCCAAGAGCCGTGGCGCTAACGGCAACGCTAGGAAGATGATGATGATGATTTGGCTAGCTAACCCATTCACTTCCGTTTCCTTGCATCGAAGCGTAGGGGGGCGTGGGAACTTCATTTTAGGCAGCAGGGGGGCGTGCCTAAAAAAAGTTTGGGAACCCCTGGCGTAGGGGTTAAAAATAGAGCATATAACATGATTAAGAAAGAAGCAAACTGTAAGTTAATAAGTCCATTGTTCTTCCAGTTTTTAAATGACCATATTTTCTAAACTACAATATTTTGTTATAAGTGTACTGTACTGGGACCGGTAGGTCGATCACGTAACGCTATGTACGCGCGTCAGGTAGATCTAAATGTTAATTTTTATATGAAAAAATGACAGTTGGACTGTCCTAACGCGCGGTCAAAATGTTACGATATCTACGTGATATTTGACGATAGTGATAATATTGAGGGAATTATACTAATTTCACTACCAAAATAACAAAACGACATTGACGGATTAGCAAGATAACCATGCTACCATCTTAGCAGGCGTGCTATGAACTATGCTTAATAAAATTGAAGTGGGTATTAATTTCAGAATAGAATTATATTATTTAAGGTATCGATCTACAGGTATTTTAATGTACAGGTAATTATCTCAACTGTAAACAACTTAAATGTCAACTCAACCAAATTATAAAGGGTTTCCAATATTAGTGAATACGCTAGGTGAGCAATGCTTAAGAAAAGAATTCTCATTGGAAATTAACTAAAACTACTCAAAAAATTTACTGCTAAAAGCACTGCTTTGTTAGTGATTTGAGTACCCTTATTCGGACATTGTCTGAGCAAATCCAATTCCTTTTAACATACAACTATCCCAGAAGTGATATTTACGTCCTTCATCATCTCAGCTGTCCGTGTCGTAGCCCCTAATCCCCGAGGCCCCCTGAGGCCCCCCGAGGCCGCCTGTGTAGGGGATGGGGAGGGGGGACGGGGATACGGCGGGAACGTGACATATTGGTCGTTGAAGCTATCATTTAAAGATATATTCGTGGCGTTTACTGAAATGAATACTTCGGTATTTCGCGATAAGTTTTTCTTTCTAAGAGTTTTTCTTGTAGATTTTCTTCCATTTTTGTTGGTTTTTGCACGCAATTAGTGGTGATTTCAGAGCAATCTTGGTAGATTGCACAAATGAAGAATTAGAAACTGATTAAATTCTAAACTGACTTTAGAAGGTGGTCATTATAGATTTATTGCGGATTATGAGATTGGTCTTACTCGACCGATTTTTTGATTGGAACTTACACATGGAATCATCATCATCATATAGTTTTGGAAAGCCCACAAATATAAATCTTTATTTAAAAAAATAATCTATCTTACCCCCACCTTATCGCAGCCCGACAGCTCAAAACGGAGACGCGGCAGACCTCGCCGGCGATGGCGGGACGAGATAGACTCCTTTTTAAAGGATTGGCCGGAGGCTGATCGGGATCGGGATGCCTGGAAACGGAGGGGGGAGGCCTTTGTAGAGCAGTGGGACAAGATAGGCTTCTAATAAAAATAATAAAAAGACCTATTTTTACGAGGATACCTTATACCTCAGCCACACTATGCTTGCTAATCGCTCTGCTACTCGATGCAGCGATGTTGCCCTCTCTGGTCACACACTGCTCTACTCACGCGGTTAATCGCGACGCTCCGCACTAGGTTACTAGCCTTTTATTGCCGCTCCTTTGACTCGTGCCGAAAAACCGGAAAAACCGACAAAACAGGGAGCGGTGCATGACGAGGAGCAAAATGAGCGACATGACGAGTAACGTTGCCACACTATGTCACTGTCTCCTTTCCACAATTTCTCACGTCACTCGACGAGTCTGTGGCAAGGATATTAGTATAATCATCATCATATCAGCCGAAAGACGTCCACTGCTAGACATAGGCCTCCCCCAAAGAGTGCCAAAGTGACCGGTCCTGCGCCACCCGTATCCAGCGGACTTCCGCAACCTTTACCAGGTCATCAGTCCACCTTGTAGGGGGCCTACCCACGCCGCGCCTTCCGGTACGTGGTCGCCACTCGAGAACCTTTCCACCCCAACGGGTATCGGTTCTATGTGCCCCGCCCACTGCCACTGCTATATCGGTTACCTTGGTTCTGCTACGGATAGTCTCATTTCTGATGCGATCACGTAGATAAACTCCCAACATGGCCCTCTCCATTGCCCTTTGAGTGACTTTGAGCCTTCTTATGAGGCCTATAGTATTAGTATATCCATTTCAAAACGTCTGGTTTCCTTCATCAGTCCTTCAAAACAAGAGAAAGTCCTCAGCAAGATGAACATCTATTAGACGTTATAATTAAGTAGGGAATCACTTAATTAATAGCATCTGAGATCAGCGTCTGAAATAAGATTTTCTAGATTCAGGCAGAATGTAGCGTAATTAGTTTAATGACCACGTTTTGGAGCGGATAATAGTTTAATTGTGTCCCTCATTAGACGAAACTGAGGCATAACCGTAGAGAGCGGACTGTTGCTTAGTTCTAAGTATAGAAGTCTATTCGATATCGTGTACCGAATAGAAATTGGTTTGGCATATGCTCAGACCAAGAAAAAAGATATACAGAACATTACGAACAACTAAGTGAAGCCGGTTTTCAACCAAACCAAATCAGTTTAGCACACGCTATACACAAAATGCACTAAACCCTTCAGCACCTGTCGCAATGCCGTCAAGATATTTCGAGGTTTTTTGCAATTCAGTTTTATTTGCTGGCGGGTCTGGGGGCATATAATGTTCTACACTCGTTCTACATATGATTGAATCTACGAAGACGGCACACTCCTACATTTGTCCATCGCAAACTACTACACGTAGTAGGTACTGTTATTTATTCTGTGCTAATACCAGGGGCGGCTCACTCCGCGATTTTGTCACGCCGCTACAAGTAATTGGCTACCGGCCCCGGGTGGTATGGTAGCCCTGTTACGGCGAGCACGCGTTCTATCGCAGCGCGTTGCATGCGCTAGAAAAGGATGGCCACGTTTAGGCTCGTTCGTCGTACTTTAACAGGGGATTTGTTGACAGAGAACCTTCTGTATTGTATGTATTACTTGCGGAGTTAACGATTTCTTACCAGTAAAAGGGAGAGCACGATAGACATAAACAAATTTAAACAATACAATGTCATTCTCAAATCTTGCATGCAAAAAGCACAGCGAATAAGTAACAATAATTACATTAAAAGTAATAGTAATAAATGTCGAGCCTGTTGGAATGTCATATCAAAAACTCTTTCAAACGAAAATACTAAGACTAAAATTGACAACTTTAAAATTAATGATATATTATACAATGACCCTAACGACATTTGTAACTATTTTAATAATTATCTTATAAATTTGACAAATAAAAATAAACCTAATCTGTCTGACAAGAAATTACACTACTCGCTACACAATACGGCATCCATCTTTTTGAAACCTTCTGATGGCCGTGAAACCCACGGAATAATTATGTCTCTTAAGAACACTACAGCCTCTGGTTTTGACGAGATTATAACAAAAACACTGAAACTATGTGCAAAGTCTATCTGTGGTCCTTTATCACACATCGTAAATCTATCTTTTACTGACGGCATCTTTCCTGAAGAATTAAAGATATCCATAGTAAAACCTTTATTTAAAAAAGGGGATAAATCGGATCCCAATAACTATAGACCCATAACAATAGTTCCAATCCTATCAAAAATCTTTGAGAAAGCCATATTTCATAGGTTCAACGAGTTTTTTACCAAATATGACATACTGACATCGAAACAATTTGGATTCCGTAAAGGAAAATCCACAACTTTAGCCTGTTTCAACCTAATAAAATCTATATCTGAGAGCATTAATCAGAAAACCCCTATTATGGCACTTTTCTTAGATTTAAGCAAGGCTTTCGACTTCGTTGATCACGAAAGTGTTTTAAATAAATTGTATACCTATGGCATTCGAGGAAAAGCTTACGACTGGATCGAGAGTTATCTTGGGAAAAGAACTCAGTGTACCGAAATCGAGAAGCTAATACAAAGAAACTACAAAAATAAGTGTATGGTTAAGGAAAAATTTAGATCAAATTTCTTAGTAAACGGCACTGGTGTTCCACAAGGTAGTATTCTTGGACCACTACTTTTTCTTATAGCAATCAATGACCTACCAGTTTCCATAGATCAAGATTGTATTATTTTTGCTGACGATACGACTCTTATAATAAAAAGTGACATTAAAGATATATCTGTATTTGAACGTACTATTAATAAAACTTTTTCTGACACGGTTAGCTGGCTGAAAAGAAACAACCTGCAAATTAATATAAACAAAACAAAAGCCATGCAATTTCATAATTATAAGGTGAACCCTGTACCATTACAAATTAAATATGATAATTCCCATGTAGAGACAGTTGACATTGTAAATTTTTTAGGTTTTAATATTGACAAGAATTTGAATTGGAAATCTCATGTGGATCACGTTTGTAAGAAACTAGACAGATTTGTCTTTGCCTTGAAGAGAATAAGACAAACAATCTCTGTAGAAGCTGCGCTCACGGCGTATCATGGACACGTTTCCTCTGTTCTAGGCTACGGATTGCTATTATGGGGCAATTCTGTTGACATAGAGAGAGCTTTCAAACTGCAAAAAAAATGCGTTCGTGCCTTAGATAAAGCATGGTTTCTAGACAGCTGTAAGCCTTTATTTAATAAGTTTAACATACTTCCACTTCCATGTCAGTACATTAGGGCCGCGTGCTGTATGGTCAAGGAAAACCAGCAATATTTCACTCAACGCAGCGAAACCAGTAAAAGGCATGTAAGAGCTCAATATATGAACCTTTTAGATCAGCCTGCCTGCAGATCTGTCATGTACGAAAAAAAATGTTATAATATGTGTATACTTCTGTACAATAACTTACCTGAAATAATTAAATTAGAAAATATGACGTCTTTCAAAACTAATTTGACCAAATGGCTGCATGAAAAATGTTTTTATAGTGTTAAGGAGTATTTGACAAGAAAATATTAGGTACCTATGTAACAAATAGCTGTAAGTATTAGTATTAAGACTTGACATCATGGAAGAAAAATTCAAAAAATCTGTTTATATCATAAAAATTTGCACACCTGTATACAGGTTGATTATGTCGGTTTATTTATTATTTTTAAGATCCTGTTACCATAATCTTGCAAATAAAGTATTTCATTTCATTTCATTTCATTTCATACATAATGAAGAAATTCAATACGTTAGATCGAATAGACTCTTGTGTAAACTTCTTATTAGAATCACGAAAGGTACTTCTGTCTTAATTTTGCAATTGTTATTAATTTGAATACACGTTTTAGTGATTATTACGATCTGGAAAAGTTGAATACGTGTGTTTTTTTTTGGTTATTTTACATAGTGGGACCAGGACGAAGATCAAATTTAAAAAATAATAAGAAAATAGGAAATGTAGGTACCTTATTCTTTGAACACACAGAAGATTCTCAAAACTTTATTTGAATCTAGTAAATAGAATTTGCTTACGACACAAATATATAATTAAGTATTTATAAATAAATATATTACGCGCAGCCACATAATATATATTATTATAATATTTCTGCATAATTGTAGGCAGTAAGTGCTGGTATGGTTCATAATTAATGATCTCAACTAACGTGAAAGTAAATACGAAAGTACAATCGTCATCATTATCATTTACTGACCCTAAATTTAATCTGTGGTGTTGTTAATAAATACTTACCTAGATAATCTGTGTTTCTTTAGCCTATTATAAGTAGGTAGGTATTTAGTATAGCCTATTTCAGGTACATCATCATGCACAGGACACAGCTGCCACGTTGGCACCGCGCTGTTTGGGAACGTCGCATAAACATTTGATGCTATCTAAAAGAAAACTCTCTATAACGACTGAACTATGGTTCGAAAGGTAAACGGGATGATGCGGAGTAATAAAGTATCCTAAAGAAAACGACCGTATCCACGAAATGAGGCCGACTGTACAGCTTCCATAAGCTGAACTAACGTAGATTAAACTAACAAACCGGAATTTGCCCATTCATTACCCGCCAATGTTCGCCGCTTAAATATTTACCTCCTATAGCGATTTAATCAAATTTATCCGGCCGGCACTATTATATTTTAATCTCGAGCGCTTATCATCACTGCAATATCAACTTTAAACGCATCATGTTAAATTCATTATCACTTGAGCAATCTGTGATCCTTCTGTTACATTCATTTAGCAACCTTAAAACAAATGAAGACGGTACGATGTCGCTTGAACACCTCTCTTGTGATTAACCAACAATTTCAAAAGGACGCAAGTGCTATGGAACCACCATGCGCATACGGCTTTTTAGTTTAGCAAGGTAGTAATTCGTAGCTATTAATTAACGTATGAATTCGCAATGTATTTCTTTGTTTGTAGTAACGAAGTTCATGGGTAGGTACACGTACATTAGCGGGTGGAATGGCCGAATTAGCTAACGGACAACATTTCCGGCTACGTTGTGCCCAATGATTGTCACATACGGAAAAGAGGACGGGAAACTTCAAAGCGAAATAAGTAGGTACAATTTTTAACGAAATATAGCATTCAATCATCCATACTAATATTATAAATGGGAAAGTGTGTGTGTGTGTGTTTGTTTGTTTGGCCGTCTTTCACGGCAACACGGAGCGATGAATTGACGTGATTTTTTAAGTGGAGATAGTTGAAGGGGTTGACGGAGAGTGACCGGGATAGATTTTATCCCCAAAATCATCCCCTAAGGAGGTAAAGTGGGGGTGGGTAACAGTTTGCATGGAGCTGCGATATAAACGAGTTCGACGCGGACGGAGTCGCAGGCAGAAGCTAGTACAATATATACTTTTGAAGGTTGTAGTCCCCCCTCATCGCACTGGATTTATGAGTAATTCCTTCACTGTCCGTGCCATTCGGCTTTGGAATGCTCCCCCGCTTACTATCAGACAAGCTCAAACGAAACTCGCCTTCAAGCGCATGTTGCGCAAGCATTTTCTCAACAATATCTCTGGTTAGTTTAGTGGCATAGTAGCCCAAGCACTTTATTTTCATTGGTATGGAAAACAAGGAAATTTGGAAATAATTCATAACAGCAGCATTTTTGTGTGTACTGTATACATTATCATTTTAGTAATTACGTAGACTCAAAATCCACCAAAATATTAGTCATAAAAAAACGATATTCAACCAATTCCTGAAAAAAGAGGAAAAATATTAATAGATTTTTAATTTTTGTTTTGGTTAATTTACAGGAGCTCTCCAAGAATAACAAATAAATCACACAAACAACATAATGGTTGTGTCATTTATTTTTATATGTTTACTTCCCGATGGAAATTTTGGTGGATTCTTGGATAAGGCATCTTAGAATAACATTTAAAAATTATTCAAACAAAAAAAACTGTTATAAATTAATCTTCTTCTTTGTCCTCGCCTTTTCCCGTTACACGGGGTCGGCTTTCTTTATCATGCGGCGCCATGTAGTCCGCTGGCTGGTATCCTCTTCTTTAAGCCCGAGGCTATTCATGTCTCTGTGGACATTCGTCAACCAGGTCATTTGAGGTCTTCCCCTTCCCCTTTTTTTGGTAGCCATAGAAAGGCATTTCTTCACAACATAATTGTCGGGTCTTCTCATCACGTGACCATACCATCTGAGCCTTGATTCACTCATTTTGTCGCTTATGGGTGCCACCTTAAAGCTTCCTCTTATGTGTTCGTTACGTATTCTATCCTTAAGTGTCACTCCCCCTGCCCATCTCAGCATACGCATTTCAGTGGTGTGCAGCTTCTGCTCGTGTGTCTTTTTAGTTGCCCAGACTTCGCTACCGTACAATAGAGCTGGTCTCACTGCCGTTTTGTACACTTTGCCTTTAGTTCTTATGTGTATTTTTGCGTCGCACAGCACCCCTGTGAGCGTACGCCACTTCACCCATCCTGATGTTGTTCTCTGAATCACATCTGCGTCTATAGAGCCTTCTTCAGAGAGTACTGAACCTAGGTACTTAAAGGTTTTAGCTCTAGGGAGGGCAGTGCCGCTCAGCGTAATGCCTGGATTTGCTTGCGCATTGGAGTTGAAGTTACAAAACATGTATTCTGTCTTTGTCCTACTAATACGCAAACCATTTTGCTCTAACGACTTTCTCCACTCTTCTAGGTCTTCCTGTAACACTTGTACGAGTACGTTGTCGGATATAAGAACTACGTCGTCAGCGTACAAGAGATTCCATGGGGTTGGTTTTTGGATTTTTGCGGTCAAATAGTCCATGACGACATTAAAAAGCAGAGGGCTCAATGCGCTACCTTGATGTACACCCACTTTTATATCGAAGCTGTCAGATAGACCAGCTGGACTTCTGACAGATGTGTGGACATTGCTGTATAGGTCCTGTATAATGCGGATGTAACATTCCGGCACGCTGTGAGATCTGAGTGCCTGCCATATCACGGTTCTCGGTACACGATCAAAAGCTTTTTCGAGGTCAATAAACGCCATCCACAGGTTTTGGCCGTTTTCTTTAGCTTTTTCCATTACTAGTCTTACGGCATGGATAGCATCCATGGTTCCCTTCTTTGCTGTAAAACCAAACTGGTTTTCTGTAAGTGATATTATAGATGTAAGCCGTCTACAGATGACGCGCTCCCAGATCTTGAGGGTATGTGAGGTAAGTTTTATGCCCCGAAAGTTCCCACACTCTCTAACGTCACCCTTGTTTTTGTAAAATGGGATGAGTGTACTTTTTCTCCAGCCATCTGGCATTTTTTCGCTACTTAGGATGTTGTTAAATAGATTTGTTAGCCAAACTTCCCCATCCTCTTTAAGAGATTTCCACAGTTCGGCCGGAATATCGTCAGGACCACAGGCTTTATGGTTTTTCATTTTCAGAATTGCCTGTTTGACTTCCATGATTGTAATTTGGTCGACGGGTCCTTGCATCCTTGGTTCTTCGAATTCGGCCTGTCTAGGGAACTCCTCGTTTAGCAGTGTAATGTAGTACTCGTACCATCTTTTGCAGATATCTTTATCGGAAGTAAGTAGGGTACCATTATTGTCCTTGATGTATTTTGTAGTCTTAAAATCCTTGGTGTTGTTGTGTCTCTGTTTCGCTATTTTATAAACCTCTGTGTCTGTGGCCTGTTCCAACTGTTGATATAACTCCAACTCTGCATTTTCCTTTTCGATAGCGACCGATCTTCTTGCGGTCTTTTTCGCCTCTTTGTACTGTGCACGATCTTCTTCTGTGCCACTTTCTTGCCATTGTTTGAACAAGCGTTTCTTTTCAGATACGGTGGCTTTAGTGTTATCATTCCACCATTTGGCATCTTTCTCGTTATGCAGAGGGCATTTGGATATGCCTAATATGGTTCTTGCTTGGGCAATACAAGTATCTTGGAATTTCGACCAGTGTATTGAAGGAGAGTCGTCAGATGCACTGCTGTTATTTAAATGCGCGCTGATGTTAACTTTAAGGCTGTTTCCTTTTTCTGAGTTGAGTTCTCGCCACTTAATTCTTTCAACTCTTGGTATTTTATATTTAATTTGTCGTTTAAGTTTTAAAGCCACTAAAAGCAGTCTATGTTGTGATGTAAGCGGCTCCCCTGGTATAATTTTGCAATCTTTGATTTGTTTAAGATTCTTTCTATCTGTCATAATATAATCTATTTGTGTTTTGGATTTTCCACTCTTATAAGTAATAAGGTGCTCTTCTTTCTTTTGAAAAAATGTATTAACTATAACTAAATTCAATGCTGCTGCAAATTCTAATATTGTGGCTCCCTCTTTATTTTGTGTTCCATAACCAAAGCCTCCATGTTGATTTTCAAAACCGTCTGCATCCTTACCCACATGCCCATTAAGGTCTCCACAGATGAGCCTTTGTTCGGTTGCGGGTAACGCAATTAGGTGTGTATTCAATTCTTCCCAGAAATCTTGCTTATCTGTTTCGGGACATTCTGTTTGCGGGGCGTAGACACAGACAATATTGAGGCAGGCTTGGTTCTCCAGGGCTAGTTTTACAGACATGATACGGTCACTCGTTCTATTTATCTCTATCACTTTTTGACTCAGGTGTTGATCTAAAACAATCCCCACCCCATTCCTTCCAGTTTCTTTACCATAGTACAAGAGTTTATATCCCTTCCCAATTTGTCGCGATTTTGCACCCTTCCATTTTGTTTCTTGCACGCAACAGATATTGATGCGACGTCTTTCTAGGATGGTGCTTAGTTCAGCACTGCGTCCAGTCATTGTGCCAATGTTCCAACTTGCAATGCGTAGTTCGGACATTATCACAGTGGCCCGATGATTTATTTATTTATTTATTTATTTATTGTAAATATATTACACAGCATTACAGACTTGACCTAATACACTGTGAAACTAAATTAAAACAAGGTAACAATCAGGTAGGGACACTAGTCATTCTATTATCCATCAGCTCACAATACTTCAGGCACGCACAACACACAGCCATCCATCGCCATGCAAAAATATCACATTCTGGTGTTGACGCCAGAAGCGCATTAAGCAGCGTCAGGGCGCGGAGAAGTGGAGAGTTCCTGTGTGACACGGTACGAGCTGCTGGCACAGCCAACAACACGCGCGTACGGGGTCTAAGGGTTATTCGAGGAACATCTGGAACGTGCAACCTTACTACATTTTGTACCAGTCCTAGGCAATCTGACTCTCCCCGCAGCACACGGCAGACAGTAGTCAGCAGACTGAAGTTGCGCCTTACTTCTAGGGAATGGAAGCCCAGACATCCAAGGAGAAACTTTGTGGGGTATAAGTAGGGATAAAATCCGTAAACTTTCTTGTATAAAAACCTCAAAAATGTTTTTTGGACTTTTTCCAAGAGCAAACAGTAAGATACCTCGCAAGGGTTCCAAATGATAGCCGATGTCTCCAATTTACTTCTCACCAGCGCTTTATATAGCAGCTTTATAGCCCCAAAGTCATTAAAATCTCTCGCGTTACGCATAACAAAACCTAACCTACGGTAAGTATCGGCCACCAGAGCCCTAATATGCCCGTGGAAGGTTAACCGCGGATCGAAAACTACTCCCAAGTCCTTAATAGAGTAAACCCTGTTAATTTGCTCCAGACCAAGCAAATATTGTGCATATAAAGGGACACATGCGCGACTAAAAGTGCACACACAGCACTTAGACACGTTGAAAGTTAACCTGTTTTCAGTGCTCCACCGGAACACTGCTGCAATGTCCCCTTGAAGCTGCTCGCAATCAGTGACATTCTTTATTCCGTAAACTAGTTTCAAATCATCGGCGTAGAGAAGACACTTTGCGTTCACAACCGCAGATTCAAGGTCGTTAACCATGACCCCAAATAGCAAAGGCCCGAGTATCGAGCCCTGACTAACACCAGATCGGGTCTGATAGGGAGGTGACACAAAGTGACCATGCTGAACGTATTGTTGTCGATCGCGTAGATAACTAGCAAAGAATTTGAGCAAATTTGGACCAAGACCAATGTTGCCAAGCTTAAGGAGAAGAACATCATTATCTACACGATCGAACGCCTTTTGAAAGTCGAAATAGACGACATCGACCTGGACACCTTTGTCGAGGTATTCAGAGATGGTGTCAGTCAGAATCAGCAGGTTAATAGTATCAACCGAGCGATTTTTTCTAAACCCATGCTGAGAAAAACACAAAAAAGGTTTTAAGTGCGCGGATAGTGTCCGGTGAAGAATTGATTCGAACAGCTTAGCAAGAGTAGAAAGTACTGCTATTGGCCTATAACTTTCAACATTGTCTCTATCCCTAGACTTCGGTATCGGCCTTACCCGCGAAATCTTCCATTGCTTGGGATATGTGCCAGTAGAGAGCGACAAATTAAATAAGTAAAGAATAGGCGCCAAAAGGTACTCACTACAGCCTTTCACAATATATGCAGGCAGATTATCAGGCCCTATCGCACTATGGGATTTTAAGGACTTGATAGCCGTTTCGACCTCTTGCGTTGATATTGCACTGATATAGCTATCATTAGCTAATGATTCCTGGTTGCTATCGCAATCTAAAAGGGGGGCATCAGATAAGAAAACGCTAGAGAAAAATCTAGCAAATGCATTTGCTGTATCTGGTCCTTCATACTGATTGCCCTCGAAAGCCACCTTCGACAAGAATCCGCCCTTTGATTTCAGACTGTCTACATGTTGCCAAAAAGCGCGAGGATTACTCCTAACTCTAGTCTGTATTTGACTTATGTAGATATCATATGCAGCGGCAATTCTTTTTTTTACATCTGCTCTCAATTTCTAAAAGCTGCTATATATGCTACTGTTTTTCGTGACCTTCCATTCCCGGTGAAGATCGGCTTTAAATTTAATGTCCTTTTTATTTTGCCGTCGCTTGTGGGGGACGCCCTAGTATTTCTCGCAGTTCCATCGCCAGCGTCGCTTAAGGGGGACGCCCTAGTATTCCTCGTGTTTCTTATATGTTGCCTTTTCATGATAAATATAGTTTTTGACTTATGTTTTACGGTCGGTTGTTGTTATAAATTAATGTTTGAAAAAAAAAAACGTCATTTTCCTGGGGTATAGTTTATTGCACTGGGTACATAAAGTAATATGTATGTATGTATATTATATTTTTGTATTTATGTAAGTAAATGTATTTATTTATTACATTAGGAAATGTATTTTCATTAGCTACCTATCCATTTCATTTGTGTTTTTCTTGGCCAACTGCCTGCACCCATAAGCTTTTCTGTTTAGCCCTGTGGTTGATTGGTAGAGAATGCCTTAAGGAATTAAGTCTGCCATTTGTACTTCCTATCTGTGCAGTAAAGTTTAAATAAATAAAAAAATATACAAGGTGTTTTTGGCAATTTTCGTTAATTGCAAGGGGGCATAGGTTAGATCATTAGATCAAATAAAGTTAATTTCTCCAAGACAGTAGTATCTTAACTCTTATTGTTATCAAGATATTGAATAATTTAATTTCATCAGATTTGCAGATTTAACCAGTGTAAAGGCTCTTAACTGTGGTGTCATCACAGTTTTTTAAATGTTGTAAGGTTCCTATACACTACAAGAAGGTTTACCAAGTGAGTTCGTTCGATATTAGGCAAAAACTGCGTCGGAAGTACATTTTTTTTACTTAATTTGTCTTCTTGGACCTTCTGGTCTTGAACCCTTGCGCAATAAAACAATAACTGTTAATGCTACATTAAATTATTTTTTACAAAAAAAGAAAAAAAAAATTTTTTTCATGAAATTATTATGCTAATTGGTTTCTGTGAATGTATTCTGCAATATGCCGAAGTTAACGGAAATTCCCGGGAACACCGTGTATACATATATAAGCCACACCTGACACAATGTATATGTGTCAGGGACTGAATCAAACAGCTGTGATGACGTACGACTAATTTATTCAGTCATAACCGTAACTATAGAGCTACTGTTTGCAGTGGGTAGACATTAATGACCCACTACAAATAATTTATTTGGCAGTTTAACAAAGTAAACTGGAATCGAATGCAAGATAATGTTAAACTCTGTTACGTTAACAGTCATACACCCATGTTTGTAGTTAACTGAAATACTTTACCCGCCTCCTGGTACGATACAAACATCCTGCATTCTGTCGAACGGCGCAAGAAACACATTACTGACATTACCCTTCGCAGTCGGCAAAAACCTCACTCGCGATGGTCTTACCTGCTTTGTTATTCACAACCAGGCGCAACCAGTTGAGGTGAGACTCTAACACATCTAACCACAAGTATAACTGGATACCTTCGATATCATATATCATTTGCCTTAAGTCTGAGTTACCTTAATCGTCATTTGTCATCACACTCTTATCTATTTGCCATAAGTTTATTTTGCCCCAAACTCTGAAACCGTAACATTTTGTGGTCAATTTTAATAAACTTTGTATGGAGCCCTGTAGATTATATAAGTCCACTATTGAAATCATATCCCGAGAATTTTGCTTATCTGGTATAATCCAAACCCAAGTTACGAGGGTTCAAAAAAACGACGAACAGCTTCGAGAAAAGGTAGTTAGTGCCCTTGCGTTGCGCTTCGCTTGGCTCGTCTTGGCGGGGGCACTGCCGTGCCCCGAGATTAGTGGTGAAATGTCACATACATTTGGAAGCTCGGCACTCCTGGCAGTAGGTATGTACTTCACAGATATCTTTACAATTTTGCACCTTATTTATTTCTAATAAGGCGAAAAATGTATATGTTGCAGGGAAATGGTCAAAACAGAGATTTGATCAAATCTCTAAGGGATATGATCTAATCACGCAGGATGTTAAAATTGGCCAATCCATTTTATCATTTGCCTAATAAAAATCAGTAATTTGATCAAATCTCTGAATCTGTTTAGTGAAATGACGAAATCGGACAAAAAAGTCAACTAGTTTTTTCATTTCACTAGACTTGTTCAGTGATTTCATAAAATCCCTGAAACGCGTCAGTGAGTTGACGAAACTAACGCTATAAAGATTTTTCCGCTCTTTTATAAAAAAAAATAGCCACGAAGACGGTGGCGGGAGCAGAGCACCCGCCACCATCTTCTAACCTATCCGCCATCCGAGTCTAAGTTCCAGAACCGTTTAAATGTCTAATGATTTAGGAGCCAATATCTGCGAGTTAGTTTCTTCAATTCTCTGACGCGTTTCAGGGATTTATCAAATCACTAAACAAATCTAGTGAAATGAAAAAACGAGTTGCCTTTTTTGTCCGATTTCGTCATTTCACTAAACAGATTCAGAGATTTGATCAAATGACTGATTTGTATTAGGTAAATGATAAAATGAATTCGCCATTTTAACATCCTGCGTGATTTGAACATATCTCTTAGGGATTTGTTCAAATCTCTGTTTTGGCCATTTCACTGCGACATATACATGTCTTTGTCGTCGACTGTACAACACCGACAGCCAGTCCTATTCAGAGTCGTTCAACTCAGCGACATACGACACTGGACACGTAATACTCTGTAAATCGAGTTTCAAAGTGAAATTCGATTCCATTTCCCTGTCTCTCTCGCTCCTAGGATGAACGACAGGCGAGGAAGTGGCAGAGGAGATCAGTTTCTATTTTTTCCAAGTGTATGCTCTGGCAGAATAACTTCACATGAACGACCATATTCGTTGAAGTACTTGACTGGGTATTTTCGAATGTTGTATATTTCAGAATATTTTAGGTACCTAATCTCATCTACGCGCATAATTTTATCCAAATCGTTTAAGCCGTTTAAGCGTGATTTAGTAACAAACATCAAAACTTTCACATTTATAATATTTTGTCATCATCATCATCATGATATCAGTCGAACGACGTTCACTGCTAGTCATAGGCCTCCCCCAAAGAGTGCCTAAGTGACCGGTCCTACGCCACCCGCATCGAGCGGACTCCCGCGACCTCCAGATCCGCAAACTTTACCACAGAATAGATAATAGTACAAGTACAGAAGGGACACTTCTTTGAACTTTACAAAAGGCGCTATTTTCTCAGCCAAAACATTGTCGTCGAAGACAACGTCGACGTTCATCGCTACAAGTACATGCCGGTTCCCCAACGTTGGGGCACCGGCATGTACTTGTAGCGATGAACGTAAATCGTGGAGTGTCCACCGCTTGCCTTTACCATAATATTATTGAGTAGGATTAAAGTGAAACTGGCTAAAGTTATTCTGCTTTTTATTTAATTTATTAAAACCACACAGAACCCGTGTCCACACATGTGTTCTCTGATTAAATCAAAGTAGTGGGGATCATAGTTTTACAGCACCGAGTCCTTGCGTGTGTCATTCGAGCCGACATCGAGTGTGCATTTCCGGCGCTTGGGAAACGCTAATGTAGCTATACTTATTCTTTTTGCCTAGGAGTGAATAAACGGGCAGTAAAGTCCGTATTCACAGCACTTCTACCAGGAAGCAGGAGATAGCTCCGATGCATTTCCATCATCAAGGAAACGCTAACGTCGCTAACGTATGTGCCTTATGCTCAGGTGCGAACTGTTCCCGTGTACGCCCTTTTTAGGGTTTCGTAATCGACTAGTTAGGGTTCCGTAGTCGAGTAGGAACCCTTATAGTTTCGCTTTGTCTGTCCGTCCGTCCGCAGATAATCTCAGTAACCGTTAGCACTAGAAAGCAGAAATTTGGTATTAATATGTATATCAATCACGCCGAGAAAGTGGTAAAATATAAAGTGAAAAAAAAATGTTTATTAGGGTACCTCCCCTATACTTAACGTGGGGAGTGTTTTTTTTTCATTTCAATCCTAACGTGCGATATATTGTTCGATAGGTATTAAAAATGAATACGGGTTTGCAAAAATCATTTTTTGATAATGTTAATATTTTCGGAGATAACTAATCGCTCCAGAAGTAAAAAATAATGTGTCCTCCCCGCTAACTTTTGAACCAGAACTTTTAAAAATATGAAAAAATCCTCAAAATTAGAACTTTACAAAAACTTTCCAAGAAAACTATTTTAAACTTGATAGTTTTTGAAAAAAACTACAAAGTAATTTCTGAACTAAGTTTGTAATTTAACCGTATAAGCAGGTGTTTATTGTATATGTAATTTTTACAAAATCACAATGAAATGACGTGCTTTCAAATAAAGTAAAAACGGTGAAAATCGGTTCACGCAATAAAGAATTATTCCATTAAAATCATCTTCCATACTTTAAGCTCGCGCGCAATAGTTTAATTAATTTGCCGATAGATGTCGCTGTACGCGGAACGCTCACATTGTATATGGCGCTGTTAAGATTTTTCCTGATTTAATGGGGTCGGAGCAGGTGCGCCCGTCGAAAATTAGTCATTTTCGAATTGTCTTAGTTGTCTTTGGTCGTTCGTTGTCTAATAATAAAAATGTTCGCTATGTATTGCTTGTTTGCTTGTTAAGCGCTTAAGTGGGGACACTTACGGACGGAAAACTACGGAACCCTACACTGCACGTGGCTCGACACGCTCTTGGCCGGTTTTTTTATATCTCTATCTGTATTACCAGGCGGTGGACACTCCGCGATTTACGCTCATCGCTACAAGTACATGCCGGTGCCCCAACGTTGAGTAACCGGCATTTACTTGTAGCGATGAACGTCGACGTCGTCGTCGACTTAGAGCATTCAACCAATAGGAGCGGCCATGTTGTCATTTTCTATACATAAAAAGTCTGCCGATTTTTGCGGGGGAGGGGAACGTCAAATGTATACGTAACGTCAAAATAGCTACGTCAGATAAACGTCAGTCCATACAATGTGTATGACCACTGGTCATATATTTTTGGCAGAGGGGAACGCCTGTCAATGGCCGCTCCGGTTGGTTGAATGCTCTAAGGTCGTCGACGACGTCAGAGGGCCATAAATTATAATGTTTTGGCTGAAAAAAAAGTGCCTAGATCAAAGGAGAGTCCCTTCTGTACTTGTACTATCTATTCTGTGGTATTTCTGGAATATTGCAGGTGCAATGAAGACATATTCGAAAGATTTTCGCAGTTTTACGCCGGACATGCAGTTTCCATGTTCCGAATTTGCAAGGATTTCGAATGATGACGACCGAGTCAGCCAAGACCTGACCCTGCCAAACCGCCAGGGAATGTTACGTCGTGGAAGCCCGTTGTCAAGGACATCCACGTACAAGAGCCTGGCTCTTAAGTTTATGATGATGATGATGCAGTTTCGAAACACGATTCCACATAAGTTACAGTTAGAGACATTAAGAGCATCGCTGGCGATCTAGCATGTTATTTACTGCACTGAGATAACTCGATTTTTTTTAATGGCCGTAAACAGTTTTTGCGTAATGATCCATGATTATTAAATCATTATTTTAACTTCGCACGCAGGCTGAGTGCTCTCAGAATCATTAGATCATTACTTCAATTAGCTAAATTAGCCGTAATCTAGGCCGCGCGGGGCTACCGTGGGAGTCTGTGTCGTGTAAAAAACTAAACGTATGGTTTAAAAAACTAAATAGTCACGTGTGAATGAGAGCTGAGGGTCCATTTGTGGCCAACAATCTCATTCTACGTAGCATTTTTCCCTCTAGTGCTTAAACAAGCCCGGGGTCTGCATTGGCACCTAAACCCAAGATTTGGTGTAGGCCCTACTAAACGAAAGCGACTGTCATCTGACCTTCCAACCCAGAGGCAAAACTAAACCTTATTGAGATTAGACCGGTTTGTTTCCTCACGATGTTTTCAATCAAATGATATTTCGTACATGTACAAACGATATTTCTGTTTTAAATGTTAACTTGATGGGTAAACCTATTGAACGAGTGCATGAAGCACGTAATTTAGGACTTATGATGGACTGTGGGCTGCGCTATGAGAAACACATGGTTGGTGCTGTGAGAAATTGCTTCTACAAACTTAAAGTGCTGTACAATATCAGGCAATTTATAAGCGAAAACTTGCGCATTCGGCTGGTGGAGTCTTTAGTATTGTCCAAATTGAACTATGCAGATGCAGTGTATGGGCCACGACTTCTTGGAAAAACTAAAAGACTCATCCAACGTGTTCAAAATGCCTGTGCTCGTTTCTGTTTTAGTATTCCTTCGAGAGCTCATGTTACTCCGTTTTTAAATAAACACAGCATCCTTAAAACGCAGCATCGGCGTAAACTACATCTGGCCTGTTTACTTTTCGGCGTAATTAAGAACGAGGCTCCTAAGTATCTCTTCGAAAAGTTGTGCAGTTCTAGGTTGCATAGAACACGGCGGTGTGGACTACCGTTGCTGACACCCCGACACGCATCGGCGGCTTTCCGTGGTAGTTTTCGGTACGTAGCAACTAAATGCTGGAATGTCATCCCTCCGCCGTTGCGAGACCTAGGAAATGTGCACAGCTTTAGAACTAAACTCAAATCTTTTATATTCAACCACCAAAAGAGCCAGGAAACTTACAGGCTAGACACGAGCTGTATTTAGGAACTCAAATGATAATGTTGTCTTACCTCTGTGTTATGTCCCTCTAGTTTAAATGGCTGTTATTGTGCTCATGTGCTGCTATCAGCTTGGCTTTGTTTTTGTGCCAATTAGCTTGAAATATATTTGTCTTGTTTCTCCTCAATTATGTCAAATCGGCATTGCGCCCGCGTCACCGTCACATGTCTGTCTTGTTTGACGTTTTAATTGCCGGGAGCATCCACCTGTCATAATGGCGCTAGTGGGTCGGTTGGCGCGGTTATAAATGTTGCGTTCATAAAAAAGTTTATTATTTGTCTTTACGGTTTGTTTTGTTTTATATTACTATTATTATAACTATTTTGTAGGAGTGTAAAATATGTGTTACGCCGTGGAATCACCGGATGGTTCCATCGGAAGACCAGCGCTGGCCACCAGGCCAGCACAACGCTGAGATGGAACCATTTCGTGGCAATTTGTCTACCATTCTGTTTTTTTGATTTATGTACATGTATGTGCTGTTGCCATGAATAAATATGATTCTATTCTTCTATTCTATTCTACATAAGGTTTTGGAAAAACCCAGTGATACCAGCTGGGGTTCGAACATACGATACAGATTGAAAGTCACATGCTTTACCGCTCTGCTAAGTGGCTCTAAAATAATTTCAATCATCATCATCATTATATATCAGCCGAAAGACGTCTACTGCTGGACATAGCCCCCCCCCCCCAAAGAGTGCCAAAGTGACCGGTCCTGCGCCACCCGCATCCAGCGGACTCCCGCGACCTTTACAAGGTCATAAGTCCGCCTACCCACGCCGCGCCTTCCGTTGCGTGTACCCCCATTAAGGTGGACTAGAATAAAATCAATAGTACGTCAAAAATATGTTCCAAACTGGGCCTCTAGAATCCGTCTGGCGACTATCTCTCTAACCTTTGAACTATTGTAAAGATGTGAGAAGCCGAATTTGAAATAAGTAAAATGATTAAATTAGTGCAGTTATATAACAGACAAATTTTAACCATATCTTTAAAGCATTAGGGTAGATATTACTTTGGCTAAAGTATAAAATACTATATCTTATTTCCCATAATTTTTTTCAACAATAACAACACCACATGTGCATTATAAACGGGGAACAAAGGAGTTTGAGTTCTATTCATGTTTTAATAAGGTGCTATTGTTAATTCAAGATAGTAAAATCATTATTACGAAACGAACTAAATCGAAGCCTCAGCCATTTGAATTTAGAATGTATCGCCTATCGTTTAAGGATTCAATTGGTCTAGAAGTCATTGGCGAGTAGGTCGTTTTAGAATTCAGTCTAGAATTGCATGTAGTGAGGATGACAATGTGCGATTATCGAAACAATACGAGCCAATCAATCGCCATTGTTAATTCTAACTAATGATCATGAATTCATGACAAGAATAAAACGTATTCAGCCTTTTTTAAACATGGTCAATCTGTCCTGTTTGTTTTTAGGATTCCGTAGGTACCCAAAGGGTAAACAACGGGACCCTATTACGAAGACTCCGCTGTCCGTCCGTCCGTCTGTCGCATGAACCGTGATAGTTAAACAGTTGAAATTTTCACAGATGATGTAGGTATTTCTGTTGCCGCTATTATAACAACCTAAGTATTTGTTATAATAGCGGCAATAGTTAATAAAAAACAGAAAAAATATTTCACATTTTCCCACATTTATGCTAAAAGTGGCGCCGGAACATAGGTTCCATGTGCTCTGCCTACCCCTTTTGGGAATAGAGGCGTGAATGTATGTATTTATGTATGTACACATATGAAAACACACAAAATAAAAAAAATGTGACAAGCAGCATGGTGGAAAAGATACTACTTACCTATTTATTTTAGGTAAGTATGTAGGTAGTATTTATTTAAGATACAAATACCTAACTTATTTCATTTAGCGTAACACAATACTAAAATATGAGCAGGTCTAAAAATAATAAATTGTGACATAAAATACCAACATTTTTCTATAAAGCCTAGTGGGTAGGTAAGCACCTAATTTCATGTCGTGAATCAAACGGAGAATAATTTACGTTGTAAATGAAATAAGTTGAAAAAGCGGGTCGAAAACGGAAATACTCATATCTTTGAAACAATGCCTTAATCAGACTTAATAACAAACATACTCGTACTTATAATTAAAACATTTCCCGGTCTGAATGGAACGATACGCCGTATGATAATCAAACACGGGGACTATTTTACATCACTTAGGTATTCCTATGATATTAATATCATATTGAGGCAGTGCACAACGTAATGTCATCTTGCAGGTCAACTCGTACTTACTTCGTTCTCACAAGAGGACCACAGCTATAATCAAACCACTTATTGCTCTGTAGGAGGACTGGAGGAGAGAGGAGATGACCAGAGATTCTCAGAATGCGCTATGTTGAGACTTACTTTCTCCGTTCGTTGGCTCAGGCCCAACATGTATCCTGCCCCCCTATTCTGCAACTTGTTTTAAGCTCACCTCAACGCTCACTCACAAATATATCTTGACACCTCGATGCGTAGTAACTAAGCGTAGGGAGAGGTCTAGTTTCGTCAAGGGTAACCGGCGGGGTGAGCCGCATTTGCGCGTAGCGAAAGCTCTGGCCTCCGACACGAGTGCGCCATTCTCGGCTCTACGCTAACTCTTGCCAATTGCAGATTTGGAGCTCGCGGAGATCCGCCTGATGCTGTGATGTGTGTGTGAGTTAGGGAACAATATATTGTCTCTCAATTGTCGGACAGTTGTATCTAAACTGACATACATCGCATCCTCAGATCAACAAAATGCCGGAAGGCGGCGGTTGTGATCCGCTGGAGTCTCAACGTGCGGAGGCTAAGGTGTCTGCTTACAATCAGACAAGCCGTATGTATGCCACTTTAGTGGTAAGTTTTATTTGAAAGGAAGTAGTTTGTTACGCGCACACATTCCAAGTAAAATTAAGTTAGCAGTACAGGCGATAATTGTCATACCAATATCATACCAATATGTCAGGCTGCTGGCCGGACCTGCCATGTAGCAGAGCTCGTAAATGTTTAATATCAAACTAGAAAGAACATAGAACGTGTACGTTTTACGACCGAAACAACAGTTGTTTAGCATAATAGTTGCCTGCCCCACTATACTGTAACTTGTTTTAAGCTCACCTTAACGCTCACCCACAAATAAATCTTGACGCCGCCGTGATACAGTAACCAAGCGTAGGCAGAGATTTAGTTTCAAAAGGCGTGACGGGTGGAGTGAGACGCATATGCGCGTAAAGAATAACAGGGGCCTGTTTTAAGACCGACTTCAAGTATTGTATTTCAAATAGACATCCGTTGTCATTTTGTAAAGGTTTCCATGGCTATTCTTGTAATTCGAGAAACTCAACCTTTTCTGGAAAGAAACCCTCGTAATGCTGGGTATTCGGGCTAGACGTTGCGCCATTTATCTCGAGCATCCATGGATGGATGCTAGCTAAGTTTCTAGTTGGAATCTTCTCAGCTAGGCTAGGTTTAGCGAACCAGCGATAAAACTCCCAGTAGTTCGATACCGCTCACTCCCCAGATTCGGTTGAAGCCGTTCAACCACTCTCACTGGAGCGCAAACTCGAGTATTCCAGTGTTTAATTTAAACCGCCCCGCGTCGTGCCGGAGTTTTCCCTCGGATTTTCCCTAGGCTAATACTCGGCAACCACGAAGTTATATTAAAGTATGAATTGTATCGCCCCGCGAGAATCTTTCCGACCCAACGGCCATCGGTTTTACTTGCCATGTGCCTCGCCCACTGCCACTTAGTTTAGCGATTCGGAGGGCTAATAATATCGGTTACCTTGGTTCTGCTAATGGATAGCCTCATTTCTGATGTGATCACGCAGAGGAACTCCCAACATGGCCCTCTCCATTGCCCTTTGGGTGACTTGGAGCCTTCTTATAAGGCCCATTCTAAGAAAGCGACCCCGTTTCAGTGCAATATGTCATCACTGGCAACACACACTGGTCAAAGACTCTCGTCTTAAGACACTGCGGAATATTGGACGAAATGATGGATGGACGTACTGGAAGGCGCGGCGTGGGTAGGCCCCCCCACAAGGCAGACTGATGACTTGGTAAAGGTTGTGGGAGTCCGCTGGATGCGGGTGGCGCAGGACTGGTCACTTCGGCACTCTTTGGGGGAGACCTGTGTGCAGCAGTGTCCGTCTTTCGGCTGATATGATGATTAATAGTATAGATTGGTAAGTATAGCATGAATTCATTATTTGCTCATCATCAAAATGAGTTTACAGGCTAGACAAGATCTTAAAGCAAAATGGCTACAAGAGCGTGACCGTGTCGAATGAGGTCGCTTGAAGACATAGCTTGTAATGCGTATGCCACGAATGAGGTCACTGGTGCAGTTAGGCAACAGATACCAGATGGCATAAATGTTACAAATTATTATCATTATACCGTAGAGTAACTTGCTTGATAATTGTGGTTTCAGTACAGTTGACGCAAACAATACATTTTTCTTACTATGACTATGACTAGGTAGATTTGTGTAAGACTAGCTTCTGCCCGACTCCGTCCACGTGGAACTATTTATACCAAAATTCATCTTAATCCATTTTGAGTAACTAACATCCATCAACATCTAAACATCTGAACTTTAGCATTTATAATATTTGCATTACTACTATTATTATATTATACAAGCCTCCGCTCGCGACTTTGTCTGCGTCAACCTGGGATATAAACTATCCTTTATTTAAACAAGTCTATAAACTATTCTCGTGCATTGTCATCCAAATCGCGTGATTGAGGAACAGACATCCAAACTTTCGGATATATATAGGCTTCCGCCCGCGACTTTGTCGGCGTGGACACGGGATAAAAACTATTCTATATTTTAATCCAGGCTATAAACTATTTTCGTGGACAATTTCATCCCAATCGGTTAAGCCGTTTAAGCGTGATTGAGTATGAAACATCAAAACGTTCGCATTTGGATTGTCACAGGTCGCATTACAACAGATTCTCATGAAATTTCGTAAGCGGGCGGCTACTTTAATAAAAATACAATCTTGATTCAATTTTTTTTTAGAAAACACAAGTGCATCGCACAAAGCCACTTACTGCCGATAGTCTATAATAAATTCTATCCAGTACCTAAGGTAAACGTCCCAGTCGTTGACAATGGCCCATTACTTGGCACCTTCAATATAAATTCATAGCAATAGAAGTTACTCGTATAATAAACATTACTATGGCGCCACATCTTATACTTATCTCAAGATCTTTACCTAAAAATAGTGCAATATCTGATGGCAAAATTGGATAATCCGGCCGAATGTCTAAAACTGTTATTTTATTGTGGTTGTATCAAAGTTATCCACCTAAATGGCTTAGTTTCCTACCAAAGAATACAGCCCTATCCCTTTTTTTTGAACATCAACCTTATCACTGAGATACAAAGTCGCTTTTGCATTCTCCACGATCCCTGTTATTACGAGACTATTGAATTTCTTTGCAACAATGTAACTAGAAACCATCTGATAGCAAACTTGGCAGGCAGGCCTGACTTGCGAGTTCAGAATGCACTTCCATTTCTCTATGCAATGCCTTTCACATAGCACTTGAGTGCCGCTTCCGAAACAAACCGAGCGTTGGAACGCGTTCAACTCCCACACGGAAAGGTTAGTGACCTAGCGACTAGATGTCATAACTACTATCGAGTGAGCGGATTTGTTAATCATCATCCATTGCCTGCGGCGAAGGAAGTCGCGAATGTTGTAACTGAAGTAAGGCAGCAGTGGATCTGTAGGTACTCGATTTAGACAATTAGTGTAAGAGTTTCATATTGAATACAGCATCCGGCGGGCCTCAAACATGAAAGGGGGTGAAGAGAGGGGGGTGCAATCGATAGTTGCAGTCCCCATCACTCATCGTTCGTGTCATAAAAATTTAAGGAGCGTTCGAGGGCTCGTTAGGGGTCTACTGTTGAAGTTTTTGCGGAGGGTGGGGGTGGCGCGGGGATGAGTAAAAGGTGAAATATTTTATTTTTGAACTTAGGAAAGAGGGGAGCCCCAGTAAACAGACATTTATTAAAACAAGAGTTAAAAATATTAATGCTATGATTGTTATGTCGCCAGCAGCCACTGTGTCGTTTCAGTTAAATTATGTCAATTATACAATGAAGAACCAGCAAATCCTATCACTAGAAAAACGCAGAATAAAAAAAAAACGCAAGCTGAACACTTAATGCATGGCAACGAGATAGGACAGTTAATTACCTAATTAAGCCTGCAACACACTGGCGCGGACTGCGGTGGCGGCCTGTAGTCAATTAGACAAGTTTATTATTGACAGCCGCGGCCAGGCCGCGCCTTTTTGTGACAGGCTTAATATCAATGGCTATATAAAATTGTTGCCATTGCTTTTGGAATACATTTACATCGTTCCTTCACATGAAAGTATATGATGATGATCATGTACATAAATATGTACACAAGCAGCCATATTATAAAAACCATTAGTAGTCCCCATATGACAGAGAAACCTAAGGAATGCTTCAGACTTGCGTTCTAGCGACACATTAACCTGATTTCTTCGGGCCAAGGTTGGTGCTAGAACATTTCAGGGATCAGACACTATTATAGAAGATTAAAGATTAAGTAGCTTCGCACTCGCTTGATTACACACGTGTTACAAAATAATTTATGAACTAAGTTTGTAATTTAACCGTATAAGCAGGTGTTCATTGTACATGTAATTTCTACAAAATCAAAATGAAACGACGTGTTTTCAAATAAAGTAAAAACGGTGAAAATCGGTTCACGCAATACAGAATTATCCCCTAAAAATCATCTAACATACTTTAAGCTCGCGCGCAATAGTTTACTTAATTTGCCGATAGATGTCGCTGTACGCGGAACGCTCATATCGTACATGGCGGTGTTAAGATTTTTCCTGATTTAATGGGGTCGGAGCAGGTGTATGTATGGGTTAGGTCGAAAATTTGTGGTGCTCGAATTGTCTTAGTTGTCTTTGGTCGTTCGTTGTCTAGGTAATAATAAAATTTCCGTTAAGTAGGTATTGCTTGTATTGTTCGCTAAGTATTGCTTGTTTAACGCTTAAGTGGGGACACTTTACTGTGACGGACGGAAAACTACGGAACCCTACACTGAGCGTGGCCCGAAACGCTCTTGGCCGGTTTTTATGAATAAATGTAGCTGTTTTATTACTAATATTACTGACAATTAGTCAGCGAACGAAATAAAACATAAAATGGGAGCTCCTTACATAGTGCCCAAACACGTGCCTAAACCACGCATGCGCATGCGCATGTTCGAACTAAACGGCTGCCTGGCATCGTTTTGATACCCATTCTGTGGGCCATTTTGTGGCGCTACTTAGACTTCTATGGTTTTTACATTCGCTCCAGTTAGCACATATTCATTTATTTACTTTATGTATTTGAACTGGCAGTTCAGCGACAGCTACTGCCTCAGGGGCTTCGAGCGAAGTTTTTAATTAAAAAGGCAGTGACAATTAAGTCAGGCGCGAGACACTCCGCGATTTACGTTCATCGCTACAAGTACATGCCGGTGCCCCAACGTTGGGGAACCGGTATGTACTTTGTAACGATGAACGTCGACGTCGTCGTCGACGACGTCAGAGGGTCATAAATCTTGATGTTTTGGCTGAGAAAAAAGCGCCTTTTGTAAAGATCAAAGAAGTGTCCCTTCTGTACTTGTACTATTATTTATTCTGTGGTTAAGTGTCAAGTTGACGAGCCGAGAGGGAAAGGGATAGACGTGAATTATATAGCTCCATAACGGGTGTAGTCTCAAAAATTACACTTAAAGAAGGAAGGCAAAAATATATTGCCTTGTGACGAAAATCCCATTCAGATATCTCAAAAAAAAAAATGTTAGAGAGAGAATACGCTAGCAGGTCGTGACGTCACGATCTGCGAGCGTCATATCAAATGACAAACGTTTCATAGGAAGGTGCGTTATGCGGAGAAGGGAGAGAATATACCCCCTCTTAAAAATTTTGACACTTGCTGGTGATTATTCAATCTCATGCTGAAAAATCAATATTATTTGTTATTTACACCCGTTTTGTCTCTTTTTGTGGACACAACGCATACTCATAAATAATAATTTTATGTGTCGGTAACGCGGTTATGAATTCCCAGATACTTTAAACTACTTAAAAGGTACTCGAAAACCGATTACATAATTTCCACATAAGTGTGCATTTTCACACTCCTTAACAGCGTCTAACTCTAAACCCACCGGCCTAGCCAACTAGGCCCCATAAACCTTTCCAAAACCCCACGCCGAAACCCTAAAACTGTCACTGATATCACACATATCTCGCGAGATGTCTCTCCGGGAGATAACAGCTGACGGATACATTCGACTACCCACGAAATTCAACCTTAACACTGTGGCCTAAAGCGCAATTTCAATAAGGATTACCGCGTCTAAATTCTCGTATCTCGTGTACTGCGATGCAATTTGAACCTTACAGTTTTAGATTAAAGTGTAGTTTGGACTGGCAGTATTGAAGCTTTTCTCACTACTTTGTGCAGACTAGATAACATCGCAGCTATATCACATTCGAGAGTTTCAGAGTGTGACAGACAGATAAAGCTGATATGTGCAGTATAATTTGTCTCGCTCGGTTGGGTAGGGAATGAACAAGAGGGTTTAAAGTTTTGAGTGATTAACGGGTTTTGAGATTAGGTAAATTCGAGTGATCTAAGTATGCGATAGGATGCTCAGTCTACATAGTAATAGGTAAGTATGGACGACAACATCAACACGCGACGGCAGAGCTACGCATCGCGTCATACGAAGATTATACGTAAGAGAAATATGTGATTATTTATAAAGACTTAGATTGTTTAGAGTAAATAAAGAACCCAGTAGTTAGAATCCCCATAGCAATTATTTACATAAAACACCCTCTCATAGCATTCATTTGATATTGTAAACATTAAAGTAAAATCCCAATACAAATTGTATTAGAAAGAGAGAGGAGATGTTGCCTATGCGCGAGCGCAGCGCAGACTGGCCGCCATGGAGGGGAGGGGTGTATCGCGCCAACATGACCGTAACGAGAGCCGCGGCCACCGAGCCTGAATTAGAATTTAGTACGGCGCATTTTCACTTTACAATTAATATGTTTACGTTTATAACTTTACAACGGCTCATCGTATCAGAATGATTTATATATTGTTAGAAAGCTTATTAAAAGTTCTATTAAATGTTTAAACTTACAAATAAGTAAACTCAGTAGGTTCAGCGCAAATGATGAATAAGTGTTAAGAAAGGGACCGAATTACGGTTTGCCCGATTTCCATGTACGATTATTCAGATAAGAAAATATTTACGAACCCTACTGTACTTATAAGATCTCAATCCATATTAGAACTTTGTAAATCAGCTTAGTCTTCCACCCATTTAAATGTATAACATCCCAATAACATCTTGCAATGTAAATTAGTCAAGTCAAAGTGGGCGTAACCTCTATTGTCTCATTCAGCACGTCTTGCTCACCCACTAGCAGGTATAAATAGCAGGTACGGCCCGGAGCAAATCAGTGTCCGCTCGTCACTCCTGGAAGTAACATCTCTACAAGCAACAACTAGTGTCCGCTCGTCACTCCTGGAAGTAACATCTCTACAAGCAACAACTAGGAAGTAACATCTCTACAAGCAACTAGTACCAGCAAGAAAATCAGCAAGCAAGCATCAGTTCCAGTATCCAGTTCCAGTAATCCAGTTTCATCAACGCCGGCTGCCGCATCGAGCAAGTGGGAGTTTAGTCGATCGGGTCCTTCGACCGGATCAATCTACGAGTCACCGATCACGCCTGGGGCGATAGCGGGCCGTTCCCCTCGTCCAGGACGATGAATCGAGGTCGAGCTCGGGCCGGCGCGACGGGTGCGCACGGCAATCGACTCGGCTACGCGGGCCGCGGGCACCGCAGGAGCAGCACATCGGGCACCGGCATAACTTCGAGTGAAGATAGTACGAGCAACATCACATCAGGCGTCAGGTCCCTCACATTCCACGAGGCTCACGACCGAGCCTCGCCATCTGAGCGGGCACTCACGAGGGACCTGGACCCAGTCGCGGCGGAGAAAATGAAGAAGGAGTTGGAGGAAATGGCGCGTCAATTGGAAGACGCCGAAAAGAAGATAGCCGTCCAGAAGGAGGACTGGCGCAATAAATTAAGCAAGCTCAGGGAAGCTTTACGTACCAAGGAGTACAAAAACCCGGGTAAGGGTTCGGTTATTAATAGACAGGCCGCCGGTCGTCTATCATCGGATTTGGGGGGTCCGATCAATCTACGTGTACACACACGCACACCGTTCGAGGCAACGGTACCGCACTACGGGGCACACGCAGCGGCAGCGTGCGCGAGCCCGACTTCGCGGAAGCCCATGGAGGGCATCAACTCCGTCGCGACATCAGCATCAACAGTGGACTGTTTCCACACATCCGTAGAGCAGCCGGGAGACGCCAATGCCGCGGCCGATCTCCCAACATTGAGGCCCAGCGAGAAGAGGATAGCGTGGGCAGAGTGGCGCCGGAGACGCAGCGATCACCGGGATAAGGAAAACGAGGCGCCGAAGGCGCGGAATAAAGCAGAGAGGAAAATATACATAGCTCAACCATCAAGGGAACTAGTTGAAGCAGCCTGCAGGAAGGCCAAAGAAAGAAAACGGGATCAACTAAAACTGAAGATTACCATACCAGTCAAGCATCCATCTGAAGCAAACTCATTAGAAGTCGTCGAACAATCATCGAAGAAATTTAAACCCGGAGAATGGGAACTTTAACGTAGCGTCAAAATAATAAGTGTTAGAATCAGTGAAAGAAAAATCAATCAGTGAAAGTGCCTAAGTGATAACACCGTTGCAACCAATAGTGCGAGGCTTCGCCTCACACTAAAGGGGGAGAATTATGGACGACAACATCAACACGCGACGGCAGAGCTACGCATCGCGTCATACGAAGATTATACGTAAGAGAAATATGTGATTATTTATAAAGACTTAGATTGTTTAGAGTAAATAAAGAACCCAGTAGTTAGAATCCCCATAGCAATTATTTACATAAAACACCCTCTCATAGCATTCATTTGATATTGTAAACATTAAAGTAAAATCCCAATACAAATTGTATTAGAAAGAGAGAGGAGATGTTGCCTATGCGCGAGCGCAGCGCAGACTGGCCGCCATGGAGGGGAGGGGTGTATCGCGCCAACATGACCGTAACGAGAGCCGCGGCCACCGAGCCTGAATTAGAATTTAGTACGGCGCATTTTCACTTTACAATTAATATGTTTACGTTTATAACTTTACAACGGCTCATCGTATCAGAATGATTTATATATTGTTAGAAAGCTTATTAAAAGTTCTATTAAATGTTTAAACTTACAAATAAGTAAACTCAGTAGGTTCAGCGCAAATGATGAATAAGTGTTAAGAAAGGGACCGAATTACGGTTTGCCCGATTTCCATGTACGATTATTCAGATAAGAAAATATTTACGAACCCTACTGTACTTATAAGATCTCAATCCATATTAGAACTTTGTAAATCAGCTTAGTCTTCCACCCATTTAAATGTATAACATCCCAATAACATCTTGCAATGTAAATTAGTCAAGTCAAAGTGGGCGTAACCTCTATTGTCTCATTCAGCACGTCTTGCTCACCCACTAGCAGGTATAAATAGCAGGTACGGCCCGGAGCAAATCAGTGTCAAACGGAGCCTCCTGGAAGTCACAACAAGAAGAAGAAAAACTACAAAGTAATAGGAAGTTAGGGACTTGAAATCAAGTCACTTAGGGCAGTGATAGGGCAGTTAGGGAAAAGTAAATAAAAAGTCTATTTCTCGTTATTCCTTCTTTTATTTTGGTAACATCGATTACCCAAAGTGTCTGAGGACACGGGCGAAGCCCAAACACACCATTCGGGCGCCGAGTGGTAGTACGCGCTGTCCGTACACATAGGGGCGGAGCTCGTCCGTCGCCGACTTGTGTCACGGAGCGTGGTCGACGCACTGTCCGAGCACATAGGGGCGGAGCTCGTCCGTCGCCGACTTGTGTCTCGGCACTAGGTCATTCTTAGGTGACTGTGAGGGGCGAGCATTGCCGCGGCCGGTAGCGCGCGCGCTCACTCGCCCAGCCGACGCCGCAGAGAGCGGACGTCGCTCACAGTAAGGTAATCACCTTCTGTAGATTTTGGGTCTGGAAATGGCAGAGTAAGATGTAATTAGGTCATCAGTCCACCTTATGGTGTCTACCCATGCTGCGCTCAGGGGTACGTGGACGCCGCTCGAGAACCTTTCCGTCCCAACGGCCATCGGTTCTACGTGCAATGTGCCCCCGCCCACTGCCACATAAATTGGTTTACCTAATACCTATCTAAAAGTCACGGGTGTCCATGGCGCAGGACCGGTTATTGAGGCACTCTTTGGGGGTGGCCTATGTCCAGCAGTGGACGTCTTACGCATGATATGATGATGATGATGAACGTAATTAGTGAAGATACGTCCAGTTAACAAGCCAACGAAATTTGTTATGTGTTTCTCTTTATTCACCTTTGTATGAGTTCTAGAGTCCGCAGTAAGCTCGATTCTCCATAGAAACGTAGTTACGGTCTGATTTTAAAACTACGTGTTGGATTGTAACGAAACTTTGCATGTACAATGACATGAGGTATATCCACGTCTGTAATTATTTTATGTAGCTCCAGATACCATAGTAAAAAAAATACAGCGAATTTAAGTTTTTCATACAGACCTTGTTTTTGCTGTATTTCGTTTGTTTTATAAACTGGAACCATATAAACTAATTACAGACATAGATATACCTCATGTCATTCTATATGCAAAGTTTCGTTACAATCCAACAAGTAGTTTTAAAATGAGAACGAAACTCCGTTTGTATGGGAAGGTGAAATTCGGCCGAGCTTACTGCGGACTCTCAAACGAAGTAGTGCCCTCTAGTGAGAATCATGGGCAAAATGGTCCAAAACCCAACAGAGCTGAGTTAGGTCATTAATAAAATGGGCTTATCTACTTTATTTTGTTCTACGGGCATAGGTACAGTTGAATTCCATTGCTGAACTGAGATATTCATATCACCATCATTGTCATCATCATAGTTATCAGCTAAAAAACGTCCACTGCTGAACATAGGCCTGCCCCAAAGAGTGCCACAGCGGTCCTGCACCGTGCATATTCATTCATATTTTGTAGTGAATTTGGAGACACCTAATTCTATATTTAATCATCCCGCAGGTCATAAGCTGTTTTAAATAAAAACTTAGATGGTCAAAAAAAACAATTAATACATTATAATGACATTTTAAGTAGTAGGATACTTCAAATCTATTAATTAAACCCCAGTTGCGATTCCGTTTGTAATGCCTCCACCACAACAAGTTATACATAAACTGGCAAAGTAGACAAATTGAACGCGTAAACGACTCAAATGTATAAAGAATCATCTAATTCTAAACCGGGGGCACTTTTACCGAACCACGTGCTCGATCAACGTCATCTAGGGCTACCAAAACATTTTATCACACAAAAAGTAAATCTTTTTTTTTTTTTTTAAGCATTAAGTTGGTGGTTAGTAGCGACGGGCCATGAATGCCTGTGGTCGCCGGTTCGAATCCGGCTCGGAGCATTAAATTTTTAAATTTTTCCTTTCATTTAAAATTTTAAAAATAAATCATTATAATCATCACGGGTTCTGGTCAAGAGTCCGCTATTTATTTGCAGAAAAAATATTGATTTTGGATGAAGAGGTACCTCATATTACGCGGTTACCTAAGTACTTATTATTATTACTTATAGTATTTAGTTATGTGCTCCTACGTCCTTAAAAATATGAACCTCTTTTATTTATTAATCATCAAATTGAATAGGTAACTGTAATATAGATATTAGAAAAATGTATACCTGTTGTATTTAAGCCAATGAAATCTATGAGTAATTATAGATTTCCTCTCATACATGAGAGGAGGCCTGTGCCCAGCAGTGGGACGTATATAGGCTGATGATGTGTGTGATGTGACTCATAGATTTTAAGCTACCTACATACCTATAGTGTACGCCCTCAATAAAGATTTGTAAGAAGGGTGCCGAAAATATAGATAAAAAGTTTTCACGTCTTTTTGTTATCTCATTGAATACATTTCATTGTTAGACCCCCAACTAAACCCATTTGGCACCCAACAGCCTATACCGCCGACAATCAAACTCGTACCCAAGTCGTTAAACAACACTGTGTTTTACGGCCAGTTATCTCGACAGTAATAAAACAGCCAGTAATAATTGTTGGCGTGTTGCTTTAAATATAAAGCGTTTAAAGATAATTCTCGTTACGTTAACAGCATCCTTTATGTTTTAACAGGAATCTTAAATTACCGTGTCAACCGCCCAATTGCGGGACGCGTTTTTGACGTAGTACATATTCACATTCATTTGTTCTTTGCAATAATCATATTCACAGGCTGTTCTAAAAATCTAATCAGTACAGACATGGACCCTACTAGGATGTACCTACATATTTGTGTATTAAGCTAACCTAAACAACATACCTACTCATAAATAGATTACAACGGTATTTAGAATATTTCAGTCGTAATTTATACATTCGTATATTAAATAATACTTACTGTGTGTTACCGGCATGAGGGCATTTATTAATACTGATAATAATATGTTCCATTAGCAATTGTTTGCATGCATTTGCAAATCGTAATTATATAAATTAACTGCGCAATTAATTTTCCAAATTACAAACCCTCAATGGACTAGGTGTATGACGCCGTACTAAACAAAGTATGAAGAGCTGTCATTTACACTTACTTGTCAATTTACTTTGCTGTACATTGCTGGCAATTCAAATTATGTTAGAAAATTTAAGAAGTCGGAATTATAGTTAATTATCTGTATTAAGGTCATGATTAAGTTAAAGAACTCCGTTAATTAACCCTAAAAAAGTCCGCCTACCGATAACGCACTGTACAAATGTGATTACTATACATGTTGTTAGAAATACATTTCTACATATAGCTACACTAGTACCAGGTAGTGGCTCTGTGAGCAGTAGAACAGCCAGATTTTGATCCTAATAGGACAAAAAAAAACCCTAGGATATTTTCCTGCACACAAACGTTCAAAAATGTACTTATAGAATAGAAATATTGGGACACTTTTTTTCTCACATTGTGATAGAAAGAGATCGTGATTCTGAATAGAAATAACATAAAAAAAAAACAGAAAATCTCGTACTTTTTTAAAGAAAGGCTCGTAGATTGTAGGTGTGTTTGTCTTCAACGTATAGCCTGCCATACACGCAGGGATTTGTCCGGCGGACACATCTCAGATCTGATCCGCGATCACCCACACACGGCGGCGGATGGGCGGCGGAGTATTGAGTACGGACAGCGGACAGACGTCTGGCAGACAAATCCGTGCTCAATTCTCGCCACACATGGACGGATGTGTCCGCCGGACAGATCTGTCGGAAAAATCCGTGCGTGTATGGCTGGCTTATAAAGGAAATTGAATTCTTACATACTTGCAAAATGGACGTGCGCATTATCCTTATCTGACAGCCCTAAATGGAATCAGGCCGCATTACGAGTGCAATTATTGTAGAATGTTCGCCGACAAAACGCGATTTACAAAGGCTTTAAGCGATTTTTCTTTTAATTATGAGAATAGCCACTTGACTTGTGAATTGTCGGTGATTACAAAAACACTATGAAATATTACTTTGTGAGCGTTATTTATGTTAATATTTTGACATCCAAATTCTATTTACATTTATTTTTTGATATAGCTTGGCGTACACGAAAAGGTTAATAATGTGGCCAAAGGCCTTTGTTAGCGAACAAATTCGTAAATGTGGCATGCGAATTCAATTGCATCTGTGGTAGACGAAAGCTTGAAATTTTTGTGAGAAGATTTCACAAACTATCCCCAATGAGTAATATTTTAAATGAGTTGTGTATGTGTAGAAGAGCAGTGTGCGTCAAACCCTATTAAAACATGTTAAGGCAAAAGATATAGGTATTTTAAGCACGTGCGACATTTGACGTCTACGGAGCATAAGTGGGTCAGTGGCGTAAATGGCGACTTGCAAAATAGCTGGAACGACGCGACGAATTTGGGCGGTCGCTTCCGAGAGAGCTGTGGTAGACCAACATAATGATTTTTACTGGATATTTTGAAAAAACCATAGAAGTCTAAGTAGCGCCACGAAATGGGCCACAGAATGGGCACCATTGTCATTATGCGGGGTTGGGGGCGGGGTGTCAAAACGATGCCAGGCAGCCGTTTAGTTCGAACATGCGCATGCGCTGTCACGGAGTGAAATTTAAATTCAATTTAGAAAAAGTATAATAGCATGATGTAGTACTGCATTTAAAAGTCAACACAGCATCTAAAAGGAAGTCTCAAACAGCTTGATGGTGTTGTATTGAACCTGTGGTCTGTGTTGTCAGCTTAGGGAAAAATCGGAACTTTGAGGATAAAATAGTGTAAATTCTACTGGTGTAGCAATGCAACATTTAAATAAATATATAGGTATTGTTAGTAAACTTAAATAATGAAATTTTGGAAATAATGTCCAATTCTAAACTAGATGATACATACAAAGAATTAGCAATATCACGTTTAAATTTATACAACTTAATATTAGCAAGTTCAGTTAGTTGAGATAGAAATTAAATTACAGTATCCAGGGATATAGAATTTATTTGACTGCAATACTAAAGATAAGGTCTTAGGCCAGGTGGCTTTCCAAGAGGTTGTAAAGGGCCATTTTGAATTTGCGGCCGACACAGTAGCAGCCTTGTGGAGAAGGTTTAATTTCGACCCATGGGTGGTCTTCATTTTGGGAGCTGAAGCCGTACCGGTGTTCCTGAAAGGGAGGAAAACCGTGAGTATTAATTGTGAAAGATTGAATGTAATTCTGCGTGGCGCAAAACACGTGGAATTAGATGGTTAATCTGGTCCCATGGTCTTTTCAGAGAGGATTTCAGCAAGGTGGGAGATTTCACAATATGAAGAACTAAGAAAGTTATATTTCACTATTGGTAAGATAAATTTGCACCTTTGGGTAGGATTTCATGTCAGCCTCTAGTACAGGTGACTGATAAATTGAATTTTATTATTTCCAGTGAGACGGGAAGATCAGGTTGAAGATCAAACTAAGGATCAAGTTGAGGATCCAATTATGTTCTTTGTTTGAAGAGGGCAGGGTAGCTTGACCACCTTACTCTTCACCTTTGGAACCGGCGAGTCGCAGCACGGAGTCTCTCTCTAGTGCGCGCCCGGTAATTAACAACCTCTTCGAGCTGAAGGTCGGTGATCATTTGTTTCCATAGTAGGCGTGTCTCTGCTGTTTTTGCAGTTCCCTGAAAGATTGGTTAAATGACATTAAAGACTGTTCAAATTTAATTTCTTTGAAAGCTGCTTTCTGGTACTATGACTTAGGTACTAACACACTTAGTTAAGAACGATAATCTGGTTAATTCGTGAGATAGAATCCGTATACGACCCAAGCTTGAGCTGAGCAGATAAATGTACGAATTACCCAGATGAGTTAGGAATGCATACCTTCATACTTTTGTAGAAGAAAATTACTGGACGTTACAACATAGGTATATAGGAAATAAAGTGTGCCTTAAACTATACTAACTTGTTTTATTTGAACTCCAAAAGCTTCCCCTGACTTGTGCATCGATTTCCTTTGTTTTGACACATTGGTGTATTTTTTCTATTTATCACATATCCCTTGTGATTGCTGCTCCTTTTGAGCTTGAGCCGAGCACAGGCAATCCGCCAGGTGATAGCGCATACTGGGTCTTGGGCACGTGTTTGGGTAGAAAGTTCTAAGGAGCTCGCATTCTATGGTTTTTCGTTCGCTATACTAGAAGGGTTCCGCTTCCTTTTGGGGTTCTCTAAACCGGCCAAGTGCGAGCCGGACTCACGCATGAGGGTTCCGTTGCGTACTAGGTATGTTATAATAAGTATTTACCCGTACGTGGTGTTTACCGGTCTTGGTGTCATCACTGCTCGTTACCTATCTTTAAACAGTATCCTTGCGAGACATACTTACAAATTGACAGTTTTCAGGACAATAAGTTCTGTCAATAATGTAATTTTTGGTACAAGCTCTTGTTGCCAACTGTATTTTTTCTGTATACCGTCATCAACTCATTGACACGATTCTAAAGAGCCCAAACTCAACGGGGTTATGTCGGTTAAGGTTAATTCCCATGGCCACCTTCTGTCTCCATCATCAGATGTGGGTACTCGATGGTACCATAATAGTGAACTGTCATAAATATTAAATAAATAAATATTTGGGGACAATCTGACACAAATCGATCTAGTCCCAAACTAAGCAAAGCTTGTACTATGGGTACTAGACGACGATTTACATACTTAAATAGATAAATAAATACTTAAATACATAGAATACATCCATGACTCAGGAACAAATATTCATGCTCATCACACAAATAAATTCCCTTACCGGTATTCGAACCCGGGACCTCCGGCTTCGTAGGCCTGCCTACTATCAACTAGGCTACAGAGGTCGTCAAACACATCCAAACTATACTTATATACCATGCTCAATCGGTCACCGGGAAGTAAGACAAACATGCAAGATTTATGCCTCGCTGACAAACGCACAGGTCAAGTTAAAAAAGGGCTTGTGATAAGAATAACTCCCAAAACTGTGAAATAGTAATTTTTTGTATTATATCTCAGACCACAACGATATTTTAAAGTATTAATTATACTTCACAAGAAAACGCTGGGGTAAAAGATTTTTCGCCAATCGAGCAAAATTTAACGAGTGAGAGTTTTGAGATTATTTGGGTTGGCCGATTTGCATTGAAGTAGTCCAATCAAAAAACAACTCTAGCGTCTTATGTAGAAGATTCCAATTCCACTGACAGTTTTATAAAATCGGCCACATGGAATAATCTGAACCGTAAGCATGAATTTAAAGGACTTTTATGTTTAACATAAATCCAATACTTTACTTAGGTACTTTGTAAAAGATACAGAAACACAAAGGAAGGTTTAACGTCGTCTATAACTTCTAAATAAGCCATTCCTACAACTCATAAGGGAGTAAATCAGTTTAAAGTACAATATACGAGGCGTGCACACAACAGCCAGAAAGTCATATGTCGATAACGTGGCAAATTTTATGGTGCTTTTTGGAACCCGATATTGTTTGTAGCTAAGATGTATGTCTCCAGGTTTGTAAGGCATTGTGACCTTACAGATCACCTTTACAATGCTAAATCAAGCTTAATAGAATGAGGTTGAAAGAGAATAGCATTGAAATGTCTATAAAACCTTTTGGATGTAAGAAGCTGGCCACAAAGAGTCGGAATCGATTGAATACTTCATAAAGTAAGCATTGTATGGGCCCAATACAATGCGAGTCAAAATGTTTTTGTACTTGGAAGTATTCAATGAAAGTCGCTAGGTAATTGTCACGGTGGAGCTAAAAATATTAAGTGAAACACTGAGAAAGTGACAAAAGGTGGGTTTTAGGAACTTAGATATATATATAGATAGGAACCCGTCCTGGGTTTAGCCTAGTGGGAAGTGGACCTACCTGTGAAGCGGACCGTTTTGTGTTCAAATCCAGTAACGACAAATATTTGTCATTTAAGATAATCATCATCATCCTAGCGTTATTCCCGGTTGTACCTTCCCTAAATGAGCCCGGGACCCGCTTTGACACCTAATCCGCAGATTTCGCATAGACACTGCCATCTGACCTTCCAACCCAGAGAGAAAACTAAACCTTATGGGGACTAGACCGGTTTCCTCACGATGTTTTCCTTCACCGAAAAGCTAACGGTAAATACTATGTAAGAAGTTCCGAAAATCTCATTTTCGAACCCACGACCGCCGCTTGACAGCCGCATGCCTAAACCACTGGGCTTCCGTAGCTTCATTTAAGTTATTTATCAAGAAATATACCTAAAGTCATTCCATTGACTGAAAATAACTCGAGCTAATATGGAAATTCTAAACGGCTAACTCAGAGACACTATTTAAACGATGCGATCTTGTAACTAATAAAATTACCATGTCGAGTTAGACACACCGAGTTTGGACCGAGACGGGACCTTACCTACCGACGAGTTTATTACCATACATGTAAATAAGTTGGAGATAAGGGGTAAGACCGGGCAATAGAAACAACTATAAGATAAATGATAAGAAAGTGGCGGAATAAAGAAGTCTTCTACGCTTACAATGCAAAGGTACGTTTATTTGTGTCTTCCCAAATTGGTTTTTAAGGAGTCATCATCCTAGCGTAATTCCCGGTTTTACCCTGAAGGAGCCCGGGGTCCGCTTTACGCTTTATTATAAGGGGTAAATTGCGAAAATATATTCTCATCCGATTCCGAGATCTTAGGGGTAATCAGTTAATCACGTAACGTTCCGCGCGTTAGGACAATTTAACTGTCATTTTACATATAAAAAAGTGACATTTAAACTACTTGACGCGCTCTCAATGCGTTAGGTGATCAACCTGCCGCTCCTCTTCCGACCCATATGTGGGTCAGCATTTAGTATGGACTTGCGAACAAAAAAATTTAGCCCGGGAGAGGATTTACTTTGTTCAATACGCTTTCCAGATGTAAAGGATATGACCCTCCGGCTTCGCCCATTGCGCTTTAAGTGAAATCAACACGTTGATCTCTTAGTATAATAAGTCGTAGATTAATAATTACCAGAAATTACCACAACCTGCAATGTAACGCTTATCGAGAGAGAGTTAACTACCGATAAGATTTTATTTATGGTACATTCGCCTGGTTGTAGATACATCCTTGTCGACCGCTGTTTATTGCTCATGTTGTTTTTGCTGCGCTGGAGATTATGCTTAGTGGATCCGAATCCGATTTCACCCCAACTATTTATAAACTACATGATAATAGTGCAGCTCAAAATGAAAACATGATTTGAGGTAAATGTAAACTTGAAATTAATTAGGGCGATTTTAAATGGCTTGAGATAAGCCATTTTTTGTGTTTGAAATTATCATGTACTACACACTAAATTATCATGTGCTTGTGTATGGTAATTCAAGATGAAATTCCGTTTCACTCAAAAGAATGGCGGTCTTCCTTATGAATTCCTATATTCTATTTTTTTTATAACATAATATTAATGAATTGATGAACAAACACAATTACATACAAATATAAATATGTATAGCTAAAACAAGTATTATAAGAAAGTAAAACTAAATTAAATTAGGGAAGTTAAAATGCATATTATAAAAAGAAATATCCCGTATAAGTTTTATTTTTGTAACCTTGATACCAATCATGTCTAGTTATAAGAATAAAAACCACTGTTGGAATTTAAGCCAGTTTGAGGGAGCGACCACACCGGTGCGTTACGATGCGTATACGCGTTGACGTGTCGTATGCGTTACGTATTCTTCATACGTTTTGCTGCGTTTACGGTGCGTTAGCGTATTTTGAGCAGCGGTCGCTCCTTTAAATGACAGAGTTTACAAATACAATTATTTAAAAATGGTATCATTAAGATATACGAATACATAGCAATAATGAAAGCATAGCCAAATACCTGGGCACACTTTTGTACGAGTATAGATAGAGTCTCCGGGTTTATATTACATTGAATGAGTTCAGTCCTATAATAAGGGGATTTAAAAGGTCTCCTGCGTCAAAATGAAATACCAATAATATTTAATGGAGATGTAAAGTCTGAGCATCTTACTCGTATACCTACTTTCTGACGTCACTGTCATGGTTAATCAGCTTTCATTTACCCTCACGACGTATGTAATTTACTCTTTTCCGCGCTGGTCATTAATTACTCCCCTGATGCTCGACTGACTGTCTCCCAGAAATTTCGAAGCATTACAAGTATGCCCATGCCACACACACAAAAATTACGTGCTGGTCCCCGAATGCAATTTAGCAACTTAAAAGTACGTACCTATTCACCAATCAAAGGCATAAGGATTTAATATGATTGATGGTTATTTACCCTACATTTATCGTCGCTAGCCATTGTTATAACTTATAATCAAATACCTAATCAATCAATCAATAATTATTGATTGTCAGGTACCTAACAAAAGTAGATAGCACACTATGGTTGCGACTTGAGACGATGTAGCTACGTGGTAGATTATTTAATGTGAATCTTGTACCTCGGGCGGTAGAGTTGCTTTTTGAATGGCATACTTTGGCTAACTCGAATAATCTCAAGTTTATCAGGTAGCCACAAAAATGGGAACTCCTCTCGGCCAAAAATGTTTATGACGATAAATATATCGTTAGCCTTCTATGATATATCATCATTGTTTCATGTCATATTCAAAACTATGTACGAGTATATCTAAACTAATCTGAACTATCATATTATTCCCAATCCATCCCGCAGCTGCAGTGTTTAACTTTAAACACGACATTATGCGCTGTCCGCAAGGATTCTAACAAGTTCCCGCCACTCTCGGAATAAGGTTACCGTATTACCATACATTACGCTCCAAAAACCGATTCTTATTCTAAAAGCGTTGTGTTTTTTCAAAGTTAGTGCCCAAGGATATGAGCTCGGGTTTCGAAGTGTGTATTTAAGTTGGCGTGTTTGGTTAGGTCTGTGAGATTTTCGATGCATGCTTTTAAGTGTTATGCTACTTCCTGATGAAATATTATTTGTGCCTGTATTAAATATGTTGTTATCATGAAGTTACAAAATAAATATTAGGTATATACTTACGTTTCTTTAACGTTGAAACAGCGAAAAGTTTTAAAAGTCCAATCCTCAAATCAATAAAGGCGCCGCTTGTGGTTCATCTGCCCCCCTATTCTGTAACTAGTTTTAAGCTCACCTCAACGCTCACCCACAAATATATCTTGACACCGCGATTGGTAGTAATAATAATAACTAAGCTAGTTTCGTGACAGGTGACCGGCGGGGTGAGCCGCATTAGCGCGTAACGGTAAAGTTTTTACGTACGTTAGGTAGACCTAATTTTTTTTGTATGAAAAACTGTCAGTTGTGTTATGTTAGGTCTTCTTTCTTAAGGCTTTCTCATAAAGTTACGCTATTAACCTAGTTCTAGGGTCTTTGGTTTAGCGAACCACGTCACAAAGTGAACCATTATTTCTATCTTATTCTTGGCCCAATACGAGCACAAAACGCGGACTTTAATGAGTAATTTCTGTCCTCCAGACAGTGCCAAGCAGAAATTGTCTATAGTGGGTGCAGCGCGGCCTTCTGTTTTTCTTCAGTATTTGGTGAACTTAACAAATTAGGCATTTAATGTGTCTTAATTTTCCAAGTAAGTGGCCGGGACGCGAGGCATTTCGTGGCATTTCGCGGCCCGCTTTCAACTCACTCGTTAACTTTTAAATTATTTTCTTCGAATCCTCGGAGCCAGTCACGATGCTCTTATCACTCGATTTTTTTGCTCTAGAGCTACAATGTTTCTCTCCTTTATTTGGCCTACCCGACTGCATTCTCACACGACAGCTTTCGGTCGCTGTCACACACGCTCGCTTGCCACAAGCGAAAGAGAGATGGGGTATAAATAAATTACTACAAGGCAAAGCACGTACCATCACGGTATTCAGAACTATTAGGCACGCACGCTAGGCGCCGGTTGGTGCTTATTACGTATCAGTTAAGGTCGAAATTGATGTGATTATTGAAACGCTTGGGGATAGCACTTCCTATGAGTCGTGCTGGATGGAGATTTAAGTATAAAATTAATAGCAGTAATGCGAGTTAATAAAGTACCGATACTCATTTCTTTTGAGGTAAAACGTTTCTTGTGGTAGTATTAACATGAACGTATGTGCATACTTACAAAAAGCGATCCTGCAGAGGCTTAAAACTAAGGTAACTAACGAGGAAAAAAACTATTCCTTTGAATTTCGAATTCCGTAATAATTTATTATTAACCCATTTGTACCCTTTTTTGTAATTCTTTGACATTAAATAAATGACTTTTTTTCCTTTGAATGTAATTACGACAATATTTGTCTGTGGCCTTTTTATGCTAAAACCACTCAACTATTACAAGTTTCGTATAAGTTTTTGCATACATACTTATTTGCTTCTGCCCACATTATGGTTTACATGATATTCCTATGTTGAAATTTAACAATTCATTTCTATAGACTGCGTCTAACAGTTCGAATTTCCTTTGAATCTAAATAAACACCCTCACAAACTTGGTCGTCACTAATATTATATAGAAGCCCAAAGTATCCTTTTAGAGAGCGCCCCCTATGCGAGCCCCAGGTTCGAATGCCCTAAATATACATATGTACCTATGTAACAAGTATGCAATAAAATATGTATTTCATATATTAGTACTTTAATTCTAACGTTTGGAGATCAATTACGTCTCCCAATCAGAATTGGGTATTTGTTTTCAATATCTCTTTTTACATCTCTTAACTTAATTCTTTGACCATTTACACAGTAGGTAACTGTGCCATTAACGAACGGACAGGTCGATAGGCAAATAAATACCTGCATATTCACGTTTTTACCGACTTTCAAAAGGACCACTATAATAACAATAATACCCAAGAATACGCGCGTAGTAATAATGTTCAGATTAAATACCTACCCAAGGCAGCCCCAAGGCTTTATCATTGATAGCTCGCGGATTACCGCAAGGCGATTGGTTCACTAAGAGGATCTGATGCCGGGTTTGCGGGCCTTGTCCGGGAAATTATATATAAATAACCAGGCACTTTAATCCCTTAAGGCGGTCCCAACCAAATTTAATCACATGCCATCATTTATTTTTCGATGAATATACAATCATCGGGGTTGATGGAAATGGAGCAAGCAACCCCATCAAAATGAACGTACTAATATCAGAGAAATATTTGTTATTAAATTTTCGTGTTAAGTTACGTTTTGGTGCCTAATTTATTGTGATTATAATACTTAATATATTTAGTTACATATTAAAACGGTACGTGAAGTTGCTAAAACAAAGTAAGGCTTTTACAATAATGTTATTAAAAGTAAAATATGGAACTATTGGTACATACAAAGCATAACACCATTATAAAAACATATAAATAATAATCTTGAATGAAGTGAAATTGTCTTCTCAATTAGTCTTCCCATTTTATTAACGGGGTTTTTTTTGTAAACATCATATGTCCGGGGAAGTCATAATAATAAGTATAATAACAAATAAATTATTTCCAACTCAAATACGAGTACAAAGTATCTGTGTGAGTCTATCTCCTGAGTCATTCTACGAAACAAACTGGAATCACCAGCGGCCAAAACACTCGATCACTCTTATTTATATCAATAGAAAAATATAATAACAACTTCCAGTGGAATCCGATTACTAACTATGTTTCCGAGCAATAAAATAACACTCGTAACGGAAAACACGAAAACAAAACTAATGCGTTATTGTGGTGGGTGGAAAACAAGTCCGTTGCGTCTGAAGGAAGACTTTAATTTTATTGCAGTTTTAGCGATAAGAAGTTTTGCAATGAAATAATATTAAACTTGCTCAGCTCTGAAGGATGTTTGTATAGGAAGGTTCAGAACTAACGGACGAGCATTCAATCATTTAACAAACAAAAGTTGTTTGTTCGTAAATCATAACCTCTAAATTATAATGTGTTTTGTCCTTCTTTCACAAACACAGATGTCCAAAAGACAACCGAAATCGGATGGCATTCTAGCTCATAAAGGTTTGATGAACGTCAATGAATAAAATACCATTTACAGTACATATGGTGCTACTTTTCCGCACTTGTGCGGAAAAGAGCACTTTCCGTGCATATGTCAGAACTTTAAAGAGCCATATGTACAGTAAAACGTTGTACGATACGCGTGCGAATACGTAATTCGCAACTCGTGTCGATTTAAAACACTCCCTTCGGCTGTGTTTTAATTTATGACCACTCGTTGCGAATTTCCTATTTTCGGCACTTGTATCGTAAATAACTATTTTACAACTGACCCGTTAGTGCCTGCTGGACCGTGAATGTTACTATGTTCGGTTTTTATCGCACGAATTGCCAGCGAGAACGTTCTCATTCTCGAGAATTCTTTTCCAGAGAAATTTCCGGGAAATTTCGATCGTTCTCGAGAACGTTTCTCCGCGGAAAAAATTAGAAGGTTTAAAAGTAGATTTGTTTTTAGGTTATTACATTTATACTTACTTATATAATGATAACAAATGAGTTTTTAAATCTAAAAAGGTCTTTATTTGCGGTGCAACATTAACAGAGTATTCTGCAATTACATTGTATGCTAACATCTTTATTTTTTATTTAAAGGGTCAGTCATCAATGTATTCACGTTTAGCGTGGTATTTTTCGATTAGTTCGGTCTAAGTATAGAGTAGACAAAGACAATAGGGCATGCACCGTATACGATAAGGGTCACTTATTAACATGGTGGTGGGAGAAGCAGGTAAGCACCTAGATTGACGATGTATCAGTATCTGTTAAAGCAGTTACAGACTATGATATATCAGACAGAAAGTAAAAATGAAACTAAGAAATATAGTTTTAGACTATTTTAGAACCGTGAACGAAAACGATCGTGTAAAGTATATGTGCATGTTTTGTGTTGCAGTATATACTTGTAAAAACGTTAAAAGGTTTGTCAAACACATCGTTAAGAACTGTACACTATCCCCAGAAGAAGTGATTTCTTTTTGATTAATAGCTTTTAATTGTGAATTGTTTAGTAATTGCCTAATTGGTAATTGCATATCCACGTTTTAAAAATTCTTTGTATACTTTTTTAAACATTAATAGTACCTCTCTTCATAGTTAAATGAAAAATATTTACAATAAATAATATAGTTCCATATTGATTACGTTTTATTTTATCCTTACAAGCAAAATATCTACAGGAAAGTTACCGTGACACCGATCTCGAGAGAATATTTACGAGAACGTTCTCGAGAAATTCCCGGGAAGAGAGAGAATTTCTGTGATATGGTATTCGAATATTAATAATCAATTAATCAGTGCCTAATAAAAGCCTCGAAAACCCAGTAAAAGAAAAATAATAGAAGAAAAAGTTGAATTTCTGACACTTTCTCGATAATTTCCGATTGGGAGAACGTTTCCGAGAACGTTCTCGATCGATTTCTCTGTTCTCGGGAAATTTCGAGAACGGCACATCACTACGCACGATAAAGCATTTGCCATGTTATGAGAAAATAATTTAACACGTAAAGCCTCGTGGCCTATTTGTGGAATAAACACCTTAAAAAAAGAACACTTTGAAGGTTTTAGTATTATGGTCTTTATCACAAGGCAATCGAAAATCTAACACCACTTTCGTTTCCCCGTCGTTAAACCATCTACCTGGGACTTATATCATTGGATGTCTTACCACTTTGCCCTACTACACTTAACCAACATCCTATACAATTCCATTCCAAAGGGTCCCCCCTTTGTTATCTGAACAACATTTCCTCTTAATCACTGTGACTCGAGGTCAGCGCCCGTCCCGAAACTGAAACGAGGGCTGTTCATATTCGTCGCTTCGAACCCAATAACTGTACAATCTTAAACGATATGATACGGAGAACAAAATATATATAATGGAAAAAATGACCCATTGCTGTCTAAGAGTCACAACACTCGAACTTGTGCCCTCGGCACGTCTATCATGGCACGGCCGCGACATACTCTAGATTTTTCTCGCACTATACCTCTTGTTCTAAGTGTTCTAATAAGAGAAAGACTCATAGTGCGAGAAAAATCGAGAGAGCTCGCGCGCCGCCTCGTGATAGCCGTGCTGGTCGCATTTCACAACCGATTCACATTCGTAATTTTAGTACCAAAAGTGCCATAACCGAACATTTTAACATTTTCTCCTAGTTGAATACCTATACAATAATTGCCGCTAGGTTCCCCTGGGTGATCGGGGTCAGGTGATTAACGTGGATAACGTGGAAAATCCATACACCTGTAGGTCAATCACGTAACCCCTGACATTGACATTTCAAAGTTCAATATCTAAACCGGCTGAACCGATTTTGTTGAAACGTAACGAAAGTTATTTAGGACTTACGATGACACAGACATTTCAAACTTATACCACCCCTCTTTTTGCGTAGGTAGGGGTTAAAAATTAGAGCATAGAAAATGATTAAGAAGCGAAAAAGTAAGTTAATAAGTTCCATTGTTCTTACAGTTTTTAAATAGAAAAAAAAACATTTATTCAGACATCGGTGGTCCATCGGTATAGGTATTTTGTTAGTAACAAACAGTCAGCTTAAGGAGACTATTTTAGTGTGGAATTGAATAAAATTAATACATTAAATTACATTACATTAGATAGAATTGAAATTAAAACATTAAATTGTACAGAATTAAATAAAAATGCAAAAAAAAATTAAAATACAAAAATTCGCAACTTAGACAGCAGCGTCACCGTCTGTGGACGTGCACCTGTATAAGGTGGCGCATTATGTGCGAGTCAACCCGCCCGGCTATGGTCCCATGGGGTTAAATGACCCCATTTCTAAAATACAACTTTCTATGTTATTAGTATACTGTTACGCATTGTACGCGCGTCAGATAGATCTTAATGTCACTTTTTATATGGAAAAATTACAGTTAAATTGTTCTAACACGCGTTCAAATCGTTACTTGATTACCCCTCAGCTTTACTTTAAAATCGAACAAAAACGTCAAAAATGGCCACAACATTTTTTTTGTTCCTATTTGTAGTAAGAAGAAAAGCCATAAGATCCTACTTAATTTTTATGTACGATAGTCATTTTGTTTCAAAACGTTAGTGCGTGACGATAATGACGATACGTCACATCCTTAAACGTGATAGGGACTCTGTTCATAATATTATTGTATATACGCGATCTTGACCTTTATTTTCGACGAAAAAGGTTTAGTTTTGGAGCGGCGCGAGCTGAGATACGACGTTACGGAGCGGTATGCGTGCGCGCACGTCAGCTGCGCTCGGTTGAGACTTGATACTCCATTTGGACTCATTACGCACGCACCGACAAAGCGTAATCTGCGTAGGGCTGTCACAATGCTTGATTGATATTAAGTGCATTCATCAACGTTGAAAGGGTCAGTTGACGTTACGAATGTTATGATGCTCATGTCAGTAAAACAACGGTCAAAGTTGACATACAATACACTCGCTTTCGCCCGCGAGTCCGTCCGCGTGGATCTCCTTTTGTATCATTACATACATACTTTCACCTTCCATTTTCTCCCCTAGGGGATGATTTCCGGGATAAGAATTATCCTATGCCCTTCCCCGGGACTCAAACTATTTCTATACCCATCTTAATCCGTTCAGCGGTTTAAGCGTGAAGAGGTAGCAGACAGAGAGACAGAGTCAATTTCGCATTTATAGTATTAGTCTGTACTCGTATTGATATTGGACCTAAGTTGTTGACCTAAATAACCGTTGTATGGAAACTGTCACTGCCAACCGTGTGTAGGTATTGCACTATGTGTGATTGAATACTTACATTAGGAATGCAAGTCCGTCGGTCATCATCATCATCATCATATCAGCCGAAAGGCGGCCACTGCTGGACATAGGCCTCCCCCAAAGAGTGTCACAATGACCGGTGCGCCGCCCGCATCTAGAGTACTCCCGCGACCTTTCCCAAGTCATCAGTCCACCTTGTGGGCCTACCGACGCTTCGCGTTCCGTTACGTGGTCACCGTTAATAATTTTAAACGAATAATCAACAATTACATTTTCAGGCAAAGTAAATAAAAAGTAATTTTAAGCTTAAATAAAATGTGTTTGATTCTCTCGAGTTGGCAACCCTATCGGACCTGAATGCACAAATGAGCGGCGCAGGCTATAGGTATTCTGCACTCGAGCAAATGACCCCAACGCAACCCTACAGAACGTCTACAATGTGGGTACAGTGCATCTTCAATTACATCGTCACAGTCGAGGCTCGAAAATATCTGAAGAGTATAAAATGACTTAAAAATACGGTAATTAAGTTCCGTTCCCAAAAATAACACCTTAATGTTATGTAGTGGGTAGGTTAGTAGGTACTTACTAAGTTACTACGAAGTCACCTGAATTTCATCGTAGGTGAGGTCCAAAATAATTGTGCTTGACAATAGGGGATGGGGTGGGGTGAAGATACCAATTAAAATAACCAATAATGTTAATTTTTCCCGAAAAACGATTAAAAATATTGTCAAATGGAAAAAAGGAACGGGGATCAAATAGTCACAAAGTTATAAATGTCCGAAGTTTTAAGAGGGGGGTATATTCTGTTACTTTAACGCAAAACCCATCTTAATATGAAACGATTGTCATTAACTATGAAGCTCGCAGATCGTGACACCACGATCTGCGAGTTTTCTCACTCTAATGCCGGCTGTACACTCTCGGCCGAGACCTCTCACCGAGAGTCTCGGGTGAGAAGTTCTCGACGAGAGCACACCATGTACACTCTTGTTGCGCCATTTGAACCGCGGAACAACCCTTTGACTCGGCGGCAAACACCGACACGCGACCGAGACTTACCGAGGCGAGACCCGAGCGGGCGAGACAAGGCGAGAGCATCATGTACATTGTACACTTTCGTTCTCGGTCTGTCTCGGGGTGTCTCGCCGGGAGTGTACAGCCGGCATAACAGCCAATATTACGAGTATGACGGTACGGTTGTAGCTTCATAATTATTTGAGATATCTGAATGGGATTTTCGTTACCACCTATGCATATTTTTTGCCTTCTTAGGGTACCTACCTCCGCTACTCTCAAAGTGGGGACTTGGTGTGGGCTGTTGATAAATTATATGGGTCTCTTCACACCATTTTTAACTTATTGAAAATTGAGCTATAAAACCCTAATTTTTGTTCGAGTCAAATGTCCGGATCCTGCCGGCTAAAACTACAATCGAATTCATGTGGCTCGACTTCTTAGTATCTACCTACCTTTAACTTAGGTACCAATGCGAGAACAGTAAGTATAAACAAAGCCCATGTATAATGTATGTTGTTCTGTCAGATCACAATCTCATTCAAATTGCGCACGTACCTTTAGAACTACCATATATTTAGTGGTTCGTGACTCGCTGTAACATGGAGCATGCAAGGATGACGCCGACAAAACACATTAGAAATCATTTACAATTATACTAAAACACGCTTTGAACATTAGTAACTATAATATAATTCCCCAATTCTTGACATGTTATTTATTCGGATAAGTGGTTCCGGAAATTCTCCACTAAATACAAATTTATAAAGCTATAATGCCGCCTTTTCCTTCCTATACTATTATATATCCTAGATATACACAAACAAACACACAACAGTTGTGTTTTGTACAAAGGTTGTCTGGAAGAGATCGCTTTAAAGCGATAAGACCGCCTGTTGTTACCATTATTTATTAAGCAATTTTTTGTAACTTGTTTGTCTCTTGTGGTGCAATAAAGAGTATTTATTATTGTTATTATAGATACGATATAGGAACCCAAGAGCTGGCAGCTTTCTCGCGCAACGCATCAGCATTGCTATTCAGCGAGGAAATGCCGCCAGCACAATGCCTCGTTACAATGACACAAGGGCAGCTCGAGGGCCTTTTTTAAAAACTTAGTTTTAATTTAATTCAGTTAATGTTAATTTTCATCACGTATAAACTAAGTAAGTAGTTGTGTGACGGAGATGAACATTTCTGATCTTAATCGCAGATGTAGGTACCTATATATTAAAAAAAATAATGTTTATTTTCGTCTAGCATTTTCCATTGGGATCGATATTGATTTGTGTCACATTTTCCTGAAATACAGAATACAGATATTTATTTGGTAAGTTTACATCTTGCATGTTATTGTTACATAGTTCAATACCTAAGTACTTATACCTACTTATTTAAATACGTACTTCAACGTAAATAGCAAAACCTCCAACAAGGTGGATTGACGACCTGGTAAAGGTCGCAGGAGTCCACTGGATGCAGGTGGCGTAGGACCGGTAATTGTGGCACTCTTTGGGGTCGGCCTGTGTCCAGCAGTGGGCGTCTTTCGGCTGATATGATGATGATTGATGAAATAGTAAATACCGGCCGTATTCATAAACGTTCTACAAGCATATTTTAACTAAAATGGCGTTGAAAATCGTTCGTCTGTATCTGTCACGTTGTCATTTGTGTTCGTCAGAAAAGGACAAAGCACATTTTATTTTGCAGAGACATACAAGTTTTATGAATTTATTAATCGTATGGCTGATTATATTTCTCTACTTTAAAGATGTACCTACAGTTTTCAATTCGGGTCGGGGGGTCGAAGTTGCACCACGTCCGTAGGAATTACCCATCGCTACCCTAAACGTGACCCCTGGGTGGTGCTAAAAGGGCAACAACCTGGCAACCGTACTGTCTTTTCCAAGATCTCACGGTTCTAAATACTGATTTCGTCATCAGCCTATATACGTCCCACTGCTGGGCACAGGCCTCCTCTCATGTATGAGAGGGAACGGGCAGTAGTCCCCACGCTGGCCCAGTGCGGATTGGGGACTTCACATACACCTTTGAATTTCTTCGCAGATGTATGCAGGTTTCCTCACGCTGTTTTTCCTTCACCGAAAAGCTAACTACTAAATACTGATTTGCCATACGATAAATAAATAAATAATAGTATTTTATGCAATCGTTATGTGGTCCAGTACCACGTTTAGGCCACGAAGCTTGCTGAGTGGCCTAATTAAGGTACGAGACTTAAAAAGCTAATTATATAACTATTGTATAGTTACAATACTTTTTCTACGAGTCAACTGAACTGATTAAACAAACTTTGTATCTATTGAAAACGAAGTGCAACCAACGGCTTTTTCTTTTTTGTGCGTTGATGTCTACTCACCTTTTGACTTTCTCATGACGGCGTCCTATTGGTCAAATACATTATAGTTCAGTAAAGGCGCCACGTGATTGGTCAATTTCATTTCAGTTGACTCAACAGTTATGAAATGTTGAGTTGGGAGCTCCATAGTAAAAAGTATGTGATTTAAGTTGTGGTGGCTTAATTCAAACATTAAGGTCGACGAGTATAAAAAGGGGTTTTTTAACTTCCACTTAACTTCCATGTTCATTATCTCACTACCTGCTGAACCGATTTTGAAACTTAGCTATGGGGCTATTCATAAATTAAGTCATAGTTTTTTTCCTCAAGTGACTCCTCCACCCCCATCATCATTATTCCATGAAATGGACCCTCCCCGCCAAATAAAATGACTATCGTCATCCAATGGCCAGACTATTTTGAAATGACGTAAGCCCCAATCCATCTCGATCACTTCAGCTTCTGGGTGAAAAAACCGCATTAAAATCGGACCATTCTTTTAGGAGCTACGATGCCACAGACAGACACACAGATACACAGACACGTCAAACGTACATAATCACGAATTAACTGTCACAATACAATACAATTACTCACTATAGCACCCCTCAATAATAACTAATAGAAAAGAGCAGCACCGCTCTCATGAGATAGCCCGCAAGCTCTTTCGATTTTTGTCGCACTATCCGTCTCTCTCTTATTAGAACACTTAGAACAAGAGTTACAGTGCGAGAAAAATCGAGAGTAGGTATGTCGCGGCCGTCCCATGATAGACGTGCACTGTGCAGTAAGTACTAAAAACAGCGACTACAAGAGCAGAGGCCAACAACAGGCGACCTTATCGCTCAGGAGCGATCTCTTCCAGACAACCCAACACTCTGAGTAGCAATAAACAGACATACCTAACTATAGTTGAACACTATAAATAAATATTAGGGGACAATATTACACTAGTCGTAATGGCCCCATAATAAGCTGAATAAGGCTTGTGTTATGTTATGGGTTCTGGACGACGATACTTTAATTGTTATAAATACTTATACATAGAAAATATCAACGACTCAGAAACAAATATTCATGGTCATCGCCGCTCCTCTTACCGGGATTCGAACACAGGATCTTCAGCTTCGAAGGCAGATCACCACCCACTAGGCAAACCGGTCGTCATGTAATATGTTAAACGACCTTTGTGGATACTCACGTGGCCATTGCTAACTTCACATGGTTCAAACCAGATTGCAAAAGGCGTTAGAAGCCCTAGACATGTAAAACCTAAGCCTCGTTGAAATAGAGCTCGTACGATGTATGGGCTCTAAGCGCTTCCATGAGTCTTGTTCAACTACCAACTGCAATTACAAATGAACGCCTGAGTTATATGTGAACGTAATGAAAAGGTACATTTTACAACTAGTGTGAAAAGAATGTCTTTTTACCACTAGTACCGAGGTATCTTGCCACGAGCTGATAGCGAGTTACATTTTCATACACTGACGGCTTGTGGCCGAAGATTTCTTTACGATGCTATTCGAACCTGTTTTTTGAGAGTAAAAAATGTTTGTATGGGACTATGGGAGTCACTACAATTAATAGCCAAAAATTGGAGTTAAAGACTGACCTCGCTGGCGGCAGGCGAAACGCTTTATACTAATTGATATAAAAGTATGAAAGTTTGTCATTTGTACTAAGTAAGTACTTAATCATTGTACCTATGGAAAATATTAAGTAAAAGGCTCAGACCAAGAAAATAGGCCGGTTGGCTTCACTTGACTGTTCGTAACGCTCCGTCTGTCTTTTGTAAATGGCTGTTTCGGTCGTGAAATAATGCGTTAAGGTCCATAGTTGTTGTACAATTTTGTGTCTATAAAGTATTCTATTGGTAGCTTTGAATTTACTTTTGGACAATAAAAAAAACGAAACTTTCAAGTTCCATATCCATTTATGATTAAATCCCTTCGCAAATAGCTGGACTTATCTATTAAATGGTAAAATTATGCTATATACAGTTTGTCTGCTTTCATCCTTACTCGTCTTATTTGGTAAACAACATTCTAACCTCAAAATGTATCTTTGTAGACTATAGCAGCTATTTTATCGTAAAAAAGCGTTGCTAGACAAAAAATCGTGAAGTGATGTCCGAAAAGTCGTCTCGGCATGATCACATAATACTCACAAAATTGCTATTCTATCCTAAAAAGATGCATTTTGAGGTTAGAATGTTGTTTACCAAATAAGACAAGTAAGTATATGACTTTAAGTAGGTATATGATTATAATTATATTTTGCAATTTATAATATAATTGAATAATTTGATGGTTTCTCTCCATTTACCAACACTACGTTATCAATATTAACATGACGCAACTATAGTCTGGACGTTAGGTATTTAAGGCGCCGTAGGTTCATGGTCTTCTCTCTCTCTCACTGAGCATAAGCGGGAGCGAGATGGAAGTGCGTGCTCGGAAGCGCGGAAATCATGTTTTTTAATTTTAATTTTTTGGCCGTTTAAATAAATAAAAAAGTAAACACTGATTTCCCTCAAACATGACATTGCCGATTTTTAGAAGCCATTTTAGTATTTTTAGCTTTTGTTCGTAATTTGTAACAAATATTTTAAGTGTATTTTAGACCCTTTTAGACCTATGTTCGTGATTTTTTTCTATCGAGCGAAAAATGCTTAATCATGTTTCTAAACACTGATTTCCCTGCAGAAAAGCCTCAAGATTACTATTCGTATTTTTTTTAAACCATATTATTATAAACAAACGCGTTATATCGTTTCAAAAACACTGTTCGCTTAACTTCGCTGAACCTATGGCGCCTTAAAAGAAACAAAGAAAACCAATCAGTCATTCGGCCAATAAGATAATACCATAGATACAAAAGGTTGCTATTCACAGCAATCTTATTGGCTGAATGACCAAGTCACGTGGTTTTGTTTGTTTCACATCATCAGCCTATATACGTCCCACTGCTGGGCACAGACCTCCTCTCATGTATGAGAGGGAACGGGCACTAGTCCCCACGCTGGCCCAGTGCGGATTGGGGACTTCACATACACCTTTGAATTTCTTCGCAGATGTCAGCAGGTTTCCTCACGATGTTTTTCCTTCACCGAAAAGCTAACGGTAAATATGAAATCATATTCCGTACATAAGTTCCCTAAAACTCATTGGTACGAGCCGGGATTCGAACCCACGACCGCCGTTTGACAGCCGCATGCCTGAACCACTGGGCTATCGTAGCTTGTTTGTTTAGGTACATTCTTTTAAATACCTAAACGTCGAGACTATAGGTACCCCATCGTCGTCGCATCAGCCGCGATGTACGGAATTACACCTAAAACTGCCATATGAAGCTGTTAAACGGGTCTAAGTTACACAGTACAGTATAATATTTATATAAACGCTTACCGAAATATTTGGCTACTTTGGCGGCTAATAATTAGCTATATGACGCTGACTGCTACCGAGTTCAACTGTAGGTACTCAAACTACTTATAAAGTTGGCGACTTAACTAGCATTATCATCAGTAGTTCATTCATTCAACTGTGGTAAATCCATTTATGAAAAATAGACCGGTCAACAACGATATGATTATGTAGGTATTTGTAAATCGTGATTTCATACATAAGGTAAACGTCCCAGAACTCGACACGGGCCCAATAATTGACACTTTTGAACACCAACGAATCCATACTACATACTCGTATTATAAATGGGAAAATTTGTCTGTCTGTTGCCTCTTCATCACCACTCATCACGCTTAAAACGCTGAACCGATTGAGTTGAAACTTGGTATGAAGATAGTTTGAACCCCGGGTAAGGACATAGGATAGTTTTTATCCCGGAAATCACCCCCCTTAGCACCGCTACAAGTACACACCTACCGGCCCCAGGGGCTATGTTACCGTTGCTACGGCACGCAAGCGTTCTGTCGCAGCGCATTGCATGCGATAGAAAGTGATGGCCACGTTTAAGCTCGTTCCGTATACCTAAATAGGGGATTGGTACAGAGAACCTTCTGTACGTAGTAGTATTATTTACCGACTCCATCCGCATGGAACTCGTTTGCGAGTATATCGTAGGTCCATACAAATATTTCACCACCATTTGACCTCCTTAGGGGATGATTTCCGGGATCAAAACTGTTCTATGTAAGGTAACATGCTTACAGACAGACACACATGTAACAGTTTGTATTCAATACAAGAATTCTTTGACATAAAAATAAATATTATAAATAGTATTCAGACTGAAATTTAGAGATTTATATTATACTAGCTTCTGCCCGCGACTTCGTTTGCGCATAAATTATGGTTTACATGGTATTTTAATGTTTAACCATACTACATACTGAAAATAAAGATTTAATTTCCACAGATTGTGCGTGTAATAGTTCAAATTATCTTCGAATTGTAAACTTGGTCGTCAGTAATATTATATAGATGCCCAAAGAATCCTTTTAGAGAGCGCTCACTATGTGAGCCCCAGGTCCGAAGACCCTAGGGCGAGCCGGACGGACACTCGCTATCCTAAGGTGTCTTGCAAGAACGAAAAGCTCGGCTTTCGGCCTCTCTTGCCTCACCGCTCGGCAGTTTGGCCTCAGGTCTCGCTTGCAAGACACCTTAGGATAGTGAGTGTTGGGCTCGCCCTAGGGTCTTCGGACCTGGGGAGCTCTCTAAAAAGATACTTTGGGCATCTGTATAATATTATGGACGACCAAGTTAATGAGGATGTTTATTTAGATTCGAAAAGAATTTGAACTGTTACACGCACAATCTATGGAAATGAAATCTTTATTTTCAGTATGTATTATGGTTAAAAATAAGAATACCAAGTCGCGGGCAGAAAGCTAGTTTATAATATTAGTATGGAATTAGGTATCAATGTTAAGTAAGTACGTATCATTACTATGCGCCTACATTACTGAGTGCTTCCTGACTAGCGAGGGATGGGCGGATGCGCAATGCAGTACTGCGTCAACTTTTTTTTTTTTTTTTAAATTTATTAAATCAATATGTTTAATTTTACAAGATCTTCTTTCCTTAGCCACTATTGGAAACCTTGGTAGGTTTATATAATAGCTGGCGAGATCGCACGGATCGATCCGCACTAACAATAGATTAACATTACACTAGTATTAATTAATGTTATGTACTTATACCTATTATCTATGTTGTAAACAGTGATAATGTAACAAACAACAACGTAGTTTACATTGTAAATTGGGTTTCACATTCTAGGTAGTACTTTTTTAGTAAAGATTGAAATTGCGTGCGTACTGCATACCGCGCTACGTCCGCGCAATACAATAGTACCTATATGTATGTACAACCACAACTGAGTAAATATTATACATCTGTATACAGTCAGGTCAGGAAAACTGAGCGACATCAGTAAACTCTCGGTAGCTATAATATAAAATAGCGTATAAAAATAACAAAATATGCCAAGTATTACCTGTGGTATTAATACCACAGACAACGTGATGCACAGTTAACAGTTTCGCACATTGTTCTTTTGTCTATCTCTTTTATTAGCAGTTATTATGCATGGCATGGCATTTCGTCTCACCCATAATATAACCCATTACCTGAGTCAATGAGTCAACTGATATATAGTAAGCTTATTTTTATCCACCGATACAACAAAACGCGCCTGCGCCCCACCCCGCACCTCACTGGATTGGCTGCGCTTCGCCGGAGCAACACCCTCCCCCGCGCCCGGATCGCACCCGACGTCAACACACTGTCCGCGCCGCTGTACCGCTTGTCAAGTTCCGACCAGCCCCGGCCTCCCACAAGCGGGTCTCACCGGGGTCTGGCCGCGAATGAGGCGGGTAAGGGCAGCCGCGCTGCCGCGATCGCGCGCCTAGCGCCCTAGGGAGCCCTAGACAGGGCCCCCCCAACCGCCCTCTACCCCTCACCTGGTGAGGGTAGAGAGCAAAATCGTGTGGGCTAACTACCCACACGAAACATCGAGATGCCCCCGCCGACCCCGCTCCCCTCGGGAGCCGCACCCCAGCGCGTACCTACGCGCCCCCGGACCTTCCGCCGCACCCGCGGCCTAGCCGACGCGTCCAGAGCCGCCCGCGACCCACGCATCCAGCAGGCCTTCAGGAGCGCCCTGATAGCGTCCGCGGCGGCCTACAAGGCCGCGTCGACCCCCAGCACCCCAGGAACGCCCACCAGCGAGGGCGCTGGAGAGGCCCCGTTCCCCCGGCCGAAAGACTTCGTCCGGGAGATCGTCGGCCAGCTCGCCCCGCTCACCCGAGGCGGCCCCCTTTTGGCCGCCAAAAAACCGACCGCCGCCGCGCCGCCCGCGCCGCCCGCGCAGGCCGCAGTCCCCCGCACCACCGCCCCCGCGACGCCCACGTACGCGGCCGCTACCACCGCGTCGGCCAACAAAAAGGCCGCGCCCGTACCACAACGCCAGACCGCGCCCCCTAAACCCGTGTCGCGTCCGCCACCCGCCCTCGGAGCGGGCAAGGCGAGCCCAGCGCTCCGCGCAGCGCCCGTGTCGCGTACGCCGCCCGCCCTCGGAGCGGGCCAGGCGAACCGCGGCGGTACATCTGCGCCGAAGAACGCCGCGCCCCGTGCGGCGCGGCAATCAACAACAACGACGACCACGACACAGCAGCAGCAGACCTACCCGCTGCACAGAACGCCGCCCCACGGAGGGCTCACTGTGCACCGGACGCCCGCCACTATCTCGCCTCCGCTGGTGCAAACGCCAGCGCAGGCACCACCTGCGACAGCCGCGCCCCTCTCGCCACTGAACCTCCCCCGCCTGGACCTGTCCCCGATGGACGTCCAGGACGAGAGCGCTGAGGACAGTGACGACGACGACCGCCGGGACGAGGCCACCACCGCACCGTCCACGAATCCCACGCCACCAGCGATACCCGCAGCAACGCCGACCACGACCCAGCCGCCCCAGAAGAAGCCGCGGCCAATCACGGTTGACAGCTTCCCGGATTGGCCCGCGCACTTCAAGCGCATACGGGAGCGACTGGGACGCTACCCAAACGCCAGACCGTACGGAAACGGAGTCCGCTTCCGCCCCGACGACCACGAGGAGTACAGGGTGGTGCAGGCCTACCTCGAGGCCCTCGGGGACTCCGTTTCCTGGTCGGCAGTGTCGGCACTGCAGCCGAAAGATGAGATCCCCCTGAAGGTGTGCATCAGGGGGCTCCCCGCCAACACCAACCCGCAGCACATCACAGATGACCTGGTGGCGAAAGGTTTCGCCCCAATCTACACGCGCCACGTGGACGCGCGTGCAGGCGACCCGGCTGCGTATTTTATACGCAGCTCAACAAGACCAGCGACCTCATCCCGGCGATCTACGGCGTCCGGGAACTACTGGGGATGACGGGAGTGGCGGTGGAAGCATGGCGCGGCAGGAAGGGGCCGGCGCAGTGCCACCGCTGCCAGGCCTTTCGTCACTCCTCGCACGGCTGCCGCCGCCCGATAAGGTGTGTCCGCTGCGCGGGGACACACTTTGCGGGCCAGTGCGAGCGGCCACGCGACCACGAGGGGACCTGCGCAAACTGCGGCGGCCCCCATCCAGCCAACAGCCTAGCGTGCCCAGCCTTCCAGCGGGAGGCACGCGCCAAGAAAACCGGCACAGCGCCCCACACAAACCGCCGAGGGCAAGTCGTGCCCCAGCAGGAAACCGTGCGAGCCGCCGAGAACGCCCCTAACTCCCTCATGGCGAGGGCGAACGACGCGGCGCCATCGCGCCGCCGCCGCCGAGGGAGGGGCCGACGAGGCAAAGGGCAACCCGCCGCCCCCGCTGAAACCATCAACATCATACACCAGACCTCCACCGCCGCCACCCAGACCGCCGCCGCCTGCACCAACGCCGCACCTGCGCCCGTTGAAGCAGTACAACCCGGACCACCGCACGACACTGCTCCCCTCCCCCTACCGGCAAGCCAAGATGGCATTAGGGAGAGAGAGATAGAGCAGTGCGTGCAAATCTTGCAGAGCTGCCTCGGCGCCCTGCAGGAGGGAGCGAACCCTACCTCCATCATCCTCAGGGGACTGGCTGACCTGTATGGCTAGCCCCCCCTGAGACCCACCGGACCGGACCGCGGACGTTCCTGCAGCGCCGTCGGCTCGCAGGTCGCTCGCCGGGCCTCTCCTAATGGAGTCCCACCCGGCAGGGCTTGACCTCGCCGACGGACGAAACAGATGATCCCGCAACACCCTGGACCAGACGGGCGCTACGCCCCCCCCAGCCCCCCGTCCGTAGTAGCGGACGGCGCCCGATCCCGCCAAAAGCAGCGTCAGCTGCGTCCGGCTTCTCCGTGCCCCTAGCAGGGCGCGTGAGAATACCATCAGGCCGCACCTCACTCTAGCTTCGGCAGCAGTCGAGCGAGGACGTGCTCCATCCGCGCCGTTATTTTACCATCTCTTTCGCTCCCGACCCCGACGCCATATTCCGTGTCTATCTTGATCGCGAAAGTATCAACCATGACTCGAGGGGTAGTGGCGGTGGCTTTTCAACTACTTATCGAATACTATCAGAATCTCGCGAGTGAAGAGGACCTTCGTATGCTCGAACAGTGTGAAGTACGGTTGAAATTAGCTGGTTTTAGCAATTTTACGGAGAATGGGAGACCGTTTCCAGTGCTTCACAATCTCCTCAAGGAACTAGACAACAAGCTAAGTAATGCCAAAGACCGTGAAGCCAAGACCCGGTTATTTCAGGAGTACGGGAAACACCTAATGTCAGCCGGGTTTAGTGAACATTATCATGCTGATTATATCGCGTACATGGAAAAATATTTTTTTGAGGTCGTCGGTCATATAACACCCGAAAAAGAAAAGTCACCCAGTGCTTCCAGGGAAAACCCAATGGGGGGCTCAATGGTCCTTGAAGCGAGACGCCAAGCAAGTATGATAAGAGTTGGTTACTTATCAGCTGCAAACTTACTCTCGCAGCTTGAAATGGGACTTGCCAGTGACGAAGACCTCCGATTGTTTCGCGAATACGAAGAACGTCTAAAGTTACAGTACAATATACTGGCAACTCCTGGACTCCCTCCGCCAACACCCGGAGAATTTGTTAGTAAATTTCTTCAAGATATTGCGTTTGGGATCACCAGTATCACCGATTGTGAGACCAAGGTCATGATATTGGATCATTTTGATAGAGAATTACAATTAGCAGGGTTTTGCGAACATTATAGTGCTGTCCAAATCGAAGCCTTAAGGAAAGAGCTGGAAAATGACTTGATTGCGTCAGAGGCGTCAAGCATACAGACAGCTGAGGATTCAGGGGTGTTGATCGGGGCCATTACCGAACCGGAAGAGTACAGAAGAGTTGACACCTCAAGTGTGGTGCCAGACGAAGCCACGCCATCTAGAGACAAGCCTGACCGAGCTACAAGTGAAGTACGAGATCATTGTGTAATAAATTAATGAATATACGAGTAGTTTTAAGCTTGAAAGTGTAGCTTTCTACTGCGCCCAGTTATATGCGATGGCATGATGAAATGAATAAAATTGTAAGAGTAATACAATACAATATTTTAGGTGCAGACTCGAGCAAAATGACAGTTGTGAAGGCAAGCCGGGCGGCAGACGAGCCGTCAATGTGGAAACTGAATTCATGAGATTAAACATTCCACCCCTGACTCTGAATGTTCATCATAATTTGTAACGAAAAGCGTAAAATGAGTATCCCACTTATGATTCGAGTCTGTTTTACTAATTAGGTATTTTATTGTCATTAATAAATGAATCATTATTTTCGTTTCAATTTGATCTGAAATAAAGATTTATTTATTGTTTGGGTAACATTATATCTGTAGAATTGGTAATTTTATTAATTTTAAATAATGTTTGAGAGACGGAATTATTACAATATTGAATTATTACCTAATAGACAAGTTATTTTAGCTTATTTACACCTAATATTTGTAAGTTTGCTTGCATTCTGAATACGAGGACTTTTACACTGTAAATAGGACCATATTTTTAACTGTATTTAGAAATTAAATTATTTTTTTAATTAAACAAGCTTTTATTTAACTTGACCTGACCTGACCTGTTAGTTTGTTATTAAGTCTTGGAACTGGATTTTTAACCAGTTAACCTCAACCGATTGAGCTGAAATTTTGGGTATAAGTATAGTTTGATTGACACTTAAATACTATGGTACCATCGAGCTGATCTGATGATGGAGACAGAAGATGGCCATAGGCATTCAGTAAGTACTTTACCGACGTAACCCCGTCGAGTTCCAATTGCCTCAATGTAGTTGATGACTGTTGGCGCCGATGCCGGTGATGAATGTCTAGCTCGACGACTTTTAAATAAAACTTCGATGTTAGTTGACTGTATTATAATTTCCCAAAAGGCTCTGGTTGATATAAAAGGTAGTTTGACCGAAAGACAGATGTACAGAAGTGGTGTTATATGGATCGTATATGAAAGGTAAGTGACTAGCAAGATTTGATTTGTTTGACTTAACGAATTTAGGTAGGGATAAAACTTGGATATGTGTAGCGCTTCTATTGGTGCTTTTAAAAGCCCCTCTCATGCTAACCGTGCCCGACGGGCGCGTTTTGCTACTGCATAAGAAATAATATTTAAGTAGGTATACAATACTAAAAATGGTTGCGTTCGCAACAATGACGGCATACAGAAAAGTACAGTTGGCAATAAAAGCTTGTACCATTAAATATTTTTTTAGTACAAGCTTTAGTAGAAAAGACCGAATGTGTTATAAATTGTATTGGAATGACGAATGAGTTGACAGTTGAAGCACTACGAAAGATGATTCGAATCAATAAATAAATGAAGATTTTTATAAATAAATAGGATTGAAGAGAACAATAAAAATTTTTTGTGGTTGTTTTCCCGTGGCAGGGCGATTTGCTATCGGTAGTACTTTCGAATTATGATAGACAAACTTATAAACTGTTTTCCAAAAAAAAAATACAAAAAAATAACCTAAACTCGAATAAGCGAAAACCAATAGTAACGCACTAAAATTGCAAGTCGACGACAGTTCCCGATATTGATAAACAGATAAACAGGTAACTGGTGTTAGGTCACTTTCGAGTTTCGTTCGACACATTTATAAATCGGGCATTTCTTAACATTAAGTAATAAAAAAAAGATAACACATCGACTGTATATCGAAAGCAAAATCATTTCATTGCGAGAAAACAACCACTAAAATTTCACGGTGTATACATGATATGCTGGCTAAGAAAGTAACTGTTCCATCATAAATTGACTGTTTTTTCCTTCTAATAAAATTAAAGGGTGGCTTACATTGAAGAATATGATAAAAAATATTATGTCTCGTCAAAATCTTAATATTGGAAAGTGGTTTTGATTATTCTTCTTAAATATAAAGTAGAGTGAAGTTAAAGAGTTTTATTTCATATAACTTTACTTCCTTTTGTAGAAGGATCAGGTATTCCGTTCCGTCGCAACGTAATGATAACTTGCTGGTGAATAAAGGAATATCAATAGTCTTTTCAGACCCCGTATCATGGTCGGCCTTATCACGCGATAAATGACAAGATAGGAGCGTCGTCTCGTTCTATCGAATGGTGTCAAACAGTGACGGACGCTCTATCCTGTCACTTATCGTTTGATAAGGCTGACCATGATACGCTACGGGGTCTGGTATTCCCTGATTGTTCAATCTAATCGCAAGGAAAGCGCGAAGAAGGACGATCAAAGAATTTATTTTAATTTTTCTTAGATAGAAAAAAACATATATTACTTTAATGAAATTGTTTATTTAATAAATACAATAAAAAAGGAATTTTACAAAATCTTATTCTAGACTATTTCTGACTCTCCCGAAAATCTCTGATTTTCTGTTTGCACTCGTTAGTTAGTTTCCTCATTATCGCCCGGTTTTCAGCAGAAGGGTGACCGCTGTAAGTCCTGACAGCTCTATTCCTCCTCGTCTTCAACTCGATCAGCATCTCAGGCAGCGGTCCGTAGCGGGCACCGGCTGGGTTTCGGGCCTCATCGGGGACGCGGTAGGAAGAAACAATACTACGAACAGAACTCTCTGTAAACCTTTGTGCCTCGTAAGTGACGTCGACTGATGCTGCGGCGTCTATTTTCACAACTTCCCACGTCGAGTCTTCGTCTGAAACTTCGGTTGTGACTACGTCGGGCTCGCACTCCTCTGCTTCACTTAGGTCATGGTTTTCTGCGTCAGCCCAGTCTTTTTCCTCAGTAGTGCCTTCTTCGACCACCACGCTTACGCTGTCATCTTCCGTCTCGCTTGTGCTTGTGCAGACTTCGACCATGTCTGAGTAGTTGTCTTCCGAGTCGCTTGCGGAGTTGTCTTTCACCTCGCTTACGCTGTCATCTTCTGTCTGGCTTGCGGAGTCATCTTCCACCTCGCTTACGGAGTTGTCTTCAACCTCGCTTTCTCCGCTTTCCGCCATTTTGTTTGCATCCTTGGCTGCTAACTCACTCCATTCTCCGCATGCCGTCTCGCTTGATGTCACAGTGACCTCATTAGACATGGCACTTAACTGGGCAGCTTGGCGGTACTGCCTTGTCAATGATACAACCAACGCCCCAGTCGCAACAGCAATTTCAGAGCCCAGGCTGGAGACTTTTCGGACATCAGCAGCGGCAAGCCTCGCTTCAATCGCCCGCAGACGGCTAGTGAAGTCTTCTACCTCCCGAAGAAAGAATGCCTGAAGAAAGCCAGGCTTGGTTGTAGTAACCGCCATTATGCCTCCTGCAATGGCATATGCCACGCTCAAAAGCAGACAGCCTGGATAAAGGATGTAACTCCAGTCCATTGGTGAAGATGGAGGCCGTGATTCAGAATACGCTTGTAATACTGCTGCGTTGAATTCCACCTCGCTTAAGCTGTCGCCCTCCGCCTCGCTTGCGGAGTAGCCTGCCACAGCGTAGTTGTCCTCCATTTTACTTGCATTCTCGCCTGCTGTTTCTCCGTACGGCATCTCTCTTAATGTCACAGGGATTCCATTAGAGCCTGCATCAGACATGGCTCTGAACTTTTCAGCTTGTCGAAACATCCACGTAAATGATACAACCAACGCCACTGCCGCGTCAGCAATCTCGGAACCCAGATCGCAGAATTCTCGAACATCAGCAGCGGCAAGCCTCCCTTCAATCGCCCGCAGATGGTTGGTGAAGTCATCTAACTCACGCTGAAAGATAGCGTGAAGAGCGCCGGGTAGGGTCGCACTGAACTCCGTTATGCTTCCAGAAAGAGCATGTGCTAGGCCCAAAAGCGGGCAGCCTGGGTAAAGCACGAAACTCCAGTCAATGGGTGAAGATGAAGCCTGCGGCTCAGGTTGCTCTGCTGAAGATCCAGGTTGACTCCGGGGTTCAATGTCTTCAGAATTCGCCGAAGTGGTCGTGTCCAGGCTTGCTCGACCAGGCAGGCTCAGGCGACAAGCTCGATGACTGGCTGGGTGTAATGGGTTTTCAGCTTTCCCACAACTGCAGCAGGCAGGCGGCTTCGACGGGTCCTCGCGGATTCCGACGCCACTGACGAGCTGGCAGAGCTCCATCTCGATGACGGGTTCCGAGTTGAGTGAGAGAACCATAGTGATTGTAGAAAGAGATAGAAAAATTGAATTCGAGATTAATATTAGCAAGGCCAGCGCGACCTCTTCCGTTCGCGGCTGAGACTCGACTGAGTGTAATTTGCCCCTCGCGCCCTTTTAAAGGTAGCGTCGGTAGACTGAAAATAATAATTCGTTATTATTATCTGATAGAAAAAATACCATTTATGAATTATGTATTTGAAGATGCGTGATTCGTATACATGTTTTTAATTATTAATTTTAAATTAGGTACTAGACGTATTTTCAATCACATGTTAAGCGTTTATACAGTTTATCTCTTTTTAAAGAATAACAACTTAGTAGTGGAAAGATTATTAAATAAGTCAAAATATCTACTTAAGTACTATTTTTGCAACAACAATGGCAACACTTTCGACAGTGAAATATTTTTTTTTTAAATATACTACTGTATAGCATCATTAGAGCCCGCCAAAAATCGTTTAAACATTTAAGAATTTCCGTAAAAAGTAAGTTTCATCATATATAAATAACACATTTACTAACGAGTATTTAATGTTTTACTCACCGTACTCAAAAGACGACATGTATTCTGTAACTGAATCCACAAAGGGCACTTTAATAAATCTATAAGAGGAAAAATATTTAGGTTCAACTTTAGACACCTTCTTGAATTGGAACACTCACATCGACAAACTGAGGTCAAAACTACTTGCTCTCTTAGGAGCACTACGTAGAATTGTCCACTGCCTCCCACGTCGAGTACGTCAAAATATATATATAATTCTCTAGTCAAGCCACATTTAATGTATTTAGTTGAAATCTGGGGAAATGCTTGTAAAACAAACTTAAAATCCTTAAAAATTACACAAAATAAAATTATGATTATTTAACTCCCACAAAACAAATTTACAAAGACACAAAAATTATGAACCTTCAACAACTACATATTTACAATACGTGTTTATTAATTAAAAAAATATTATAACTAAAAGGTGCGAAATTATACACTGTGAAATTACATTTACACAGAGACACGAAATAATAAAACGGAGTAGTCGAAGAAAAGACCACAAGGTGTTGCCGCAGACAAAAACCGCAAACGGTAAGAGAGTGATAAGTTATGCAGGAGTACAGCTATATAATAAATTCCCAATCGATATTAAAAATGCAAATTCCTTAACTTCATTTAAAAACAAACTTAAAAACTATGTCTTAAAGCAATATAATCTTCTGAGTTAAGTAGAACTGGCCTACTGTTGTACTGTTACTAATATGTGTTACTTGTTTGCGCAACTTTGCTTGATACATTTTGTTTCTACCCTTTTTATTGTATAAAAAAAAATACTTCGATATATAAATAAGATAATTTATAAATTACTATTGCATGTTTGCTGGAATGAATATATTTATATAGCTTTAGAAAAACAGCTTATAATAATAATAATATGTAAATTTTTAATGAAATGTTTCTCATATAAGTGAAATGTATATTTCTATTTGAGAAATAAGTGATTCTTTAACCCGATAAGAGCAATTTACAATTTTACATTTTGACTTGCGATAAAACTTAGTCCATGACGGTAAATTGAAATAATTAATCGCAATAAACTCATGTCAACACATAACAAGTTGATTACATACTATGAGAAGAACACAAACATGTAAAACAAGTATATTCATTGTAATCAAAATAATATTCAAAGATGTTCATCTTATCATGTATAGAAGATAATTACGTGGCTTGTCATAGGTCAATACGAGAGCAATAGTAACGCCCGCATATAAGACTTGTTTATAAATCTCTAAAGATTATCTCTGTCACAATAAATACCGAGTTAATTTCAAATAAGTACAAGGAAAAACTTCAAGTTGAATTTTATAAGCTAAACGGTCTTATGGCCTAATACATGACACTTTTAATTTTATGACAAATATTTGGCATAGTGTCGATCATTGGGACCTTACAGCTTAAGGTAGAATCTTAAATAACTACTACTGAATAAAATAAAACAAATAATCAACACATTTTAAATTTATAAATCGCCACGCGCCCCTCAAAATCCAAAAAACTACAGGCAGTTTTCGCCCTACAGTGCTCTTTTGTACCGCGCCGCGATTTCCATGAGAAAGTAAGATAAGATAAGAGAGCTTAGCCTTTAGCCCTGAGATGGCGATAGTATTGTGCGCGGTTTATGCGGCCCCGCGGCACTCGGGGTCTCAGGCACGGAGAGGGATTATCGACGATCAAGCGTGGTAGATGTTTTTGGGTAATTATGGTTATTTGTTTGTAGTCCGTGAAGTAAAAATATATAGAACTAGCTTCTGACTTCCTTTCTGACCCCCGACTCTGCCTGCGTGGAATTCGTTTATATCGTAGCTCCATATTAACTTTCATCCCCCCATTTCATCTCCCTAGGGGATGATTACCGGGATAAAAACTGTGTCCTTTCCTGGGACTCAAGTTATCTCTATAACAAATTTCATCTCAATCGGTTCAGCGGCTTAAGCTTGAAGAAGTAATAGAGACTTTCGCTTTCGCGTATTTACGTACAATAATTACCTCATCGGTTATCAGCTGGCGTAAGATGGTTGACTCATCGCTGTGGATAAGACATTTGTAATATAGGAGGTATGCGAGAGCGAGAGAGACTGTTGTTTTATCCACAGCCATAAACTATAGGCCCATAGGGTAGGTGAGGTGTCACTTACCTCCTCGTATTAATATACGTACGTAAGTATGTGTATAAGGGCATAAATATCTGTAGAGATATTTATGATTTAATTTATGTACGTTTTTGAATACCCCTGACGATACGTTTTGAAAGCTTGACCCATAAGGTAGATAGTAGGTACTACGTTGGTATATTATAAACTTGATCGTCAGTAATATTATATAGATGCCCAAAGAATCCTTTTAGAGAGCGCTCACTATGTCATCCCCAAGTCCGATGACCCTAGGGCGAGCCCGACGGACACTCGCTATCCTAAGGTGTCTTGCAAGAACGAAAAGGTCGGCCTTCGGCCTCTCTTGCCTCACCGCTCGGCAGTTTGGCCTCAGGTCTCGCTTGCAAGACAGCTTAGGATAGTGAGTGTCCGTTGGGCTCGCCCTAGGGTCTTCGGACCTGGGGAGCTCTCTAAAAGGATACTTTGGGCATCTGTATAATATTATGGACGACCAAGTTAATGAGGATGTTTATTTAGATTCGAAGAGAATTTGAACTGTTACACGCACAATCTATGGAAATGAAATCTTTATTTTCAGTATGTAGTATGGTTTAAAATAAGAATACCAAGTCGCGGGCAGAAAGCTAGTTTATAATATTAGTATAGAATTAGGTATCAATGTTAAGTAAGTACGTATCATTACTATGCGCCTACATTACTGAGTACTTCCTGACTAGCGAGGGATGGGCGGATGCGCAATGCAGTACTGCGTCAACTGCGTGCGTACTGCATACCGCGCTACGTCCGCGCAATACAATAGTACCTATATGTATGTACAACCACAACTGAGTAAATATTATACATCTGTATACAGTCAGGTCAGGAAAACTGAGCGACATCAGTAAACTCTCGGTAGCTATAATATAAAATAGCGTATAAAAATAACAAAATATGCCAAGTATTACCTGTGGTATTAATACCACAGACAACGTGAAGCACAGTTAACAGTTTCGCACATTGTTCTTTTGTCTATCTCTTTTATTAGCTGTTATTATGCATGGCATGGCATTTCGTCTCACCCATAATATAACCCATTACCTGAGTCAATGAGTCAACTGATATATAGTAAGCTTATTTTTATCCACCGATACAACAAAACGCGCCTGCGCCCCACCCCGCACCTCACTCTAGCTTCGGCAGCAGTCGAGCGAGGACGTGCTCCATCCGCGCCGTTATTTTACCATCTCTTTCGCTCCCGACCCCGACGCCATATTCCGTGTCTATCTTGATCGCGAAAGTATCAACCATGACTCGAGGGGTAGTAGCGGTGGCTTTTCAACTACTTATCGAATACTATCAGAATCTCGCGAGTGAAGAGGACCTTCGTATGCTCGAACAGTGTGAAGTACGGTTGAAATTAGCTGGTTTTAGCAATTTTACGGAGAATGGGAGACCGTTTCCAGTGTTTCACAATCTCCTCAAGGAACTAGACAAAAAGCTAAGTAGTGCCAAAGACCGTGAAGCCAAGACCCGGTTATTTGAGGAGTACGGGAAACACCTAATGTCAGCCGGGTTTAGTGAACATTATCATGCTGATTATATCGCGTACATGGAAAAATATTTTTTTGATGTCGTCGGTCATATAACACCCGAAAAAGAAAAGCCACCCAGTGCTTCCAGGGAAAACCCAGTGGAGGACTCAATGGTTCTTGAAGCGAGACGCCAAGCTAGTATGATAAGGGTTGGTTACTTATCAGCTGCAAATCTACTCTCGCAGCTTGAAATGGGACTTGCCAGTGACGAAGACCTTCGATTGTTTCACGAATACGAGGAACGTCTAAAGTTACAGTACAATATACAGCCAACTCCTGGACTCCCTCCGCCCACACCCGGAGAATTTGTTGATAAATTTCTTCAAGATATTGCGTTTGGGATCACCAGTATTACCGATTGTGAGACCAAGGTCATGATATTGGATCATTTTGATAGAGAATTACAATTAGCAGGGTTTTGCGAACATTATAGTGCTGTCCAAATCGAAGCCTTAAGGAAAGAGCTGGAAAATGACTTGATTGCGTCAGAGGCGTCAAGCGTACAGACAGCTGAGGATTCAGGGGTGTTGATCGGGGCCATTACCGAACCGGAAGAGTACAGAAGAGTTTACACCTCAAGTGTGGTGCCAGACGAAGCCACGCCATCTAGAGACAAACCTGACCAAGCTACAAGTGAAGTACGAGATCATTGTGTAATAAATTAATGAATATACGAGTAGTTTTAAGCTTGAAAGTGTAGCTTTCTACTACGCCCAGTTATATGTGATGGCATGATGAAATGAATAAAATTGTAAGAGTAATAGAATACAATATTTTAGGTGCAGACTCGAGCAAAATGACAGTTGAGAAGGCAAGCCGGGCGGCAGACGAGCCGTCAATGTGGAAACTGAATTCATGAGATTAAACATTCCACCCCTGACTCTGAATGTTCATCATAATTTGTAACGAAAAGCGTAAAATGAGTATCCCACTTATGATTCGAGTCTGTTTTAGTAATTAGGTATTTTAATGTCATTAATAAATGAATCATTAATTTCGTTTCAATTTGATCTGAAATAAAGACTTATTTATTGTTTGGGTAACATTATATCTGTAGGATTGGTAATTTTATTAATTTTATATAATGTTTGAGAGACGGAATTATTACAATATTGAATTAATACCTAATAGACAAGTTATTTTAGCTTATTTACACCTTATATTTGTAAGTTTGCTTGCATTCTGAATACGAGGATTTTTACACTGTAAATAGGACCATATTTTTAACTGTATTTAGAAATTAAAAAAAAATTGAATTAAACAAGCTTTTATTTAACTTGACCTGACCTGTTCGTTTGTTATTTAGTCTTGGAACTGGATTTTTAACCTCAATCGAATGAGCTGACATTTTGGGTATAAGTATAGTTTGATTGACACTTGAATACTATGGTACCATCGAGCTGATTTGATGATGGAGACAGAAGGTGGCCATAGGCATTCAGTAGGTACTTTACCGACGTAACCCCGTCGAGTTCCAATTGTCTCAATGGAGTTGATGAGGGCATACAGAAAAGTACAGTTGGCAATAAAAGCTTGTACACAAAATTAAATTTTTGGTCGGACATTTTTGATGGATTAAATGATGAATAAGAAAAGATCGAACGTGTTATCAATGACGAATGAGTTGACAGTTGAAGCACTACGAAAGATGATTCGAATCAATAAATAAATGATGATTTTTATAAATAAATAGGATTGAAGAGAATCGGTGTTTCTAATTGCTCCTGTCGAAACCCGTTTTCTAAGACCACCTACACTTAGTAGTTATAACTTATAGGGGCGCTATAAGTGGGTGTGTTGGCCTTCAAGAACATGTATTATCAGACCAAATTAATCATTAATTTTTATGGGAATGAGCCATATTATCATGGAGCTGGATACGAGTAATCAGTAAGGATTTCAAAGGCAAGTACCTACATAAAGTCAAGTCTGGCCAAGGAATGATGAGCCTGAGTTTTTTTGTATATAGCAACAGTAATATCATTGTCAGTCGTCTTAAATTAGTACGATGTCCTAATCTTGATATAAACTTGATATGCTGGCTAAGAAAGTAACTGTTCCATCATAAATTGACTGCTTTTTCCTTCTAATAGAATTAAAGGGTGGCTTGCATTGAAGAATATCATAAAAACATATTGTCTCGTCAAAATATTAATATTGGAAAGTGGTTTTGATTATTCTTCTTAAATATAAAGTAGAGTGAACTTAAAGGGTTTTATTTCATGTAACTTTACTTCCTTTTGTAGAAGGATCAGGTATTCCGTTACGTCGCAACTGGTGAATAAAGGAATATCAATAGTCTTTTCAGACCCCGTATCATGGTCGGCCTTATCACGCGATAAATGACAAGATAGGAGCGTCGTCTCGTTCTATCGAATGGTGTCAAACAGTGACGGACGCTCTATCCTGTCACTTATCGTTTGATAAGGCTGACCATGATACGCTACGGAGTCTGGTATTCCCTGATTGGTCAATCTATTCGCAAGGAAAGCGCGAAGATGGACGATCAAAAAATTTATTTTATTTTTTCTTAGATAGAAAAAAACATATATTACTTTAACGAAATTGTTTATTTAATAAATACAATAAAACAGGAATTTTACAAAATCTTATTATAGACTATTTCTGACTCTCCCGAAAATCTCTGATTTTCTGTTTGCACTCTTTAGTCAGTTTCCTCATTATCGCCCGGTTTTCAGCAGAAGGGTGGGCGCTGTAAGTCCTGACAGCTCTATTCCTCCTCGTCTTCAACTTGATCAGCATCTCAGGCAGCGGTCCGTAGCGGGCACCGGCTGGGTTTCGGGCCTCATCGGGGACGCGGTAGGAAGAAACAATACTACGAACAGAACACTCTGTAAACCTTTGAGCCTCGTAAGTGACGTCGACTGATGGTACGGCGTCTATTTTCACAACTTCCCACGTCGAGTCTTCGTCTGAAACTTCGGTTGTGACTACGTCGGGCTCGCACTCCTCTGCTTCACTTAGGTCATGGTTTTCTGCGTCAGCCAAGTCTTCTTCCTCACTAGTGTCTTCTTTATCCACCACGCTTACGTTGTCATCTACCGTCTCGCTTGTGCAGACTTCGACCATGTCTGAGTAATTGTCTTCCGACTCGCTTGCGGAGTTGTCTTTCACCTCGCTTACGCTGTCATCTTCCGTCTGGCTTGCGGAGTCATCTTCCACCTCGCTTGTGGAGTTGTCTTCCACCTCGCTTTCGCCGCTGTCCGCCATTTTGTTTGCATCATCGCCTGCTAACTCACTACTTTCTCCGAATGCCATCTCGCTTGATGTCACAGGGACCTCATTAGACATGGCACTCAACTAGGCAGCTTGGCGGTACTGCCTTGTCAATGATACAACCAACGCCCCAGTCGCAACAGCAATTTCAGAGCCCAGGCTGGAGACTTCTCGGACATCAGCAGCGGCAAGCCTCGCTTCAATCGCCCGCAGACGGCTAGTGAAGTCTTCTACCTCCCAAAGAAAGAATGCCTGAAGAAAGCTAGGCTTGGTTGTAGAAACCGCCATTATGCCTCCTGCAATGACATATGCCACGCTCAAAAGCAGACAGCCTGGATACAGGATGTAACTCCAGTCCATTGGTGAAGATGGAGGCCGTGATTCAGAATACGCTTGTAATACTGCTGCGTTGAATTCCACCTCGCTTAAGCTGTCGCCCTCCGCCTCGCTTGCGGAGTAGCCTGCCACAGCGTAGTTGTCCTCCATTTTACTTGCATTCTCGCCTGCTGTTTCTCCGTACGGCATCTCTCTTAATGTCACAGGGATTTCATTAGAGCCTGCATCAGACATGGCTCTGAACTTTTCAGCTTGTCGAAACATCCACGTAAATGATACAACCAACGCCACTGCCACGTCAGCAATCTCGGAACCCAGAGGCCGTAGCATGGTTGCCATTTTATCACTTATCGTTGTGGTAAAGACGTCCATCACGCTCTGACAAGTATGCGAGTGCGAGAGTGACGGATGCCTTATCCAAAACGATAAGTGATAAAATGGCAACCGTTCTACGCCCGCAGATCGCAGAATTCGCGAACATCAGCAGCGGCAAGCCTCCCTTCAATCGCCCGCAGATGGTTGGTGAAGTCATCTAGCTCACGCTGAAAGATAGCGTGAAGAGCGCCGGGTAGGGTCGCACTGAACTACGTTATGCTTCCAGAAAGAGCATGTGCTAGGCCCAAAAGGGGGCAGCCTGGGTAAAGCACGAAACTCCAGTCAATGGGTGAAGATGAAGCCTGCGGCTCAGGTTGCTCTGCTGAAGATCCAGGTTGTCTCCGGGGTTCAATGTCTTCAGAATTCGCCGAAGTGGTCGTGTCCAGGCTTGCTCGACCAAGCCGGCTCAGGCGACAAGCTCGATTACTGGCTGGGTGTAATGGGTGTTCAGCTTTCCCACAACTGCAGCAGGCAGGCGGCTTCGACGGGTCCTCGCGGATTCCGACGCCACTGACGAGCTGGCAGCGCTCCATCTCGATGACGGGTTCCGAGTTGAGTGAGAGAACCATGGTGATTGTAGAAAGAGATAGAAGAGATAGAAGAGAAAAATGAATACGAGATTAAGATTAGCAAGGCCAGCGCGACCTCTTCCGTTCGCGGCTGAGACTCGACTGAGTGTGATTTTTTTTTTTTTTTTTTTTTTTTTTTTTTTTTTTTTTTTTTTTTTTTTCTGACTGTTGCTATAATAGGACGGACCCAATATAGCGGTCGAACTGCGTGGTTGGAGGGTGGCCTGGGGAAAATCCAGGGGAAGCCTCCGGCACGACCACGCGGGGAAGTTTGTACACTGGAATACTCTAAGAGTTTGCGCTCCAGTGAGATTGGTTGAACGGTATCAACCGAATCTGGGGTGTGAGTGGTATCGAACTACTGGGAGTTTTATCGCTGGTTCGCTAAAACCTAGCCTAGCTGAGAAGAGTCCAGCAAGAAACTCAGCTAGGCCCGACTTGCGTCGGACTGACTCTACCCGGTATGCGGCGGTACCGGGACGAAAGCGGACTGTAGGAGTGTGATTTGCCTCTCGCGCCCTTTTAAAGGTAGCGTCGGTAGACTGAAAATAATAATTCGTTATTATTATCTGATAGAAAAAATACCATTTATGATTATGAATTATGTATTTGAAAATGCATGATTCGTAAACATGTTTGAATTATTAATTTTAAATTAGGTACTTGACGTATTTTCAATAACATGTTAAGCGTTTATATAGTTTATCTCTTTTTAAATAATAACAAATTAGTAGTGGAAAGATTATTAAATAAGTCAAAATATGTACTTAAGTACTATTTTTGCAACAAAAATGGTAACACTTTCGACAGTAAAATAGTTTTTTTTAATATAGGTACTACTGTATAGCATCATTAAAGCCCGCCATAAATCGTTTAAACATTTTAGAATTTCCATAAAAATTAAGTTTTATCATATATAAATAACACATTTATTAATGAGTATTTAATGTTTTATTCGCCGTACTCAAAAGAAGACATGTATTCTGTAACTGAAGCCACAAAGGGCACTTTAATAAGTCTATAAGAGCAATTTTCTATTTTACATTTTCACTTGCGATAAAACTTAAATCATGACGGTAAATTGAAATAACTAATCGCAATAAACTCATGGCTACACATAACAAGTTGATTACATACTATGAGAACAAAACAAACATGTAAAACAAGTAATTAAAATTAAAACAATATATAAAGATGTTCATCTTATCATGTATAGAAGATAATTACGTGGCTTGTCATAGGCCACTACAAGAGCAATAGTAACGCCCGCATAATATGACATGTTTATAGATCTCTAAAGATTATCTCTGTCACAATAAATACCGAGTTAAATTCAAGTACAGGGAAAAACTTCAAGTTGAATTTTGTAAGCTAAACGGTCTTATGGCCTAATACATGACACTTTTAATTTTATGACAAATATTTAGCATTAAGGTGTCGATCATTGGGACCTTACAGCTTACTTAAAATAAAACAAATAATCAACACATTATAAATTTATAAATCGCCCGCGCCCCTCAAAATCCAAATAACTACAGGCGATTTTCGCCCTACATTACTCTTTTGTACCGCGCCGCGATTTGCATGAGAAAGTAATATAAGATAAGAGAGCTTAGCCTTTAGCCCTGAGATGGCGATAGTATTGTGCGCGGTTTATGCGGTCCCGCGGCACTCGGGGTCTCAGGCACGGAGAGGGATTATCGATGATAGAAGCGTGGTAGATGTTTTTGGGTAATTATGATTATTTGTTTGTAGTCCGTGAAGTAAAAATATGAAGAACTAGCTTCTGACTTTCTTTCTGACTCTGTCTGCGTGGAATTCGTTTGTATCGTAGCTCCATATTAACTTTCATCCCCCCATTTCATCTCCTTAGGGTATGATTTCCGGGATATAAACTGTGTCCTTTCCCGGGACTCAAGCTATTTCTATATCAAATTTGCGGCGGCTTAAGCTTGAAGAAGTAACAGACCCTTTCGCTTTCGCGTATTTACGTGCAATATTAATAGGTATGAACGTTATATCTAGATATGTAGTAAGCGTCATAATAGACATTTACACCATGCCTGGCCATAAAGTAGCAATTACCTCACGCTACACATACAGAAAATCTCACTTTCTGGCAAGAGACGTAGAATTGTGTACTCACCACGGGCGGTAGTAAAGAAATCCGCCGGTCGCATACTTATCGCCTTTGCTGGCGCGGGCATCAATTACCTGCGATCCGAGACATTCTTCGTTTCAATGCCCTAGGTAAGTAATGTTCTTTAATATATACAATATTGAAAATAATACATGTATAATTGCGAATTTTATTTACATATTATACACAATTGATTTACGAGTATTTTCAAAACACTGTACATTTCATTTTTTGTGTTATTTTTACAGAATTCCTGTTAATTCGTATCAATTAATCAATTCGCTTATCCTTCCATGTCTATTCTTCTTATGATTCTGACTGTACTGTCTACTACAACAATGTAACAATTTTGTACTTTATTTCAATGCATTCAGGACAAAAAGTTGAAAACAAGGATTGGCATCATATGGTAGTCGATTCTACCTAGGTATGTGTCGATTACACGTTTATAAAAACATAGATAGACTCAACCGAGAAAACCACACAGATATTTAACTTTTTTACCCGAAGCTGCTAAGGTAAAGAGAAACTGTTTTATAGTATACCTTTGCCCGTTTCTGAGGCTGTGGCAATACACAACAAATTAGCATATTTTAAATCTTTTGGCATCGGAAATAAATATTAATTTCTTTTATTTTAGAAAACAACTGACGCGAATTAAATGCAGCTCCTATTCCATTTTAGGTTTCTATGTGTAAACCCATGGGCGTAGGAGGTTCCCAGTTAATACAGCTGACTAATGGTAGTCGCATCTAGGGCTTCGTATAGCTAGGGTACTATTAATACGTGTAAGTACCTTAACGCATCGAGTTAAAGCTTGTTATTGTTCACTTTTCACGTCTTCATATGAGATGTAGTCGAGTTGTTTTTATGCGAAACCGGTTTACGAATCTGTATTATCGCGATTTACTTACGGCTACTTTTGTTCTTTAAGATCTGAGGGGTACCTAATCATGTAACGTTTCCAACGTCCAACTGTCATTTTTGCATATGAAATTGACATTGATCTACCGAACGTCGTAGTAATGCTGACCTGCGGGTTTTATAAAGATGCGTTAGGTTAGACCGAATGTGGGTGAGGACCAAATTCTTGGCCAGTAGTTAGCCTGGTTAGTTGGTAGTAGTTAAAAAGTTTCGTTGTGACACAAAAATTAACCATAGAATAGTATTGCAAATTTTCGTGTCTACTACCGATTAACTAGGCTAACTACTGGCCAAGAATTTGGTCCTCACACATGTAAGAACAAGTTTTCGTAACTACCTATGAATATTTTTTGACATTGAACTGACCTTTGCGCAACCGCGGCGGATCACTTACAATAGGTATGATAATAATTTACTTTAAAAACAAAGTTTATACCGACTTCAATTTTATACAGGGTGACATTTTAATCAGTGTCCAAATTCAAGTATGAGATTCGTCAGCAAAAATTATAAAATACGTGTTTTTTTTGTTTCATATCATTCAGTACAAAAAAATAGTAATTGCTGCTTGAAGTTATCCCAAAAAACCTTACCGCGCGGGCACCTCAGCGCGTAGTAAGGTTTGCGCACGGCAAGCCTCCCCTCCCACGGCCCTGCCCACTTCGCGCGGTACTGAATGCCCAGTAACCACGCTGTACGGATAATTCTTTTGGGATAGACAATTCATAATGCCTACATGAAAATTGCCAAATTTCCTTTCTAATTTATACCACAAGTTTACACCTTAGCAACTTCGAAGGGAGCCATCTGCAATCTACCGGAAAACATCGATAGCGTGTTTCAAGGATGTTACACCGCCATCTATTAAGAAATTGGTGCACTATAAAATGTAACTAACGAAACATTGTACTTTAAACTCACATGTACTGCGTTCCGAGACCAAATGGATTGATTATTACAGAAATCACGTGGGCTTTATATTTGAGAAGTTTCGTCGATTAATCGAGGATCTCAGAGTCGACACTTCATTAGTTGCAATTTCAACGGAATCATTGAGGAGTTGCATAAGTCATCTGTGCTCTTCATTATCATTCATCAGTTCCACTTCACCAAAATTGCGAATAACGAGCGTAGGTACATACATACACGAGTTTTAAGGGGCTTCCTAGCTTCCAATGACCTTCATCATCTGTAACTGTCTTTTTTTTCGCGTTTTTTCATCGATTATCGTGTTAACAACAACAAGGTTTACCGAAATAGTATCCCTAGTAAATATTTAATTCAAAACTCACAGCTTTCGATACTGGCACCAAAGTTGAACAATGTTATGCCACTAAACCAGTTATTTGGACGTATCTTTTGTAAAACGGACTTTAAAATTAAAATCTCTCGTGGGTTGTTGGAGACATCAATGAGGGACAGTGATACGTAGGTTTCATATATAAAAGTGCATTTAACAACCTACTAATATCGAAAACAGATCCATTTGGACCACGTTAGAATAAATCATTAAATATGCTGGCTAAGAAAGTAACTGTTCCATCATAAATTGACTGTTTTTTCCTTCTAATAGAATTAAAGGGTGGCTTACATTGAAGAATATCATAAAAAATATTATGTCTCGTCAAAATCTTAATATCGGAAAGTGATTTTGATTATTCTTCTTAAATATAAAGTAGAGTGAAGTTAAAGAGTTTTATTTCATATAACTTTACTTCCTTTTGTAGAAGGATCAGGTATTCCGTTCCGTCGCAACGTAATGACAACTTGCTGGTGAATAAAGGAATATTAAAAGTCTTTTCAGACGCGGTCATGGTCGGCCTTATCACGCGATAAGTGACAAGATAGGAGCGTCGTCTCGTTCTATCGAATGGTGTCAGCCAGTGACGGACGCTCTATCCTGTCACTTATCGTTTGATAAGGCTGACCATGATACGGTACGGGGTCTGGTATTTCCTGATTGTACAATCTAATCGCAAGGAAAGCGCGAAGAAGGACGATCAAAGAATTTTTTTTTTTAGATAAAAAAAACATATATTACTTTAATGAAATTGTTTATTAAATAAATACAATAAAACAGGAATTTTACAACATCTTATTCTAGACTATTTTTGACTCTCCCGAAAATCTCTGATTTTCTGTTTGCACTCGTTTGTCAGGTTCCTCATTATCGCCCGGTTTTCAGCAGAAGGGTGGGCGCTGTAAGTCCTGACAGCTCTATTCCTCCTCGTCTTCAACTTGATCAGCATCTCAGGCAGCGGTCCGTAGCGGGCACCGGCTGGGTTTCGGGCCTCATCGGGGACGCGGTAGGAAGAAACAATACTACGAACAGAACTCTCTGTAAACCTTTGTGCCTCGTAAGTGACGTCGACTGATGGGGCGGCGTCTATTTTCGCAACTCCCAACGTCGAGTCTTCATCTGAAACTTCTGTTGTGACTACGTCGGGCTCGCACTCTTCTGCTTCACTTAGGTCATGGTTTTCTGCGTCAGCCCAGTCTTCTTCCTCACTAGTGCCTTCTTCATCCACCACTCTTACGCTGTCATCTTCCGTCTCGCTTGTGCTTGTGCAGACTTCGACCATGTCTGAGTAGTTGTCTTCCGAGTCGCTTGCGGAGTTGTCTTTCACCTCGCTTACGCTGTCATCTTCCGTCTGGCTTGCGGAGTCATCTTCCACCTCGCTTGCGCAGTTGTCTTCCACCTCGCTTTCGCCGCTGTCCGCCATTTTGTTTGCATCCTCGCCTGCTAACTCACTACGTTCTCCGCATGCCGTCTCGCTTGATGTCACAGGGACCTCATTAGACATGGCACTCAACTGGGCGGCTTGGCGGTACTGCCTTGTCAATGATACAACCAACGCCCCAGTCGCAACAGCAATTTCAGAGCCCAGGCTGGAGACTTCTCGGACATCAGCAGCGGCAAGCCTCGCTTCAATCGCCCGCAGACGGCTAGTGAAGTCTTCTACCTCCCGAAGAAAGAATGCCTGAAGAAAGCCAGGCTTGGTTGTAGTAACCGCCATTATGCCTCCTGCAATGGCATATGCCACGCTCAAAAGCAGACAGCCTGGATACAGGATGTAACTCCAGTCCATTGGTGAAGATGGAGGCCGTGATTCAGAATACGCTTGTAATACTGCTGCGTTGAATTCCACCTCGCTTAAGCTGTCGCCCTCCGCCTTGCTTGCGGAGTAGCCTGCCACAGCGTAGTTGTCCTCCATTTTACTTGCATTCTCGCCTGCTGTTTCTCCGTACGGCATCTCTCTTAATGTCACAGGGATTTCATTAGAGCCTGCATCAGACATGGCTCTGAACTTTTCAGCTTGTCGAAACATCCACGTAAATGATACAACCAACGCCACTGCCGCGTCAGCAATCTCGGAACCCAGATCGCAGAATTCTCGAACATCAGCAGCGGCAAGCCTCCCTTCAATCGCCCGCAGATGGTTGGTGAAGTCATCTAACTCACGCTGAAAGATAGCGTGAAGAGCGCCGGGTAGGGTCGCACTGAACTCCGTTATGCTTCCAGAAAGAGCATGTGCTAGGCCCAAAAGCGGGCAGCCTGGGTAAAGCACGAAACTCCAGTCAATGGGTGAAGATGAAGCCTGCGGCTCAGGTTGCTCTGCTGAAGATCCAGGTTGACTCCGGGGTTCAATGTCTTCAGAATTCGCCGAAGTGGTCGTGTCCAGGCTTGCTCGACCAGGCAGGCTCAGGCGACAAGCTCGATGACTGGCTGGGTGTAATGGGTTTTCAGCTTTCCCACAACTGCAGCAGGCAGGCGGCTTCGACGGGTCCTCGCGGATTCCGACGCCACTGACGAGCTGGCAGAGCTCCATCTCGATGACGGGTTCCGAGTTGAGTGAGAGAACCATGGCGATTGTAGAAAGATATAGAAAAATTGAATTCGAGATTAAGGTTAGCAAGGCCAGCGCGACCTTTTCCGCTCGCAGCTGAGACTGGACTGAGTGTGATTTGCCTCTCGCGCCCTTTTAAAGGTAGCGTCGGTAGACTGAAAATAATAATTCGTTATTATTATCTGATAGAAAAAATATCATTTATGATTATGAATTATGTATTTGAAAATGCATGATTCGTATACATGTTTTTAAATATTAATTATAATTAGGTACTAGACGTATTTTCAATCACATGTTAAACGTTTATATAGTTTTTCTCTTTTTAAATAATAACAAATTAGTAGTGGAAAGATTATTAAATAAGTCAAAATATCTACTTAAGTACTATTTTTGCAACAACAATGGTAACACTTTCGACAGTAAAATAGTTTTTTTTTTAATATAGGTACTACTGTATAGTATCATTAGAGCCCGCCAAAAATCATTTAAACATTTTAGAATTTCCGTAAAAAAATAGTTTCATTATGTATAAATAACACATTTATTAATGAGTATTTAATGTTTTTTTTGGCCGTACTCAGAAAGCAATTTATTATTTTATATTTTGACTTGCGATAAAACTTAAATCATGACGGTAAATTGAAATAACTAATCGCAATAAACTCATGCTCATGACTACACATAACAAGTTGATTACATACTATGAGAACAAAACAAACATGTAAAGCAAGTAATTAAAATCAAAACAATATTTAAACATGTTCATCTTATCATGTATAGAAGATAATTACGTGGCCTGCCATAGGCCACTAGGAGAGCAATAGTAACGCCCGCATAGTATATGACATGTTTATAGATCTCTAAAGATTATCTCTGTCACAATAAATACCGAGTTAATTTCAAATAAGTACAAGGAAAACCTTCAAGTTGAATTTTGTAAGCTAAACGGTCTTATGGCCTAATACATGACACTTTTAATTTTATGATAAATATTTAGCATTAAGGTGTCGATCATTGGGACCTTACAGCTTAAGGCAGAATCTTAAATAACTACTACTGAATAAAATAAAACAAATAATCAACACATTATAAATATATAAATCGCCACGCGCCCCTCAAAATCCAAAAAACTACAGGCGATTTTCGCCCTACATTACTCTTTTGTACCGCGCCGCGATTTGCATGAGAAAGTAAGATAAGATAAGAGAGCTTAGCCTTTAGCCCTGAGATGGCGATAGTATTGTGCGCGGTTTATGCGGCCCCGCGGCACTCGGGGTCTCAGGCACGGAGGGGGATTATCGACGATCGAAGCGTGGTAGATGTTTTTGGGTAATTGTGATTATTTTAAGTTCGTAAAATAAAAATATTGAGAACTAGCTTTTGCCCCCGACTATGTACGCGTGGAACACGTTTATATCGTAGCTCCATATAAACTTGTTTCAACGCCCTAGGTAAGTACCTAATGTAAACCTATTATCATGTAATATATAAAATATTGAAAAGAATCTGAAAACCGTTTGTTCCGAATCGAAAATAGAATGTGAATAAATATGTTTTTTTAAGCATTTTTTTAAATATTTGTATGGAGCAGATCGCTCCAGCCGGCCAACGCTCCATACAAGGGTAAGTATTAATAAAAAAAAACTCGTAAAAAAGAACCTGTGTTTCTTCACATTGTCTCGATTCTGAACAAACTGTTTTCAGGTTTTGCGTTATTTTATTAACTCGTTGTATTATGAATCGGACTGTACTGTCGACTACAAAAATATATACCTATCTATTTTTACTTTATTTCAATGCACTCATGGATAGGCATCTTATGGTAGTCGATTTAACCTAGGTAGGTATATGACAATGTGTCGATTATACGTCTAGAAAAAGATGCCTAATCAGCGGAGAAAACTACACGGATCTTTAACTTTTTTACCCGAAGCTGCTAAGGTAAAGAGAAAGGATAGGTATACTGTTTTCTAGTTTACCTTTGCCCATTTTTGAGGCTGTGGCAATACATAACCAATGGGCATATTTTTAATCTTTTAGCATCGGGAATCTGGGGGCACGGCAGTGACCCCGCCAAGTCGAGCGCGAAGCAAACACTGCCGTACCATCCTTTACTGAAACCATTTCGCCGCGTAGGTCATTTAGTTCTGAAGTTAAGCGAAAGCAAAGTTTCGCATTTAAGACACTCACTCACTCACTCACTCATGATCACCAAAATAAAACTAGTACTTCCCATAAACTCACAGAGCTGAAATTTGGTACAGAGTTAGGGTTTAATGGCCACATAATAACAACTAGGATAATCGAAGATCTGGAGTACCTGGTGATCCTGATTAGAAAACACAAGAGCCCAACCAAACTACTAGAGATATTTATATATCTATACCGCCTTTACAAAAAAATAAGAAAATCTAATAAAATAAATCAATAAGTCCACATTTCTACAAAAACAAGTGAAATCCCATCAAAAACATTCTGTAAAAAACTAGCCAAGCTTCGATGGAGCTGCCTGTTTGTCTCTAAAAAGTAATGAAATCTAGACAAAGTCGTGCCAAGTCTAAGGTTCCTTACTGCGATTTCTTCATTATTTATAGTTAATGTTGTGTGACTTGACCGTTGACTTGTACCTGTGGAAATCGCAGTAAGGAACCTTAGACTTGGCACGACTTTGTCTAGATTTCATTACTTTTTAGAGATAAACAAGCAGCTCCATCGAGACTTGGCTGGTTTTTTACAGAATGTTTTTGATGGGATAAATATTAATTTCTTTTATTTTAGAAAACCATTGCAAACGAATGCAGCTCTATTCAAGTTGAAAATGGTGTAAATCATTTTAAGTCCTACATAGGACTACATACTAGGTTTATACATATAAACCCATGGGCGTAGGATATTTCCAGTTGATAAAGCGTAGAGATACGAGTACATACTGGCATGTCTGACATATTTCTTATTTTTTTAGCTACGGTTATGGTAGGCTAGGGCTTCGTGTAGATACTATACCTATACAAGGTAAAATAGGTATCAAAGGTTATTTATACCTTAACGCAATGAGTTAAAGTCTCTTATTGTCCACTTTTCACGCGATGACGTCTGGTTGTTTCTATGCGAAACCGGTTTACGAATCTGTATGATAGTGATTTACGGCTACTTTTGTTTTTTAAGATGTGAGGGGTAATCACGTAACGTTTCCAACGCGCGTTAGGACAGTCCAACTGTCATTTTGACAATTAAAAATTGACATAGATCTACCGAACGTCGTACAATGCGTTACGTGTTTGACTTGCAGGTTTTATACCTAAAGATGCGTTAGGTTAGACTAGACCTAATATAAGAACAAGTTTTCGTAACTGCCTAAGTATATTTTTTAACATTATACCCCCTTTGTGCGGGGGTCACTTACAATAAGACAATAAGTAAAATAAGAATTTACTTTAAAAAAATACAGTTTAAACCGACTTCGCCAAGCCAAATAAGTATCTACTATGAAAATTTCAAAATTCCCTCCAATGTATAACACATGTTTACCTACCTATACTACGTCACTGCACTTACTACCTTATCTAAATTAAACACCTTGACAAATGAACACCCGTATGCCCTTAATAAAAAATACCAAAATCACTACACGCGTGCCTATAAAATTTGAGGGTTGCCTTCTATATTCCCCATCCCATCATCAGATAATACTGACTTGTTGAGAATTATTGACCACCTCAGGAGTATACTTTTTGAATAAAAAAGAATTTTGAAAATCCGTCCATAATTAACGGAGAAACCGGTGAACATAGAAAATACTTACAATGGAACATAGAACCTCATTTTTAAAAGCCGGTTAACAAAGAGGTTCCTATATAATGTCGGTGTAATACAAGTTTGTACGACCGAAATGTTCCCTTTCCTCATCCACCCCTAACTAGCCTATAATTGTCCCTCAATCAGCCACCATTCCTATGATAAGCCGTAATCAACATGGGCCTCTCATTACAGGTCATTAGTGTTACAGTAATTACCCTTTCCTGTACTTCACGGCAAAGCAATTTAGACCGTAAGCATTTGACTTTGAATTGAGTTTTGAGTGTAACATATCTCAAATTTAGTTAACAACGGAATTTCGACCTTCGCATATGGAGTTTAGGTTTTTTTTAATGGAAAACTATTTTGCGGTTCCTGAACTACCTAGTGTTATTGTAGTTGCCGTGATGTTGCCTACCTAGTTCCGATTGTTGAGAATATCTTCTTACTTCATAATTTCAGCCGAAAGACGTCCACTGCTGGACATAGAGCCTCCCCCAAAGAGTGCCACAATGACCGGTCCTGCGCCACCCACATCCAGCGGACTCCCGCGACCTTTAACAGGTCATCAGTCCACCTTCGGGGGTCTACCCACGCTGCGCCTTCCGGTACGTGGTCGCCACTCGAAATCCTCTCCGCCCCAACGGCCATCGGTTCTACGTGCAATGTGCCCTGCCCACTGCCACTTAAGTTATGGCAAGATAGTGAATATTAATTCATTTTACAAGAAAATTAGGGCTACCCAGTGACGGCGACCAAACACCTTCTAATTCTAACCCAATCTCCTTTAATGGTTTGTGTTGTACCGATCTACATGCGAATATGGCGATGTCTTTGGCGGTTATCATTATCATATACTAGCGACCCGCCCCGGCTTCGCACGGATACTATTTTAATATATTATACACCTTCCTCTTGAATTATTCTGTCAAATATTAAAAAAAACCGCATCAAACTACGTTGCGTAGTTTTAAAGATCTAATATAGGCATCGATCATACATAAGGAACAGAGAGCAGGAAGCGACTTTGTTTTAATACTATGTAGTAAGTAGTGATAGTGATTTTCAATACTACACGGTGGCTTGCGCGCATCCGGCCGACCTGTTTTGTTTTGTTAAAAACCTGATTGCAAGCAGTTACCGATTCCTTTGGAAGCTTGCCACAGGAGTCACAAGTGGTCGAGTCCTTATTTATTTTCGATTCGTTGTTACGCCAGGTAGTGGCCTGTAGGTGTCAGTGACAAAGACAGGTTTCACTGACTCCACTGTCAAGACAGTACGGTAACCACTAACCATCAGATGGGCTTCTCAATGAGCGACATAACTGCAATGTCGTCCTACTAGCTATGACCTCTCTAACTCTAACATAATATAAGATGTTACTTCTGGAGTTTTCAACAATTTTAAATCATAAAAGGGGTAAAAGAAATACAGAATATCGGTCACACTTGTTTATTTGCTTCAAAATATAAAAAATAATAATCAACAATGAAACCAGAAACTATACAGTAATAAAAGTCATAACTTTGCCCGTGACTTTAAATCCTTTTACGAAATTCTGGTCCCTTCGCTTGACACGTCTCAGGGTCACTGATTGTGATCCCGTTGTCCAAAAATCTGGAAGACTGTGAGCGTGAGCGCCGTAATCTGCGCTGTCAGGGCAGCCATTTGTTCCGGGGTGATTGCTGGTAGGCGGGGAGGTGCTGCAACTATGGGGGCTATGGCTTGAGCCTGGTTACCAGACGGTCCAGCCAGAACAGGCTGCTGTGGCCTGAGTAGTGGGGCAGTGGGAGCTGGAGCCAGGCTCCCGGCGAACTGGGGAGCCGGACTAGACAGGTATTCTGATCTGAGTGGTGGAACCATGGGAGCAAGAGCTGTGATGTTGCTGGGAGCACTAGTAATCGGATTCTTCTCCTTTTTGACTGGTCCGCCCCTCCACAGCTCGACATTAATCCAGTAGCCGAGGAGGTCTCGCATTTCAAGGATCTTCGTGTTGTCCTTTCTTCCGCATATCTTGAGGTAGTATAGACCGCCCCCGTAGCGGCTGTCGATTGAGATCAGCTTAACGTGGTCCACCAAGTACCCGCGATCTGTGCAGGCAGCTTTGACTGCATCAGTTGGGATGTTGCTGGGAAGCCCGTGTATACACACGTCGAGTGAGCGAACGACGTACTTCAGACCCGGTTCAGTTACTTCGATGCTCTTCAAGTACTTGATTACGGCATGGTATTCAGGGCCGTCGCGGGGAACGAAGCGGATGCCTTGGTACCAAGCCTCGGAGCACGCCGTTCTTCCCAACTCGTTCGCGATGTTCCCGAGATGTCTTGGCCAGTTGGGGAACGATTCTACCACGATGGCTGGGTATTTGGCGATGCTGGATGGTTCGCTCTCAACTGCTTGGTTTTCGGTAGACCGTTCAGGTTGATGTTCTGACCTGAGTGATGGGAGAGTAGCAGGTGGGGCTCCACTCGTCGCAGCTCTGCTGGTAGAAGTGACTGGTTCATTGAGCTCTGTGTGTTCCATCTCCCTTTTGACTGGACCGCTCTTCCAAAGCTCCACCTTGACTTTCAAACCTAAAAGTTCTCGCATTTCAAGAATCTTCGTATTGTCTTTCCCGCCGCATATCTTTACGTAGCACAGATTCCAACTTATCTGCTTAATTTGGCCCACCACATACCCGCGCTCTGTGATGGCGCCTTCGACCTCCTCAATCAATAGGCAGTCGGGAATTCCACGTATACACACGTGGAGTGGGTTTATGGCGTACTTCAAGTCCGGTTCAGTAGCTTCAATGCTCTTCATGAATTTGACGACGGCATGGTACTCAGAGCCGCTCGGAGAGATGAAGAGGATACGGCTGTGCCTGCATATGGCCTTGAAACTAACGCACTCTTTCCTGAGATTCAAGAGATGCCGGCTCAGGTTGGGGAACGATTCTACCACGATGTCTGGGTATTTGGCGGTGCTGGATGGTCCGCTCTCAACGGCTTGGTTTTCGTTAGACTGCGCAGGCTGGTGTTCTGGCCTGAGTGATGGGACTCCACTCATCGCAGCGCTGCTGGTAGAAGTGACTGGTTCATTGAGCGCTGTGTGTTCCATCTCCCTTTTGACTGGACCGCTCTTCCAAAGCTCCACTTTGACTTTCAAACCTAAAAGTTCTCGCATTTCAAGGATCTTCGTATTGTCTTTCCCGCCGCATATCTTTACGTAGCACACATTCCAATTTATCTGCTTAATTTGGCCCACCACATACCCGCGCTCTGTGATGGCGCCTTCGACCTCCTCAATCAATAGGCAGTCGGGAATTCCACGTATACACACGTGGAGTGGGTTTATGGCGTACTTCAAGTCCGGTTCAGTAGCTTCAATGCTCTTCATGAACTTGACGACGGCATGGTACTCAGAGCCGCTCGGAGAGATGAAGAGGATACGGTTGTGCCTGCATATAGCGTTGAAATTTACGCACTCTTTCCTGAGATTCAAGAGATGCTGGGCCACGTTGGGGAACGTTTCTACCACGATGGTTGGGTATTTCGCGTTGGGTATGCTGGCTGCCTGGTTTGTTGGTGGAGGAGACACGTGGCGTTGAGGATGAAGTCTAAACCACATCTCTGGCGTCTCTCTATATTCCTTCAACTCGGTCTTCAGCCTCACGCAAAGAGCGTTAAGTTGGTTCTTGAGTTTTGGGTCTCTGGTCCGCTCCCATAGCTTCCTCAGTTGGCGTTTCTCTGTGATCATTCTCTGAAGCCTGGGTGGAAGAGAACCTCCCTCGGAATATTGTGGTTGTCTTGTCGACTCGTAGTTATCTAATGTAGGTTCCATTTTGTTGCCACGAAGCGGCACGGTTTCGAATTTCTTGAGCGACGTCCGGAGTACAATACGGGTAAGGTAAAGGGAGTTCAAAACGCGTCCGAACTCGACCGCTGACGTGGTTCGAATAAACAAAATGGCGGCCGCCCGCGTTATCTACATTTTACAAGCGCACGACACACAGGTGACCGTTAGAGTGAGAGGGGTAGACATCATGCTTTGCTAACCCTAACGAATAACTTGATTTCGCTAGTTCATATTTAGCGTTATTATTTGTAATTAAATTCAACCATCAGATATCGCCAGTTGCAGATTTGACAATATATACTGAATTGATAATTAAACCAGTTATTAAATAGCGGTAGACGCGTAAAATAAGGTAGCAATTATTACCAATGAATTAGGTATACTAGGTACAGAAAACAGATAATGAATACCGAAGCGACATTTAAGGTATTAATAATCTGTTTTTTGTAGTAATATAACTCGTTTAACTAACCTTATGTTTTTGTAAACAATACATATTTTGCAGGCAAGTGAACAAGATGTACCTATTTCTATTAAGTATAAAAGTCCAACTCAATAACTGCTCCAGCGTGTGGGGTTGTATGCAATTGTTAATGTTACCTACGTTTCTGTGTAATTAATTGTATGGTATACCTTTGTAACAAAATGACGCATGAAGGGTTCGTGAATGTGCCTCTACTGCCTGCCTCCTGCCAGATTTTATATTCTTGGTGAAACAATAATTAAACAAAACTAGACAAGCTTTAATTTAATTTCACCTGTCCCGATGTTTGTAATCAAAAATCTTGCAAGTTTGACCCACTTCCCGGTGACCGATTGTTAAATGTTGGGTATAAGTCATGTATAAGTATAGTTTGGATGACAATTCAATATTATGGTACCATCGAGCTAATCTGATGATGTTGACAGAAGGTGGCCATGGGAATTCGGTACTTAACCGACGTCAACCTAACCCCGTTGAGTTTGGGCTCGTTAGAATCGTCTCAATGAGTTGATGATGGTATACAGAAAAGTACAGTCGGCAATAAAAGATTGTACCATTTTTTAAAATAAACTTGTTTGAAGTTCTATTTCGGTACACTCCCATTTAAAGTAAAATAACCAGCTGGTCGGTCACGTAACGCATTTTACGCGCGTCAGGTATATATGACCCGCGATGTCACTTTTTGTATCGGAAAGTGACGTTGCATTGTTCTAGCGCTCTTTCGTAACGATGTGTTTTTGTTTACCCCTCACAGGTAGAAAAAGTTAGGTTAGGTTAGGTAGTTAGCACTTATCAATGAGATTAAAAATTACCACTCATGGTATTTTTGTGGGAATAGCCAGCTAGTTATTTATGACCATATCTTATGATAGTAATAGGTAGGTATTCCTACTAATATTAGTTAAGTACTAATCATAATTCTAGGAAAACGCATGATCGCTTATTATTAGTATTAATATTTAAAAAACAATAACAACGCGGTGGAAATAATAGAATCTAATTTGCCTTCTTGCAAAGTTTGAGGTAAATGCAGCCATGTGCTAATTATTATCATCCCAAGTACTTACCTAACAAAGTGTATGCACGTGGATACAACATTTGTGTACATTTACACGTAGGTATATTTATATTATACTAAAGTTTGTTAATATATCAATTTGATTTGGTCGAATTACTAGTTAACTTGGACGAACTGCCTAGAGTCAAATCGAGTTGGTGATGTTTTACAACTGTAGGTATGTACCTAGTTTTGACGAGTTTTGAGTTGATGTTCCTCCGTCTGAAGTATATAGATATTTATGGCACAAACACTTACCGGTTCTTCAATATTTTATCTACATTTGCACGAGAGTTTTTTTCTAGTTTTATGATTTATTCAAAAATGGTCCAAAAAAGCTATGTTTTCAATATTAGTATGTTGTTTATGCACTTTTATATATGTAATCTAAATATAACTATTCCTTATTGACGTCTCTAACAACCCATAAGAGATTTCATTTCTATCTCATTTTCACTAAAGTTCCGTCCAAAAAACTGGTATGTAACTTTGTACGCCTGAAATTGCCAAAGTTTGGTGCCATTTCTCCCGAAAACTGTGAGTTTTGAAGTAAATATGGGATACTATTTCGATAAACCTCGTTGTTGTTGATACGATAAGCCACAAGAAACACGAAAACACCGACAGTTACAGATCGAAGGTCACTGTGGGAGCTTAAAGATATGTTCTCATTGGGCTAGCTCGATTTGTGTAAGATTGTCCCCTGACATTTTTTTAAATCATTTATCTATGATAACACTTTTGCATCCTACTGTGGCGTAAACCCACGAGAAAATTAATGGACTGTATACTGCGTTATTCTAAAAACCCCGATGAACCCAAATACCCACAAAGAAAGGAGAGACCGACTTACCCGTCGCTGTCGTCACCACAACGTGGAAGGGGCGCCCCTCTTCTGCTCCCAGTGCACTTGTATATAATTGGTTGTTAAATATATTTAATACTTATTTTTATCCATAGCTGTTTTGCGTAATTAATATTTCTTCAAGACTTTTCTCAACACTGACACTTGACGGATTGTGTCTATCTACCTACAACACCTACTAATATTATAAATGCGAAAGTTTTATATTTTGTTTTTGGAAAATACAGGTTGCAATAAAAGCTATAGCCTCAAAAAGTTATGTTTTGATACCTAGTTCATTCACATGTTTCTGACAACTCTACTGTGTATCTATTACCAATACACGTAGGGCCTACTGATGTTTATGCTAAGCTTCACTTGTTTCATGTACTTATATGTTAATCCCCAGACAACAATGAAGCCAATAAAGGGCATAATATCATAAAACATGTAAAAATACCTCCAACTCTATACAAAGGCCCCATTAAAACTTTTACTCTTTTAGCGAGTCTATTAGACTTCATCATCGTCATCATCATCATATCAGCCGAAAGATGTCCACTGCTGGACACAGGCCTCCCCCACAGAGTGCCACAATGACCGGTCCGGCGCCACCCGCATCCAGCGGACTCCCGCGACCTTTACCAGCTCATCAGTTAAGTCAATAGGTAAAGGAGATAATAATCTACTGTGAATTAAAGCAAATATAACCGTTGTCAAATTAAAAAGTCGAGGTTAAACGTCTTTTACGTGTGTTGTAGTTGCAGTTCGTGAATATTTTAAATCGAAACATAAAATAAACTAGGTTGTTTTAACGACAACTCCTTTTTTGGAATCCTTGGACAAAACGTAGCATTAAATACGTGATTACATTTAACGACAAAATAACATAATTTTGCAATAACGAACATTAATCGCACATAAATAATAGCATGTTTAATGTAAACATTAATTGGCTCTCGGAACCGTTTAATTGCCAACAGGAAGGATTAAAAACAAATTAAGATGAATACCGGTATACTTATGTTGGCCGAATTGCATCAGAAAAGTCCATTCAAAAAGAAACTCTATCGTCAAAGGTTGAAGATTCAAATTCAAATTACAGTTTTTTAAAAAGTCGGCCACATTAAATTTACTCAATAATATTGCCGTATTTCCAAAACTAGGGCGATTTAAACTGGTACAAATATGGTTGAATGGTAATTTTAAAGTAAAAGCCGTACCAATCAATTCTCTTAAAGCTCTATAAATTCTGAAACGAAAGTTGATTACGGTAATTTTAATCTTTGCTGACATTTAAGAAAAATTTGCTTATACAATCTACCTCCCGAATACCCCCGTATTTGGTCCTTTGAACCGGATTTTATTATTAACAAGACTGTGCTATCTATCGTACTTTAAACGACTAGCAATAATTGCAAACAACTCAGGCAAAGCCACTGCATAAAATACAGCTTATGCCCGTTCAGATAAACCATCGACAGACTGTATGCTAGAAATAATTATGCTAAAATGTTATATTACATAATTACAAGAGCCTGAACTAACATTCCCTGTGTTTAAAGCAAGAAAAAAATAAAATATATTTTTGAACATGAACTTGCAATCTTATGGTACACATTATACCTAGTACTAATTGAAACCAACATTTTAATATAAGTAATAATGAAACTATAACCTATTTATATTATTCACAAACCTACCTAAATATATTACATATTGGTACCTAAACTAGGTATTTACCGGTGTTTAAGGTCGGGATTTTTGTGCTATTAGTAGGTATAGTAGAATAAACTCAAAAAGAGAGTTGATGTTAAATCGTATCGAGATGTCAAAGAGGTTGCGTCAGCTGGGAGTCATATTAGATGGACGGCCGAGTACTTTGAGCTAAAACGACCAGAGCTAAACTAAATAATTATTCTAGTTTATACAAGTTTATTCTAGGACAGGGGGAATTTCGCGCATATGGAATGCCAATTTATGAAAGTGTGTTACATATATTATGTTTCTTAAAATATAACGCCGTTAGCCTGCGAATACGAAACGACTACGAAAAAACGTTTTGCAGGGTCTTCGTACCACCTTAAATAAGGAGAAAGAGAGAGCTGTTGCTAAGTGATCAAAAAATTATGACAACAGAACTTCAGTTTCGAGTTATTGGCTTGTACGGTGAGTGTACAGTCGAGTTCTAAAATATGTGCACGGACAAAATATGTAAACAAAACTTTATTTTGAAGGGCATAAGGTTGCTCCGATATTATTTAGCCTTTGGGAACGTACATATATATATGAACTGGACTGTACGTAACATCTTCACGCATCATCTCAACGCACTTCTACTCCTACACTTTTATTTGACACAACATTTGCGTGGCCGCGCTGGTGGACCTAATGCTTAAAATATCTGAATGGTGATTTATGGTTGGAGATCTCTATGAACTTTGAACCATTTTACTTCGATATATTATTTGTAATGATAAAACTTTTGTCGCGTTTCTCGCAATCATGTTATTTTCCGTAGCATGTTATAATAGGTGAAACATTGCAAATATTTGTTAGTATAGCAGAATGCAACCCATTTTTAAACCTTAAAAAACAACAAAAAAAGACTAGAGTTAGTATATATGACTATATAGGCCTGCCTAAAATATTTTTTATGCAAGCTGTGGAAATCCGCCACTGACAGGTAGAAGACCTCTTTTATTCTAATGTTTGAACAATGTGTAACTTATTTCTTCGAAGCCTTTTATGAAGTGTTTACAACGCATTGTGTTTTCAATGAAATAACACACGCCCGTAATATTTCAAGGTAAGTACCTAACTGAATAATTTCAGAACCTTCGGTTCAAAAGATTCGGCCTAAACAAACTTAGATACTAACAAGAATATGCGAAGTAAACCAAACACAATATACTTAAAACCCACTTTTAAAGTCCAGTAATATTATAAAGATCCACCATTGTTGCGCGAGGTTACGAGGCTTCACCAAGGAAAAAATCACCATTAGCATGGCTAGCTGCGCTCGCGCATATTAGCTTCCTATTGGTCTATTTGTCCTGGCTCATCGCCTCGCAACCTCGCACAGCGCTGGTGGATACTCACCCTTACTGCGAATATTTAAAGGTTAGGTAAACTTATATTATAAATGCTAAAGTATGTCGGTCTGTCTGTTACCTCTTCACGCTTAAATCGCTGGACCGATTGTGATGAAATTAGGTATAGAGATACGTAGTTTAAGTCTCGGAGAAGGACATTTTCTTATCCCCGAAATCATCTTTGTATGGACTATGGATCTATAATAATATAAACGATATCCACGCGGGCGGGGTCACGGGAGAAGCTAGTTGTGTTATAGGTATAGGAATAAAAAATAGCTTTATCTCCTGCTCAGGAACTTTAATTGACGAGTAGCTCTGCACGTAGGAGGTTAATTCCGGGTTAAATTTAATGAATAGTTCCAGTAATTATTAAAATAGAAGACAGCTTTAAAAATTAACTACGTATGCTTGCTGTTAGAACTGTGTAGAACTAAGTGTACATTTCGTCGATGTATGATTGTTACTTAATCACGTAAAAACGGTTGCATATAATTATTACCATGGACCAATACATGGGACGCTTTTCATCCCAGAAATTAAACCCTAGGGGGATGAAATTGAAGATGGTGTTGGAATTCAAGGAGATCGCGGGAAAATGTAAGTTATTCTAATCCTACTAATATTATAAATGCGAAAGTTTGGATGTTTGTTACTCAATCATGCCAGATTTGGATGAAATTTGGCACGAATTATATACTGGATTTACAGAATAGTTTTTATCCCGTGGCCACGTAGACGAAGTCGCGGGCGGGAGCAAGTTTAGAAATAAACACAATAGTACTACTGTTGCGTTGCGGTTATTATAAGTAGGTGTATGAAACACTGTTGTGCGTCCATTTAAATCATTAACGCCGTATTATTTCCTTGAGCGTATTCATCGTGCCTATCATCGTAATTAATACCTATGTGTGTTGATTAAATTAATTAACGCAAATGAATCTACGTAGGACGGTGTTAGCACACACATGTTTTTCATAGCCTATGGGCATATACGTGTGTCATAATGTAAACGTCAACGTCATGCAGTGAACAAAGAGAGGTATATATTTTAGTTAGACCTTATTTATGTAGTCTGTACTTACTACTTACCGCCATCTTTTATGTCTGCATAAGTATTTGATTGTGCGTATAACATATTTGCGCGTGGCCTAAGGCTCTCGGCTACATTGACCTCAAACAAAACTCAAATACGGTGAAATACATAGTAATCTAATGAGATTTCTATAATCAGGTATTAGAAACCCCAAAATATGGCTCTAAAGCCACCTAACCCACTTAACGCCGAGTATTATGTTTTATTCAACGACTAACTTTCATATAACCAATTAGTTTACCATAATTAAACTTAAAAGCGGTTTAAATGGATAATGCCGTGAATTATGAATGACACACTTTTTATCAATATAATGATTTCTCTGATATCTGGGGACACGGCAGTGCCCCCACCAAGTCGAGTAAAACAGCGGCACGGCCGTACCATCCTTTTCTCGAAGCAGTTCAGGCCATTTTCGACCCCCCTAAGTATAACTTCGTTGTGTATAATACTAGAAGCCTGAATTTTCAGTAACCATTGTATAAACACGATATACTACAAGTTGTGTGATTTAAAGTTACAGAATTTCATTTAGCAAGCAAATAAAGATTAATATGAATGCCGGAGACTTGACCCTACGAAATATCTCACGACTTTTTACGGTGGAAGAGTTTGAGCACATTGCACAGAATATACAAAATATAATAAAAACTTTTTAACAAAAAAATTAGACCGCCGAAAAAAACTGAAAAGCAAAAAATAATAAACCTTTCTTATTTAGTTTAATAATTAAGTTCTTAAATGAATCTAAGTGTACCTAAGTAATTTTGAGTCGGCGCCAAACAATCATATAAATATTAAACCCTTTTTATTAACCCTAATAACTAAGTTCTTAAATTAATCTAAGTAAGTAATTTTGAATTGGCGCCGACTCAAAATTAATTAGGTACACTTCGATTCATTTAAGAACTTAATTATGAAACTAAATAAGAAAGGTTTATTTTTTTTTGCTTTTCAGTTTTTTTCGGCGGTTTAATTTTTTTGTTACAAAGTTTTTATTTTTCAATTTTCTGTGGCTTAGTTTAGTTAATTACTGACTAAATTACTAGTTACTTACATGCAATATTTTTGATTACTCTCTGCATATGTGGTCATACAGTTCAATGAGTAAGTGAACAATCAATCATCCCCTGTTCTCCTACCCTTAGGGTTAGAATTTTTATTTAAAATTTATGTGGGACCAATTTCGAGGTATACCCTTTCTACTAAAAAAAGAATTATCAAAATCGGACTACTCTCTAAAAAGTTATGCGTGGTCATACATAGAAAATATATATATACGCGTTGACTTGAGAACCTCCTCCGTTTTTTTCGTCGGTTAAAAAGCAGAACTTTTAATAAGTATGTAAGTCGTAACGTCTTCTCTTCACTGATTTTGCAGTGCCCAGCAGGGTCCACAATTAAGTTTTATTCTTTTCACTTTGCAACTTAAACTTAAGTTTACCTAAAACCCTGTAAACTAACATTGTGGAATGCAATATATGATTGAGTATTGAGTTTCGAGACTTTGCCTCTTTTTTACGTGGAATGTTTTTTTTATGGGATCCTATTTACTGCATCATCATGATTTCCGTGGTCGTTTTGATAAGGTACAATTGTATGTATTACTATAGCCTTGAGAAGCCTTTTCATTCTCAATTAAATGAAAATGTTCAACATGTAATGTCAAACTAAATAATAGCAAAAAAATATATAATATCACTAAGTCCATTTTACTAGTAGAGCTGTGGTCGCTCCTATACAAACTTTCAACCCCCATTTAACTCTCTTAGAGGGTGAGTCCGGGATAAAAAGACTCATTACAATTTTTAAAAGTAACATTCAGACTTACTTTTTAATAATACGACTGCTTTGAAGATACTGGCATGTGGTAATAACCTTTTGGGTTTTGGATTTCACAACATATTAGCAGTGGTTAAACCTAAAATGGTTATTATGTACTTGGTAACCGTCTTATCTACGAAACAAAGGGATTAACGATACGAGGAATATATATTATTGTCGTATTGAGGCTAAGTTAGGCGGATTATGGTGCTATTTATTGTATTATTGTTACTTGTTATTATACTCGTACAGATAAAGATAAGGAAAATAACATGTCCACACTTACCTATAGTAGATGGTCTTTCCACTAGATTTACCAAGTTATAGTTAAAGGCTAAATACTAATATTAAGTATTTATAAACAATATTATAACGTTGTGGACCTTAAGGATAGGCAATGCAATTTAGAAAGAATCCATGGAAGCCAGATACCATTAAGACAGCCATGGCAACATGTTTGAAAAAGCCGAAACACAGTCGCGGCATGAAAATATTCGTCAATCTTGAATATTAAACTCATCGAAATAAAGTCGGAAACTGTCAAGCCTTTTCTTTCATCGACTATACTTATGCCCTTTTCTTTTCGAGTTTAGTCTGCAACATTGTAGTATTATGCGGTCTCCAGGCGATCATTTATGGCCTGTCACTTAATTAAAATAGCATCACGAGTTGTCAGCCTGCCGACTTGCCGATCACGGGTCCACTGGAGGTCACTTAGACACATACATATGGCATTCCAAAGTTAATGTTTATTTGCCGCGCCAAGCGGCGCGGTAGCCGGGCGTCACTGTCACATCAGTCTTCGTTCGGATGGTGCATACCAATGAGTTTTTAGGAACATTGTATGGAACATCTTTTGATATTTACCATTCAGTATGTATTGAATCAAACGCTAGTGGTACCTCTACTACTCTTTACTAATTGAGCGCTTCCGTACTTTAGACTACACATTGAGCCGTTGACCCCGATTGCTTTCTATGACAGCAGTCGTCTGGAATGCGAAGTGCAAGTGTCAGATTGTCCCTGATAATTGCAACGAATTAAACCTGATTGAGACTTGATATTTCGGTATCAGCTATTTATATTCAATGTCTGTCCAACCTGTTTGTAAATGAAGAGAAATCGAACGAGGATTCCACTAAATTATAGTTTAATTGTAATAATTTATGTTAAAAACACGATTTATAGGAAATGAGGCGGTTGATATTATTTCTCGCAGAGTGACGTCACGTTCTGGGAAAACATTCCGTCATGTATTGAACACAAGGTTCTTGATTTCACATAGCAATAACCGTAGTCATGTTATAAGCGTTAAATGGTACCTGAGCGTTATAAATCATTCGAAATTATAATAACTACCTCGTTCCATCATGAGAATTTTAATGGAAAAGTTCGTCTAAGTTAAGAATTTTATCAATCGTATAAGTGATTCCGGGGCTCCCTTTTATACAAACTTACCAAGCTAAATCACACAGACTTTTGTTTATAATTTATTCATTTATTTGTTTATTAGGCAAGGTAACAAAATGTAAATTAAGATGTACACATAATTTAACATACCTAGTTCCCTAGAAACGTTACTGAATTTACATTTCTATGACTACCATGAACAACATGTTAAATAAAAAAAATTAACACTTTCACTGCCACGAACCTAGCGGGCGCCTACACCGTAGTCGCTCTCCGCTACTTACGAGAAAAACCGCGGGATCAGCTACGAGCGTAGCGAGTAGCAATTCTTGGCAGTGAATGTGTAGATTGTCTAACTACTAAGTGACAGTGATCATATTTGAGATCACATGAGACCGTGAAGGTTTTGTAACACTACTTTTAAATTTATTGAGACTTAAACAAAATATATCAACATCCTTACATATCTTATTGAAGGATGTGCACGCGTACCGCGTAACGAAAACGAACTCCGTTTGTGTATCTTTATCTCTGTTGCACTTGCCTATTCGAGCGACAGAGAGCGAGATACACGAACAAATTTCGTTTTCGTTTCCCGGCAGCGCCCCAGGTATTGAAAGATATTGAAGCTAAGTATCTGAAACTGAGCTGGCCTGCGACATAATTTAGAATACGATTACACCCGTTATGTATTTAGAATACGATTACACCCTGTATGTTATTAATATAAGCATTCTTTGAACCTCAATTCAATGTTTTTGTATGCCGATTCTTGGCAAAACATAGTGAAACAGTAACAAAGACCACCTCTTACTTTAAAAACCACAGATATAGGAAATAATAAGGAGATCGGAAATGCTGCGCGATTTGTATTTAATATGCCTATCGCAATTTCTTGAATTCGTGGTTTGATTTGAAATAAATAGCATTTAATAGTATTTACTTGTGAAAATTGATCCATTGGTGTCGAAATTAATCAAATCACTTCGATGTTTGCAAGTAATTAATGCACAACTCGGCATTTTGGCAATAAACTTTCTCGGTGGACAACGGACGGTAAATGTATGGCGGCTTGTCCGCTCTATAGTATGTTATGCTCTGAGTTAAAAACCCTGATATAACTTATAAGCGAATTTCATTACAATTACTCTCAAGTACCTATTAAATAAAGTAACTAAGTGATCGTAAACTATGCCTCAGTAATTTGAAATGTCTGTGTTCGGATGGCAATTATCTGGAGGAAAGTAATTGCGTTACAAATTCTATAGCGTTCATTAGATGGCTGTGAATAGGTAGATTGCGATTAGAGCGTGAAACGGGAGAACTTATTTTATGATTACTCGATGTTATATTGGGAAAATAAAGTATAAAATACAGTTAATCACCTATTAGTAGGTACAAAATATCAAAGCACATTATCATACATAAGCGGAATCGAACATAAAAATCATAATTGATGCAAAGGATATAAATACAATTTATAAGTATTATTGGGGTGCACAATTAAAGACTTCTTCCACGCAATATTTTCTTTCTTTACTATCATATATAGTCTAAAGAGTTGAGAGGTATTCAATTATTATTTTCGCAAGGCAATGGCAGCTATATCAATGGCATCATTACCTACTTCTTAGAGACTGTCTAGGTGACTGTGGTGTGAAAGTACAGACCATTTTTAGGGTTCCGTAGTCAACAAGGAACCCTTATAGTTTCGCCATGTCCGTCCGTCTGTCTGTCTGCCCGTCTTCGGCTTAGCTCAATAACCCGAAATACCCGAATAACCCGAATAGAAAACTGCAATTCGGTGTGGGTATATAAACCAATCACGCTGACAAAACAGAAGAATAAAATCCTAACAAATTTTTTTTTGGGGTACCTACATGTAAGTTGGTGATGTCTTTTTTTTTCAACTCAGTTATGCGTTTGCGAGATAATGGGATTTAAAGCCCTAATTAATGTTCGAGTCATGTTTCCCCCCCCCCCCCCCCCTGCCGGCGAAATGGCTACTACTGGGGACGTGAAAAAAATCGTGGCAATAGTACCTACATATATAATGAATTTAAAAGGAAAACTATCACAGTTAAGTAGACATAACTAGTTAACGAGTAGTAGACATAACTAGTTAACTGGTAAGAAATGCACTTAATTTCGGGTGCATACCTAAATTGTCATTGGAATTTGAACCTTTTACCGTGGACGGTAGAGTTGCTTTTTCACGGCACGTTATCTTCAATAGAAAAAAACCTCGTCCTTCAGGTGATCGCTAACCGAAGGTGGTCGCGTAACCGGCGAAACGACCCTATACATTGGTGATGTACGATTATTTATGAGGGTAAGCTATAATAAAAACCCCAAAAGCCCCTTTTAAGTCCACATTCTGTGACAGACTGGCAACTACGGAACCCTACCCTGCGCGTGGCCCGACACGCACTTGGCCGCTTTTTACCATAACGTTTCAGCTAATATTCGACGCTTTATCCTGTCATACATAAATGAAGCTCTGCTCATTCATTTATTTTAAAACGCGCAAAGACGCCGATCAACTTGATGTAATAACAAGTTAGATCCATCATACCACTGCATTAATGGGTTGGGTAAGAGTCCGTTTCCACTAGTCGGCCGTCGGGCCCGGATTTTAATTGGATGTTCCAGTGGGCTGAACATTTTATATGAACCTAACACTTGCCCAACACCGATTTTGTGTCGGCGCACAAGAAACGAGTGTGTTGCCAGCCCTCCACGTCCGGCAAAATAATCGTGCCGGATCGCTGCTCGCCTTTGAGTAAGTATGACGCTGTTCACAGTACTCGGATGCCGCAACCAAAGCCCCTCAAAGTAGTTTCTATCGTGGCCTACAAGCGACTTGTGTCATCTGAAGCGCCGACTCCCGATTAAAATTCGAGCCGTCGAGTCGACAAGAGGGAACGGGCTTTAACATAATTCACAAGGTGTTCAAGCCCTAAGCAATAAAGTTCAAATTCGAATAACAATTATCAGTCTTATACTGTTATGTAGTAGGATTGATAGAGCAACGAGTTGATCGTGGGCATTCGATTGATTGGCTATTAATACTGGCTTTGATTGATTGATTATAATAGACGACGTCGGTTTTGATTCACTGTTAACTGTATGTAATGTAATGTGAGTTAGATTACACGGTCTGACATGCACATGGAAAATACCAACTGGGTCAGACTCGTACAGAGTCAGGTTTAATTTGTAGGGTTCCGTACCAATGTTGGTTTAACGGAACACTGCACTCCGAGTCAGCCCGTCTGTGATAGCAGTTTTATTAAAGACCTTTTTTAGTTATAATACAATTAAAACGCAATATTACCCATCTTATTTTTAACAAGCTGTCCAACGAACCCTAAAAGCATAGGTTTACCGAGAAAAAAAATCTTTTGATGTAGCAGCAGATTAGTTAGTAGCAGCCAAATATATCGTAACACATCCTTACTCCTATATCGTAATAAAGACCAATATTTTTGAGGTGTTCCGATATATTGGGCTACTTTGGCTGCTTCTAATTATATGATGCTGACTATACCTATGGAGACTAAACAAATGTAGATTTAAATGTTATTCTTTCGGCGTGGTTGATTTATTATACCCATGCCGAATTATATATTTCTAGTAGAAAAGGTTACTGAGCTAAGCCGCAGACGGACAGACGGACATTGTAGGTTCCTTTTTGACTCCGTTAGTATTAAAGATAATGAACACTCCATTGGGATTGTTATGGATCGTTCAACTGATCGTGCCAAATTCCATCAGCGCAGAAGCCCGACCTCTAACCTACGCTAAGTCACAGAATAAATAATACTTGAACAATAAATGCATAAAGTTTATATAACTTTCAATTGAGTGGCTAGAAATACGTGGAAATCAACTTCCCTTGATCCGACGCAATCAGACGTACCTAATGCTTTCCGAGAGCAAATAGGCACATGAATCACTTTAGAAAAACCCAAATTGCTTTATGGTAAACATAATTTCCATTCGTTCGTATTGATGGAATTTTTTCCGATATTCCAAGGATTCACTGAGACACCTCCAATTAGGATTAGGAAACGCTGATGTTCAGCGGTGTGGTTGGCTCCGCTATAGCGACATAGTTTCCACATAGGGTGACCAGATGTCAGGAATTTTCCTGACATGTCAGGAATTTTAGACATATGTCAGGAATGCGGCCGGAAAAAGGAAATGTCAGGAATTTTCGGCAAATAAATGACAATAAAATTTTATACACTGTAAACTTTTATTTTTAATCACAAAAACAAAAAAGGTAAAGCCACAAGTACTTTGGAGTTTCATAAATGACTTATAAATAATCGTAATTATCTTTTTACGATATAGACATAAATAAATCAAGCGAGCACGAGCGCGACAAGCTCGTGTCAGGAATTTTGGCCGAAAATCAGGAATTTTGTCAGGACTTTTGAAATTTGTATCTGGTAACCCTATTTCCACATCGCTTTACGCTTAAATAACTCACACGGGTTTATCAAGAATAACTGGGTCTCGAGATATGTACTAACGACAACCGAACGTCGCCGGTCCAATCGATTAGGATGCTATTTGGGTTTTCTGATTACGTTCATATTAAGAACGAAGTAATTAAATTATAATTCAACGATCCTGTTTATAAATTGATCCATTTTAATCTTATTCTAAGGGAATAAGACTCATAATTGCTTGTGAGCTTGTCTGCTTGTATGCGCGTGAGCGTTGTAGAATGCGACAGCTGTCTTGGAGTTGATGTAAGAGGTATCATTACCAAAATATGTATTGGAATTTGGAAGTAGTATTGTCATCGGGTAAACGTTGTTAATAACTTTATATTAACTTGCCTTTATAGTTAGTTACTTCGTTCGTCTGTGTGTGGGTCATGCGAGCCATTAAACCAACGTCGAAGTCCAATCAAGTTGTTGATTGATTAAATTTTAAGATGATTGCGCGGGGTCGGCTACAAAACACTTGTACAGTCGCCATCAGATATATCGGAGCGGCCAAAGTGCTCACAAATATCTGAACACGCTCTAATGCCTTGATAATAGAGCCGTGTTCAGATGTTGGCGAGCACTTTGGCCGCTCCGATTTATCTGATAGCTACTGTACCAAAAAAAAAAAAAGTTTTTCTAAGTATTGTATAGTTAGTCTCTTCTTAATTCAGGGTTGATTTATTTATGGATTTAGATCACTAAGCGTATTTAAAAGAGGAAAAGTCAGTGAAATTGTAGCTTTGTAAGTTAATAAGTTTCTACGTTTTAGTTAATCTTCGGACCCCTTATACGATTTCAAAAATTCTTTCACCAACGTGTAGAATCGAATTTCTGGATGGTTATCCATACTAATATTAAATGCGAAAATGTGTCTGTCTGTCACCTCTTCACGCTTAAATCGCGGAACCGATTTAGATAAAATTTCGTAAAGAGTTTTTTTTTGCCCCGGGGAACATTCTAGTTTTTATCCCGGAAATCATCCCTTAAGGGAGTCAAATGGGGGGGTGAAATTTTGTATGGAGCTACGACGATATAAACGAGTGCCACGCGGACGGAGTCGCGGGCAGAAGCTAGTAGGCTATGTTTTATCCTTCGGGTTTACCGCGTTCTTCTCACTACACACGGGAAAAGCCGCACGGGCAGTTTAGTTAGGTATCATATAAAGGGAAACGAGCAGACGGATCACCTGATGGTAAGCGATTCCCGCCGCCCATGGACACCTGCAACACCAGAGGTGTTGTGAGTGCGTTGCCGGCCTTTAAGGATGGAGCTCTGGGAACCTTACACACACAACACTACAATACCTACGGAATAGGCAGCAGTGCTATTATGGCTGTGGTCTAAAAGTTTTGGTATTTCTATCGTTATGAGTTTTTAGACAGGGCACATGAAATTCAATTTTCAGTGCCACTTATAGCAATTGTTCTTAACTAGGTTTAAATATTGACAAATGTAGGTAGGTAGTTTCTTTGATAGGTCGGTTGTGTCTTATACTCATTCAAATGATCATTGACGACGACGAATGATTGAGTGAAGCTGCCTACGAAGCCGAGGGTCCTGGGTTCGAATCCCGGTAAGGGCGTTTATTTGTGTGATGGGCATGAATATTTGTTTCTAGCTCTTAGATGTTTTCTATGTATTTATATCTATTAAAGTGCGGTCGAAATCAGCCAGGATGCCTTCATCAAATATACTTACGTCATCTAGTAGATTCAGAATCATTTATTGCTTATTGAAAATTTACATTATATTTACCATTTTTCTTTGTACATAAATAACAATAATAATTAAACAAGGACGGATAGAAATACTTATTTAAAACAATAATGATCGTATAGAAATGTCAAAATTGTAATAAAATGTCAGAACTAGAAAAATAAAAATATACGTATAACTAGGGTCTCCTAGCATAATGTCGGGATGTCAAAACATGTCAATTTCATGTCAAATAAATTAATAAAAATACATATATGTCAAACGTACAAGAAATATAAAAACGGAAATTACAGCAACAATAATAACACCAAAAATAATTTATAATAATTAAAGTCGAAACAATAAAAAATATTAATTTTAAATATCATCAAAAATAAATTGCCTAAATATTGTTTTTGTTCGGTGAATTCCTTTACTGAATAGGGGCTTAATTTAGTTCTTTTTAAACTTGTTTCGTAACTTAAAAATCACAAAATAGCAGAACTATGAACGACATTGTTTCATCTGCGAAGGTGAAATAAAATAGAAACAAAGAAATCACCGCTAGGAGCAATGCGTTTGGCCGAATCTATCAAAGGGCGCCTAGGCGGTCGGTGCGGAACTAGAATATATATAATAATATAATCTGTGGCGTATCACTAGTAGAGCGAGTGGTTGACAAAACAATTGGTATCTTATATTTACACAGATATAGTTGTATATGTATGTACGCCCTACCAGGGTCCATATGAGTCCAAATGTACCTAGTTACTAAGACCTGTACAAAGAATCGCTAAACTGAAGTGGCAGTGGGCGGATAGGTTCTTAAGTGGCTACCACGTATCCGGAAGGCGCCCCCCCCCCCACAAGGTGGAATGATGAACTGGTAAAGGTTGCGGGAGTCCGCTGGATGCGGGTGGAGCAGGACGGGTCACTTTGGCACTCTTTGGGGGAAGCCTATGTCCAGCAGTGGACGTCTTGCGGCTGATATAATCTATATCAAAAGATTTTTGTAAAACCCTGCTGCAATTTTTAGTTAAGTATTATAGCCTATGTCACTTCGTCAGCGTCACCAAAATCCATCCATCCGTTTGGATAACCAGTGGAATAAAATTTCCTTGTCCATCATATACATACACACATACACTCGAGAAAAGCATAAACCTCCTTCGGGGTCAGTCGGGTAAAAAGTGAGCCAACGTATCAAAAGTACTTATAATCCAGAGGTATATCAACTGTAGGTACCATTAAAACTTTTGAAATCTGCACGCGCTGACACACACCGAAAACGCTCTACTTGTATTAAACGGACATATAGACTATGACGTCACCATCCTTCTCTGTGCGTCTACTGTGGACTGTGGAGTTACCCCCATATTCATAAAACTTAAAGTGTCTCCGCAAATAAAATGTGTTTTGTCCCTTTCTGACGAACACAAAATGTCAAAGTGACAGATATATAGGCAAACCAATTTTAACGCCAATTTAGTTAAAGTAGGCATCTAGAACGTTGATGAATACGACTCTGTCATTAGTTTGCAATTATCTCCTTAAAATTAGCGTTTATGAATTAAGTCCATACTTGTCAAACAAAATATCATTTCTATTTCGATATTCTGTCTAACTGTGAGTTTAACGTGAGAGAAACCCAATACATTTTTTGTAGTTGCAGGTTTTGTACGTACGTATACAGCATCAATTGCGTGCAATTTATTTAAAATTGAAGTCCTATGAATATTCGCTATTCATAGAAAGATCATACAAATCACCCAACACATTTACGATTCTCGACTGTTCCCACGTCACAATTCCACTATCTCCAAATCACACTTAAGTTTGACACACCAAATCATCCGACAACTTTGTACATACCACGACACGGTAGTAAAGTAATTCCAACGTTTATGACTATGAAGGCATCGGTGAATAATGTCTTAACTGTTTTTGAGAAGCCTTGGAGTTTCGTCATTTTGGTCCTACCGCGGTAGAGCAGGGTCTCAATGTCTCAATCTAATACGTACATACGGTTCACATTCCAATATAACTTTAATGTTTCGCGCTCTTTCCTACACGTAGATTATAACTTGCAGGATTAAGTATATCATCTGGCGTCGCTACATTTTGAGATTTAATGGTGATAAAGGATGTGCTGAGGATTGCCTCATTTCTGATGCGATCACGCATGCAGAGAAACTCCTAATATAGCCCTCTCCATAGCCTTTTGGGTGACTTTGAGCTTTCCTATGAGGCCCATAGTAAGCGACCACAGCATTATTAAATGAGTAAGGTATATTAGGATTCTAGTAAAAGAGCGTTAGCACAATAAAATATGTACTTGACTTCCTAGTTTCCATAGGTACCTATGCCTACTATTTTATACTTTTGGTACCTACTCCATCTTAAAAATAACAAGAACTCGAGATATCTCAAATACGATAACATCTTGTCCCCAACAAAAATACACGCACTGTCAAACGCTTGAAGAGCAGATACGCCGAGAAGGCGCAGATACTGTGTATGTAAATAGCTGTCAGAGATACGGCGGCAAGTGACAGGGAAAGTTTAACGGTGTCACTTATCAGTAACGGACGAGCTAGACAGTCAAACAGATGCGGGTGTGGTTAAAGTATCAATCAATCATAAAACAACACGATATCAACTGCGCAATGTATCCCTAAAACGATATCACATCATCAGCCTATATACGTCCCACTGCTGGGCACAGGCCTCCTCTCATGTATGAGAGGGAATGGGCAGTAGTCCCCACGCTGGCCCAGTGCGGATTGGAGACTTCACATACACCTTTGAATTTCTTCGCAGATATGTGCAGGTTTCCTCACGATGTTTTTCCTTCACCGAAAAGCTAACGGTAAATATGAAATCATATTCCGTACATAAGTTCCGAAAAACTCATTGGTACGAGCTGGGATTCGAACCCACGACCGCCGTTTGACAGCCGCATGCCTGAACCACTGGGCTACCGACACTCCTCACTAAAACGATATACATAATTATATTTTATACATTTAGTCGGGTGCATTGGAAAATATCGCGTGCTTTGATACGCCCAGTTCTGAATAGATTAAGAAACAGTAAGGTCTGATTTTCTATGATTCTTGACTATATCATTATTTATCTTATTTAATCGATACACGATTGCTTAAAATTTCCTCGGTAGAAAAAAAAACATAGTTGGGTCTTTATTTTCCTTTTTTTACTCAGCCTACTCAAACTTCTAAATTTATCCAAAAAAGCAATTCCAGAAGAGTGTTGCATCTCTTTTTCTCGTGCGTGGAAGGCATAAGCGTGTCTCTGTCAAGGGGTCGTGGTTGACTCGAATCAAGGCATCCCCTTAAAGGCCTCCACACACCGAACGCGGCGCGGGTCGTGCGCGGCGCGGATCGGGCGCGGCGCGGGTCGGGCGCGATCCGCGCCGCGTACGACCCGCGTTCGGTGTGTCGAGGCCTTTAGATCTCCAGGGCTGTTAAAATTCGGAACGCGCTAGTGCACCTCACCTCATCTGCCACGCCTAACTTTGAACTAATCTTAATAATCTTTGAATCCTCTCAGCGAATCTCGAGAACCCAAATGTGGTATGGACCTTTGACTGAAACTAATAATACAAAAGGAAATCTCTTTTCAAGCCGTTTTATTGCAAGAAAATTTGACTTGTAATACATCTACTTAAATTACAAGTAAGTAACAATTCCCAAAAGGGGTAGGCAGAGCACATGAAACGTATGTTCCAGCGCCACTTTAGCATTAATGTGGGTATAAAATATCGACAAAATGTGATATTGCAGTCATAGGGTGGTAGCCCATCGCCCACAACACACTTCAACCCTGGAAAAATCAAAATCAAAATTCAAATGCTACTGCATTTACTCGTAATTTAACACGTCTTGAAAAGAGATTACCTCTTGTATTAGTTTCAGACAAAGGTCCATACCACATTTGGGTTGTTCACGTGTTCAATGCAATCTATTGAAATTTCTATTCCCAACTTGTTACTTGGAAATAGATTGCATTGAGTACTCTCTTTTGCGAAACGAATATAGTCTTTATGACAGCATGTATACAAATGTAGAGCAAAAACGTCATAAACCTTACCTACGAGTTTCGTAGCAGCAAAGTGTTAATTCGTTCGATTTTTTCTCGTTCAGCCGATATTATATCAATGTTACACTTAGCATTACTTTAGTTAAAACTGCTCATCCTCCTAGCGCTATTCCCGGGAATGCCCCGAAAGGAGCCCGGGGTCCGCTTTGACACCTAATCCCAAGATTTGGCATAGGCACTAGTTTTACGAAAGCGACTGCCATCTGACCTTCCAACCCAGAGGGAAAACTAGACCTTATTGGGATTACACCGGTTTCCTCACGATGTTTTCCTTCACCGAAAAGCTAACGGTAAATATTCCGTACATAAGTTCCGAAAAACTCATTGGTACGAGCCGGGATTCGAACCCACGACCGCCGCTTGACAGCGCCTGAACCACTAGGCTATCGTAGCTCTCTAAACACACACATTACATTACTTTAGTTAAAACTCACGAACCATTACCGGCAGCTTTCATCGCTGTCGTTATTATTTGATCGCCTCAATCCGCGGCAGTCACTTAACATCCATTTTATAATTCCGGCCATTTGCTCTAATGGCTGGTCTGCAAATAAACTTACAAGCTCGTATCTCGCAGACTCATTTTGTAGGAATATAAATTTTACGCCAGTCTGAATAAGGGTTAGTTTGCTATCAAAGCTTGCGTGGAATAGGAGGGAAGGTAATCTTCAAAACACTTGGAAATGTCTTGTGGGTATTAGAAATGCAGATTATGAGATATTTCAGCTCAATATCATTTAGAGTGCTCTGAAAAGGCATACCCATACTTACTCTTAAAGACCACTTCATGCTAAATTACTTAGGTACTTCATTGATAGCAACATGTTTCGGCCTTAAATTCGCCATCCTATGAAACGATCAAAAGATGTGAAATAAAGCCTAACATAATTATTTCATAGACCATATATTAGACCAAAACACCCTCAATGCTCACCGTCTCTGGGTACAGATATTTGACTTTCGAGCGCTCGAAAATCAAATAAAAATAAATACGTTTGTAGTGTTAAAATGGCCGGCACTTACTTTCTACCAATAGAATTGAATACGAGTGGTCAATACCACATTTCATAATTTGTGACAAATTTCGAGTGAATGAGTCGAAAGTCAAAAATCGGTCCCCTGGAGTAACTCGTCGAACCAGCGTTGGGACAACTCTGTCATTTTCCCATTCAAAAAGTAGTAGGGGTGTAGACACTAAAAATAAAATAATCAATAATGTCATATTTTCTCGAAAAAGGATTAAAAACGTAATCAAATGGAGAAAAAATCAACGCAAGATGTTAAATAATCACGAAGTTGTAAGTGTCCAAAGTTTGAAGATGGTACGTTCTGATCCTTTTTCGTAAAACGCAACTTCATATGAAACGTTGGCGCTCACACGTCACAACTGTGACGTCACTAATAGACGATAACCCACCGCGCCCCGTCGTGTTCGGCGCCGCCGTCGACGCGGCCTGCCGGCACACACTGGGCTGTTTGTCCACCGCCGCCGTCACCGTCACGTCACCGAGAACGAGATGACGGCGCCGAAGTAGCGGTACATACATTTACTTAAGCGGCGTGTCCACCGCACATCCGTCACCCGAGCGCCGTCATCCCGGCCGCCGAAATTGCGAGTAGATCGGCGTGACCGCTAGAACGTGGCCCGAGATTTTGACGGGCCGATGTGCCGGCAATACAAAACACGTATGAACTTGTCCACACACTGCCGCCGCCGTCGCACCGTACACGTACGTACACCATCGGTCGCGGTGGACAAACGATCGCCGTCACGTCATATTAAACTCGGCCCGAAATAATCTCGTTCTCGGCGACGGCCCGGTGACGGCGGCGGTGGTGTTTCAGCCAAATGCGTTTTCTCTATAACAAGCAATATTAAAACGGTTGTATAGCTTCGTAATTCTTTGAGATGGCTGAATGGGATTTTCTTCAGTAGACGTACAAGGACAAGGCCTATATGATGATGATGTTGTCCGAAATAAACAATTTTAAACTACACAAGTAGTTATTGTGAAGGGGAAACCATCATTTTACCGAAAATAGTTTCATCGATTATCGTTTCCCATAACACTATTCGCAGAATTTCATCATCACACAGGAATCATTCATCGAACTTCGTTAGATCGCTCATACATTTGCTCGAAATACCATTTACACAAAAATGAACTCATCGAATTTCACTTCAATATTTTATTTGTTCATCGACATAGTCGTTCATCGAATCACCGTTACTATAATTTTGTTTTAACATAAGTTTCAGTTCCCAAAATTCTTATTACATAGAAAATCGTTTCATCTGTGTTTGTCACTTGATAATATTTACCTTTCAACGAACTGAGTAGGTACAGTTCACCGAGACTTTGGACGTATACATAGAGCTCTAAGCCTACCCACCTCTCCCACTGGATATCGGATTACCTTCCTATTCTACTTTAAGGCAGGCCAGTGTAGGTACGACGACGAGCGAAGCGAGGAGGAGTGTTAGGTGAACTGTGATCCGATAGCGCGCGAGCCGAGCGAGCGCAGCGAGCATGCCGCGGCATCGGCCGGCGAAGCGCCAGAACCGTTTTTTTAATATCACTTACTTAGGCTTAATATTACGTCTACATCGTATACGAAGCGTATATGAGTCAATGTGGACCCATTTTATCCATTAGGTATTATATACTTAGACGAAATGACCTATAGGTAAACAGCTTCGTAGAAAAATGAAATATTGATCGTGGCAACAAACATATATGGAACGTACCAACATTGGACCGTGTTTCGATAAATTAATACTATACACAACTGACTATTCTATGAAAAGTAAATTCGATGAATCGTTACGCTACGATTTGAGACAAATTCGAAACGATTAACGGTGAAAAGTTGTTCGATGAAATAAAAAACTATTAACTGATGATTATGTGAACAAGAAATACAACGAAATGAAATTCGTGGACTAGTTTTCGGCGAAATGTAAATCGACGTAATGCGTTTCGATAAAATGACAGACACCCATTGTGAAGATATCATTCGAAGGTACAATTCGACTCGCTGTTCCATTTCTCGTAAAATATAAGTATAAATACTCGGTTATTAAGTGCCATTGGTAACTTTAGTCACGATTTCCTTTGAATAGCTATTGATATAAATATTCAAAGCCGTGGGACATGATGACACGATTTCCTTCGCTCACATGTAAATTCTCATTTGTACAATTTATAAGGAGAAGATGAAATATGGGTTAGGTACTTGAAATTAATGGTGGCTAAGGTAATCGAAACAATCCAGTTTTTCCCCATTAACTTTTACCTGTAATTTTCGTTAGCTGACGTTACTGCTAAATACGGCAGTTAGATCACCAGCTCGATAGTCTGATATCTTCAGCTACGGTAGCCTAGTGGGTCAGGCATGCGTCGGTCAAACGGCGCTCGTGGGTTCGAATCTCAGATCGGCGGAATATTTACCGTTTTCGGTGAAGGAGAACATCGCGAGGAAACGGGTGTAACACCCGTAAGGTCTAGTTTTTCCTGTAGGGCCGCGTTCCGAAAAAACGCTAAGAGGATGATGACGTTGTTCTTTAGCTATACGAAAACAATTTAAAAGCAATAAAATAAAAAACGCAAGTAAAAAGATCTTAAAGAGTTGGTTTCCAGACGAAAAACGCCTACGTTGGTCACTTCATGGCTACGTTCGTTGGAAAAATATTCAAGTGCTGAAACGTCGCAAAAGCAATAATTGGAGAGGAAGTTATTAGAAACCGGGCACGTGCGTGACGTTGCGAGCATCGGTTACATGTCGACACATGTAAAAAGAACCCTGGCGGCTATACATTTTATATGGCCGCCAGGGCTCTTTTTACGTGTGTCGACCATGCAGCCGTAGGTACAGTCGGCGAGAGAATATCGTCTTATTGAAGGAGCTATCGAAGCGAACGAAGTGTCAGCGGATTATGAAGGAGACTTAAGGTAGAGAAAAATATTTTGAATGTAGATAAATCGTTAAATTCTTTACGTCACTCTGGGCAGTAGATTTGTGTTGAGTGAGATTTACCGCCCACGGGCGCAGCGGCAAATCTCACTTCACACCCATGAGTAGACGTAAAATTGTGTACGCAGCACAGGCGGTAATTCGTAAAGCCCCAGATCGCATATTTATGGCCCTCTCCTTCGCTTCGGGCCACAAATACCTGTGATCTGGGGCATTCACGAATTCACCGCCCTATATAGGTACGTAATGTACAATTTCATCACACTTTCTCGTAAATGGTGTTATTCCGTGCCTGTATTGAATCAAGTCAAGTCAAGTGTAGAGGCGAATTTATCCCTTTGGCGGATCTCTTCCAGTTAACCTTTGAGCTGATGAGAGTAGAAGCGAGAAGAGATAGACAAATGCAACATTGTAGAACCAAGTACAGTCAGCGTCATACAGTTAGCAGCAGCCAAGGTAGCCAAATATTTCGGCACACCTCTTTATAAGAAGAAGAAGAACCTCTTTGTAAGAATAAGGGTGTGTTACAATAGTTATTTACAATAATTAAACACGATAAATTAAAACACGACCGAAGGGAGTGTTTTAAATCGACACGAGTTGCGAATTACCTATTCGCAGGTGTATCGTACAACGTTTTACTGTACATATGGCTCTTTAAAGTTTTGACATATGCACGGAAAGTGCTCTTTTCCGCACTAGTGCGGGAAAGTAGCACCATATGTACTGTAAGATATTTGGCTGCTATACTAACTATATGGCGCTGACTGTACAAGTGTACAAGGTAGTCTTAGTATTTGGGAGAGGTAGGGCTGAGTGGAGTGTCATCTAGACCACATTCGGAGTAGTTAGCCCGATAGCAGAAGGCCATAACACGAAACTACAATCTAATATTAATTCATATCTAGAGTCTAGACTGTTGCGACTTTCGTACCTACGTCTCTACTAAAAACGTGGGTAAATAAAACTCGTTTACGAAATTTAATTTGGTTCGCGTGGAACTCGTTTATGTCGTACCTTCATAGAAACTTTCATCCCCCATTTCACGCCTTCATGGGATGATTTCCGGGATAAAAACTATCCTATGTCATTCCCCGGGACTCAAAAAAAGAGTTTCCTCCATGCAAACTTTGCACCCCTATCTTAACCCGCTTAGCGGTGGGTTTTTCCAAAACCCTTAAATTACTTTTCTTGTAATGCAATAAGGGGTAAAAACTATCATATGTCCTTCGTCGGGGTCAAAACGATCTCCACATCAAATTTCATCTCAATCGGTTCAGCGATTTAAGCGTGAGGTAACTGACAGACACACTTTCGCATTTATAATATTAAACTTAATTTAACAGTACTTCTTCGGTGAATTAAAACATTGTGAGGAAATCGGTCTAATCGGAACAGGGACAAGATTTCCCTCAGAGTTAGAAGGTCAGATGGCAGGCGCTTTCGTAAAACTAGTGCCTATATATAGATCAAACCTTGGGGAAGGTGCCAAAGGACCCCGAGCTTCGTGAGGATTCAACCGGGAACGATAGGAGGATGATCTAGACTCCTGCGAATTTAAATACTTACGTTATACAAAAATGTTTTTGAAGAAAACCACTCACAGCTAATCCAAGTCCGCATACCAAAAGTCAAAACATCCACTGTTCGCATTTTGACGGTGAAATATGTTTTCATTTTAGTTTTCATAACAGCTGAGAATTCCGTAAGAGTGTTATTATTGTCGTATGACACCCAGACGATATTTATGAGAATGTATAAGCCGATGTTATGAGCATATTGTGGACTAAACAAAGTATCTTTATAACTGCGGCTGTATTCGGCACGTCTTAATGATAGGTTGTAATATGACGCTTAAAATCCACATTTGCAGAGCATGCATGGAGGCGGGGAAACTTCCAGGCAGACTTCTATTTTTACTCTAAAAGAAAGAAGTCAAAAAATATTCCTAATGACGAAAATCCCCTGTGTCAGCTTACCTCAGGCAGGTCGTACACCCGTTTGCCGTATGATATTTTCCTGGGAGATCCGCCATGAATCGGACACTTAACTTTGAAGTTTAATTACATACTGTAGATAACGACTTCTGAACTCGTTAACTGTCCTTAAGGAATTGAAATATAATGTTCTATAATTGTTCTTTGTCTATATATTGTGAAAATAAATTTATTGTAAGAAATAGAAGGTTTTTTTAAAACTCACTTTTGTCCGTTTCATTACACCGGTAGCATTGCAATGAATAGGATAATGAGCGTCTTGAAACGGACTAGGAACCAATGCCATAATGAATACTCAATGATTCACAAATGCTTTGCTTTTACATTATAACTTTTAGTTAAACATGTCAAACATTTTGATACTTAACATAAGCTGAGATAATAAAATAAACAACTACAAAAAAAACAACATTAGTTTCCGTTTCAGAACCCGTCCGTTTCATTGCGAATTCCCCCTATTTGTTGTAGTATAAGCAAATATTAATTACCAAATTCCATAGTTCTAGGTCAAGCGAGAGTACCCTATAAATTTTGATGCCATATACGTCGTGTCGAAATGATCCTATAAGGGTTCCGTTTTGTCCTTTTATCCTAAAAAAGATGCCTGGAGGCGGAGAGAACGTCCAGACACGTTACCCTGAATTGTAAGTAGTTCGAAGACAGGGGAAAGCACTTGGGTCTGCGGACTTTTATATAAAGCATAGAAAAGGTCAAGATATTGCAAAGATTCTGAAAATAGCCATCTTTACAATAGCGCTACCCCCCCTTTTTCCCGCAAAACAGGCCCAACGTAATGTATGTCGACTTGCGGAAATGACAACTATCATTCAACTGCGATGGGTGATACTGAAATAGCTGTCAGTTCATACAAACATTGACGTATTTATAGCAACACTGTCCCCCCGATCCGAATCTAATGGGTTGATAATAACTATCTATAACTTTTAAGAAATGCATTAGTTAAGCCATGCAGATGAAGCAAGAATGAAGAGAGGGAAAGAACGAAGAAGTCGTTATAAATCATCATCATCATCATATCAGCCGAAACATCAAATCTTTTTTGAGCTGCTCTATGTACTTTATTCTAGGTCTCCTACTTCTTCGCTTTTAAGTCATGTGTCATAATAATATTAATCCGAGTTAATTGTACTTAAAATGTCCCAAAATCAGCCATATGGCCGCCATGTTCTTTCTTAGCTGTCATTAAAACGTCATGACACGGCTGCTATTGTGTTTGAAGTCTTCACATAAATAAATGTAATAAACGTTCTTTATTGCTTCGTATTCATTCTCTTTGTATTCCTTAGCGGTCGTATACGGTGGCAGTTTCAAAGGAATAGACGACTGATAAATCATAATTTGTAAGAATTCGCTTCACTAATACATTTTTGACGCATGATTGTGCTTCTTGGTTTTTTTTTTAATCCGAAGTTTTAGTAGGTAGTAGGTACTTAGTATTTAGTTAGTAGGTTGATTATTGATGGCTGGAATAATAGCACTGATTAGGTACTTATATGCAATATTCCTATAAAAACAAGTACCTACCTATCCAGAGTATTCAATGTCGAGAACGCCCTAAGCAAGCACCTCATCGACGCCCCTACTAGCGGCAACGGATTAAGAATTATAACGAGAAAAATTTCAAGCGTATGCATGTTTGATATTAAAGAATTATGAACTACTAGTTAAAAATACAGTCACATGAGAAAACTAAGCAAACATTTTGATTAGTACAGAGTAAACCCATTCGTTTAGGCTATGTTCTTTTAAAATAACTGCTGTTTTCAATTTGGTCAATCGAAGTTCAAATTAACAAAATAATCTTAATTCTACCTATCTAATCTAATTAATCTATGAGTAGTCGTACTCATTGACTGGAAATGTTTTACTCACAAGCTCAAGAACTGCATAGTTGCAAGGTTTTAAGATGTCCGGCCATAAACATTATCTATAGAACAAATGCTTTTGTTCCTATTGTTAACTTTGGCTACTACGAGTAGCTACTAACTCATCAGTTCAAAATAATGTATACTCCACACTTAAGCATTCTAGTCGTATACGCGTGGGCTGAAGTGGTCCGGTTGGGGCGGGGCCCCTCTGCGGTTCGCATGCCAAAAGGGGACCATATCCGCGTCGTCCCCCGTGTTCAATCAACTGTGTACCTACTTAAGTACTTATAGGTAATAAGACCCCCTATTCCGTAACTTGTTTTAAGAGCGTAGTCGGTCTGCGACAAAATTGAGAAATAGGTATTTGTACAAACTATTGCCGTCGCGTTGCGCCCAAGCGATTCCCCGTAATGTGCGATAGGGACAACTGCAGCTCAGACCGATTTTCACTACAAAATCTTGACCAGATCGATGCTTTGTATTCCCCTGTTTTCTCCGCCAAACCTGCGCCGATTCAATTATGTTTGGTGTCGAAATTTAGAGGAAGAGCAGATCTATGTTTCTATTATTTTATTTTAACGTAAAATCTTTTCATATTTGTCTGGTAGTCATCTAAATATGACAGTAAAAATGGGGTATTTTTTAGGTTTTCGAAAATTCGTATCTGTTTTGGTAATTATTTTTTGGGAAAAAGTAAATGACAGGGGCATACATGCAGTAGACCTAGATTTTATAAAAAAAAACGAGTCCTCTAGAGGGATAAACCAGGAAGGAAATAGGGGAATACGTTTGTATGGAAAAATGCTGCTAGGATACCCTCTTAAGCTCACCTCAACGCTCACCCACAAATATATTTTGACACCGCGATGCGTATTAACTATAGGCGACGTAGAGGTCTAGATTCGTGACGCGTAGCGAATAACAGCCAAGGTCCGGAGGGCTTATTATGACGGTTGCATACACGCTACTAAGTAAGTATGTCGTTTATATTTATCACCATTTATCAGATGTCTTATCCTCGGCGCTGGCGCACTGACGCATTCAGATAAATAGAGACACTTCTGAAAAAGAAATAGATGTCAAATGTGACAGATGACAGGCGCAACAAGAAAAACAGAGCACTGTTGACAGACGTGCTAAGCTGTATTTCCAAACAAGTGACAATCAGCATGCTTGTGAGGTGCCAAATACATTTCTCTCGCGAATGGGTACACTTTCCCCTCAGACCAAGGAAAAAGATAGACAGCTAATTAAGAACAACCTAGTGTAGCCGAGTTTCAACCAAGCGAAATAAGTTTAGCACACGCTCACGCACACGACTCCAAACAAAATTGCACAAAAAATTATATATACAATTAACGAATCAGCTCACAAAATTTCACATGTATCTGAGGAGCAATGTTGAGAACAGCGGGACAGACACCGGACACCGGACACTCAACGCCGAACAAACGATTTTCGGCCCAAGCATAGAAATTCGTTCACTTCGCTCCCTCGTTCGATAGTGTGTGTAGGTATATCGAGTGTATAACCGCGGTGGATCCCCTTAGGTACATCTCCATACCCTGTGTATAAACAGGTATAGCTTGCATACACTCGGCCCGCAGTCCATCACACGCATGCAGGTTAATTGGCAACTCATTAGGGCCGATAAGGCCCAGATCCGGCACTTCTCACTCGTCATACGTCACCGGCATATACAGGGTGTAAGAATAGCAAGGCACTAAATCGTTAAATATAAGAGATAGTACTACAGAGATCGTACTACTAAAGTACTTTTAAACTGACATCGAGAGTACGTTTCCCAATTTTCCCAGATTTGTCCTCAAATTAATGTAAAACACTCCCATGCTATTTGATTGGTTGATTGATAAAAACTTTATTCGTTCCCACAACATACACGGCATTGAAAATACAAAATTTAAACAATGAAGGTAAAAGAAAATTATAATAATAGTATACATATCTAAAGCAAGCACGCAAAAAGTACATTCTAAAAGAAGCCATGTGTCGTGGCAGAGAAATGGTGCTGGCTCAGCGTTATGATGTGACAAGCCATTTATATGACGTTCGTAGAGAGTCTTAAGAGATAACAATAAGTTTACATAATTTAGGGCCCGTCTCTACCGCACCACAAGCGCGTGACTTGGATAACTAAATTATGTAGGTACGGTCGAGGAAAATGAATGTTTGGCGCATGTCAACTCTATTTGAATTCCGTTAAGATCTAAAAGTACTACATTCTATTTCCACGACTGTAGGTATTTCCTAAAAATTATACATGTATTTGTTTTTATCAAATAATAGTATACTTTATTCATAGCTGTTTCATCGCCTATATGTATGTAAACTCTTAAAGTAAGGAAACTAAAGCCTCTCTACTAACCTGTAAACCTGTTAGTAGTATAGTACCCAGAGTAACCTATTCGACATCTATCTATTTAAAATTGTTTGATTTAATATCTCTTATATTCTCGACATAGGTACTCGCCTGTGTACACTACGTGTACAACCTGTATATTCCACTGATGGAACGTGTTGAAAATATAGATCGTCCTATTTAAAGAATCGCGCAACTTCCATAAATGGTCGAAATATCTGGGCACCTGCTAATACGACCATCGGCGCTCACATATGACATTTTAACATGCTTTAATGCCGTCCAAGGGACCGGATGTCCACTTTGAAAGTTACGTAATTACTCTAGTTCGTAAATACTGACGACATTGCACCTGACAACATGCCGTCTCTAAACTATACTTATAAACTATATTTTGAGCGTGTTAATATAGTACATTACGTAACTAGGGCGGTGAATTAAGAAAAATGACCTCGGTGAGTTGTTAACAATGAATGACCCCAACATAATAACAAATAAATTACTATGTTACCTACAAGATTCTATTGTATCCAGTTCTAAAATAGTTAAAATTCCATGCAGTAAACGAACCTTAAAGCCCTGGATAACCTTAGGCGTACTAAAATGTATCAAGCATCGAAATAAACTACAAATGCAATTGAGACGCGACCCTACAAACGAAGTTCTAAAGATAACTTACCGTCGATACAGGAACTACTGTAACAACCTAATCAAGAAATTGAAACAAAAATATGAACGTGAACTCTTAAATAAGGCCAAAAATAACAACAAAAGATTATGGAATACAATAAAAAACATCACTAACTTAAAAAAACCTAAATGTAAAAATAAAGAACTTTTAAACCTATCGCAGTCCCCAAGCGATTCAGCTAATTTCGTCAATAAGCACTTTGCATATATTGGACAATCCCTAGCAGAGAAAATATCGCCAGTAACAACTGAACATTCTGATTATACATCCTACTGGAATTCCTTGCATACACGTGTATCTTCAATTGGTATAATAGAGCCAGATCTAGCAGAAATTGAAGCCATAGTACTTAATCTGAAAACTAAATCTGCTTCAGGCTGGGACAATATCCCGGCTACATTTCTAAAATTGGCTAAAACGGAATTAATTCCCATTCTTGGACATCTGACATCATTGTGTTTCTCGCAGGGAATTTTCCCTGACGCCCTTAAGCGCGCTATTATCCACCCTGTATACAAGGATGGGGACAGAGCGGATGTCAACAACTATAGGCCCATATCAGTCCTTTCCTCGATTTCTAAAGTCATGGAGAAAATGATAAATCATAGATTAATTAAGTATCTAAATAATTATGATCTTTTATCGCACCGACAATTTGGTTTCCGGAAAGGGAAAAATACGGAAGAAGCAGTGCTAGAATTAACAAAATCAATCACTAAGCATATAGAGAGCAAGAAAAAAACTTTATGTATATTTCTTGACCTAAAAAAGGCATTCGATACCGTCTCTGTCCCCATTCTTATTCGTAAACTGGAAATAATGGGAGTTCGTGGGAATTTCTTAAATCTTATCTCTAGCTATCTGTATGACAGGACGCAACGCGTTAAATTAAAAGATGATGTCTACAGCACAGACGAACACTCCACCCAATTTGGCGTTCCCCAGGGAAGTGTCTTGGGCCCTACCCTATTCCTGACTTATATCAATGATCTTACCGACATGCAACTGGACAATGGGTTAGTGATCTCGTACGCAGATGATACCGCGCTGCTATTTCATGGAGACAGCTGGGAGGATGTGTACGCTTGTGCTGAAGCTGGACTATCCAAAGTTATAAAATGGTTACAGACAAACTTGCTCACATTAAATATAAATAAGACCAATTATATAACGTTCTCGATTTTAAATAGCTCGCAACCCGACAGACAAAAATTTACTTTAACTGCCCACTGCTGTGGAAACCACCTCACTAACAACTGCACTTGTTCAAGTCTCAATCATGTTACTTCCACTAAATACCTGGGGGTCCATATAGATCAACTGCTTTCTTGGAATCAACAGAATGAAACTACCGCAAATCGAATCAGGAAACTGATTTGGTTATTCAAATACCTAAGACACATAAGTGATAAAGAGCTTTTGATCTATATTTATAAAACCCTTGTGCAATCAATTATACTCTATTGCCTACCAGTATGGGGAGGTACTCACAAAAATAAACTCATCACTCTAGAACGAGCTCAACGATCTATTCTCAAAGTTCTTCTAGGTAAAACCATAAGGTACAGGACTGTTGATGTCTACCGGGATGCTAATGTACTCTCTGTGCGACAACTATATATTCTAAATAGTATTCTTAAGTTGCACAAAAACTTAAAAATTGACGACACTATACTAAAAAAACGTATTGTTTACATCAGGGGTTCCCAAAGTGGTCCAGGTGGACCCCCAGGGGTCCACAGGAGACTCGACGGGGGTATACGTTGGCGTGCCAAAAAAAGGGGGTGCACAATTCGTAAGTGGGGGTCTACGAAAATGTATCTGGTTTCGATAGTAAATAACGAAAACAGATATTCTTTTTTGTGTTATTTTTATAGCCTGATGACTGATAAATACACGACAGCTTTATTACGCTCCTTCCCGATTAAAATTTCGGTAAATTAAAATCATATTTTATTAATATTACAACATTTGCCTCCAAAACTTGTCGACTGCAAGTCTGCAACAGATCGCGAGCGTCTCCAGACTTAGGTAATCTTCACATTTTCTGCAGAGTTTTGAGAATATGGTAGAAATGTGGTTTGAGAATATGGTCTACCAGAACCAATTAACTTTTGAAAGTGGTCTATGAGAAAATAAAGTTTGGGAACCCCTGGTTTACATGGTAATCAAGCAACCTACTAAAATTAGGACCAAGTTTGCTCGAAGACAATTTTATGCACAATCTATTAATTTGTATAACAAGGTACACAGATTGACTAATATCTACACCAAAAGTTATGGTGAGTGTAAAACAATTGTCACAACTTGGCTAAAAGGGAGAACCTATGATGAAACTGAGTTACTCTTACAGTAGTTCAGCTTCATCATAGCTTTGCTACTACAACTACCTACAATATGTACAATGCATATGTATGTCTGCATTTGTGGGTATGCCCCTGTGTGCATGCATGTGTATGTGTATGTGTATTTGTTTATATGTATGTATGTATGTATATGTGTATGTTTATATATGTGTATTTTTCTATTAAGGCTACTACAATCCCCATGAGAGACCTGTGCCAACAGACCTATGTAACTTACCTATGCTCAGGAGCAATGAAAATAGAACAATTGGTAATTGGAACTTGACTACTAACTCGCACACAATTTCGCATTGCCCTTGAGTATGTTTATATTTATGCTCTATGATTAAGTGATTAAGTAATTTTAGTTTTATTTTTAACTTACTTTAAAAAAAACTTTGTATGAAAGAGCGAATACCTCCTGACACAAGTTTTTAACTTAAAAGGAGGGTTCCGAGACCTTGTTAAAATAAGTTATTATGAAAAAAAAAAAAAAAAAAAAAAAAGAATTCGTGAATGCCCCAGATCGCAGGTGTTTGTAAAAATATGCGCTCTGGGGCTTTACGAATTACCGCCCGTGTTGAGTACACAACTTTACGTCTCCACCTGGCCACAATGCGAGTTTTCCCCTACGCGCAGCGTGCAGTAAAACTCGCATTATGGCCGGGTGTGACGTAATAGTAGGTACATTACGTAACTAGGGCGGTCAATTCGTGAATGCCCCAGATCGCAGGTGTTTGTGGCCCGAACCGAAGGTGAGGGCCATAAATATGCGCTCTGGGGCTTAACGAATTACCGCCCATGTTGAGTACAAAATTTTACGTCTTCACCTGGCCACAATGCGAGTTTTCCCGTACGCGCAGCGTGTAGTAAAACTCGCATTATGGCCAGGTGTGACGTAAAAGTATTTTTAATACAGTTGCTCAAAAAGTGCTACTTTACGTAGCTGTTTAGCGTGCGGAAAGTTGGTTTTCGCGAACTAAGTAGTGCTTTTCACATTTCCCACTCAATAATTGTACGAATTGTACCATTAATTATTATGTCAGTTTGAATTGTACTATTCTGAGACATGCCACTTAGACATATTAAAAGTAACGAGATAAGATAATATAATAATCTTGTGTCTCACAGAACCAGACATTTCTCTATCAACGACATAACAAATAAAGGCACAGTTTATGCAGATTTTCTACTTCTCATCAGGAAACAGAAAAAATCCGAAAAGTCGATATTGTCCGCGAATCCATTAATTATTCCGTAATATCAAGATTCTGAAAGCTATTTTCCTCAAAACTAAAATTTGGACACTGATGATTTAATGGAATACATAAACAGGTTAGGTTAGTACCTATCGTATCCTGGAAATTCAAAAACCGATTCAGCGGAACATTAACCTATCGCCAACACAGTCAACTGACCATCCGTGCACTTTATGACCATTGTAATAAGGTTCAATATAATATACCTGATGGTCAGTTGACTGTTTTGGCGTTTGTACGCGGAATTATGAAATTCTAAATATATTTTGTTGTCGCCTTGTGTATATGTGTGTACTAATGTGTGTACTACTTAAACCTAACAGTGACCAACACCGTCATGACATGGATGTTATATCGACTGGGCATATTTAAGCCTATTTGCTTGGTTGATTCATCATCATATCAGCCGAAAGACGTCCACTGCTGGTCATAGGCCTCCCCCAAAGAGTGCCAAAGTGACCGGTCCCGCGCCACCCGCATCCAGCGAACTGCCGCAACCTTTACCAGGTCATCAGTCCACCTTGTCGGGGGCCTATCCACGCCGCGGTTTCCGGTACGTGGTTGCCACTCGAGAACCTTTCCGCCCCAAAGGCCATCGGTTCTACGTGCTATGTGCCCTGCCCACTGCCGCTTAAGTTTAGCGATTTGGTTGATAAACCAGTAAGAACTAAATATCGGTTTTGAATGGGAAAATGACGGTTGATTTGTCGTAACGCTCGTTCGAAACGTTACATGTTTCCCTTCTGCTCATTTTACTTATAATTTGAGCAGGTTATAAAGTCTATATACATCTTCTGTACCCATTAAGGACTATGAATGACATTCAAGTACTCAAGCGGTACCCTAGTCAAAGTCCCGACTGTCAGTATTCATCGGCGTAATTGCGTCTCAAAGCCAGCCGCCTCAATTTAACAGGTAGACGGTTTTTTACCCTAGTGAAGAAAGATGCTTTTTGTACCACTCTAAATAGATTCAAGAAACGCTTCTCAGGCGAAAGATAAGATTTCGGTTGTGCAGATAATTAAGGTTTCATTAAGTTGCGCCGATGGAGAAGTTTTTATGTGTCTACTTTGGACAACAACGATCGTTAGCGGAAACGATGTATTGTGGTTGCGTGATTATTTTCGCCAATTACGTGTAAGTCTGAGTAATATTAATTACTTAGTAAGTACTATAATTAAAATTAAGTACCTGTTTTGCCTTCCGCATTTGGTGGGCTGGAATCGGTATGCGGTACTTTTTACTTTACCGAGACCTTATTAATGGCGACCATACTCGCTTACTTGTAATACTGTCGGTATAATACTGCATTATATTGCACGGAACCGGGCGGTATGCATGCTGTACTGCATTCGTACCGTGCCCTTACGACCGTGTAGAATTAGGAGATGGAAGGGTTCTTCAATGTCAACAATCGCCCAATCTGTTGCCTTCGGTTTTCCAAAGCGCTGTCAGTTTTTCCAATTTTTTATACCTACCTAACACGAGTTTTATCAAGACATGAAAATCTGAGATCATTTATTACTTCTTGTTCGTGCAGCTACATCAGTGACTATACATAAACACGAAAAACAAATGATTAAACAAACAATGACGTAACATTTTTCAATGTATGTCAGTCATCGCTTGAGTGCCCACCTACTGACGGTAGCTCGAAACCAAAGTAAACATGAAAGCCGATAATTTCACAAATAAATAAGTAGATACCTACACATATGACTACACGAGTGTAGGTGGAACTTGAGTTATTCGTAACATCACTTTATATATAAATTACAACAATATGTTTCATGGAATAGATGATTCTTTCGAACTAAGAAATATTCTGGGTAAAGATTATTTCGCTTATTAAGTTTTAGTAAGTGGTAAGCTACGGTAGCCCAGTGGTTCAGGCATGCGGCTGTCAAACGGCGGTCGTGGGTTCGAATCCTGGCTCGTACCAATGAGTTTTTCGAAACTTATGTACGGAATATGATTTCATATTTACCGTTAGCTTTTCGGTGAAGGAAAAACATCGTGAGGAAACCTGCATATACATCTGCGAAGAAATTCAAAGGTGTATGTGAAGTCCCCAATCCGCACTGGGCCAGCGTGGGGACTACTGCTCCTCTCATGTTCCCTCTCATACATGAGAGGAGGCCTGCGCCCAGCAGTGGGACGTATATAGGCTGATGATGTGTGATGTGAAGTGGTTGACATGTACCCGTTAATATTTCCTAAATCGTAGAATAATATAAATGCGATTTTGATTTGACTGAAAATTGACTGTGTTATTTTAAGTGCAACTGTATGTTGTGAAATAAATAAATCTATCTATCTATTTTGAGATAATTTGACATCTTCTAATTCAAGAATATTGTCGTTCTTGTTTCAAGAATATTTACTTCGATTCAAGTATGTAGGTATTTCATTCTGTGTAGGTATTAACTTCTAGGAAGATGTAAAGTTTCCATGTATCCGATGTTTCGGTCTCTGGGGCTTTTTACGAAGAGTGGAAGGCATTGGATCACATCTTCACCCATAGGGAAACTACTAGAAAGATCATTCTCTAGAATGTACACTCTCAAAGAAAACTCGTTCGTTGAAAAGTATCACAGGTTAGAATTTCATATATTTGAATTCTATCAAAGAATAATACCTAACTGCAAACGTATCCAAAATGTACACTGAACTTTTAAGAATTCGCTTTCGTTGGAAGTACAAGTATGAGTAATGATATGATATGACATTCATGGGTAATTCTGCGAATAGGTACGAACCGGCACTCCTAGACATGCTACATGATACATACAGTTCTGACCAGGTAGTTATTATTCGAAACACATCCTAGTTCCTGGACTATTATAACATCACTCGCAAAATGGGGACTCCTAATATAAGCGATTATAAAATCTGTCATGCAATGTTCTTGGAACTTCGCTCGTTTGAACGATAGACTTCAATCTAAATTGTAATACCTTAATTTTTACCGCTACCACAGTATCCCGGCATCTTATCGCCCAACATCATTAGGATTTCCGGCCATGCCATTCACCACCTCACCAATCAACTAGGTACATATGACGCCGAGATTCGTAACAACATCGCGTGATTGGATTTCTGACTACACCGGTTAATCTGAGTTTAGGTGAACCGTTGTTGTAGTGTAGACAAGTAAGCGGGGGCCGTTTTATTGCCGTGTTCAACTGACCTATTATGTACATATGTATGTAATGGGATGTTCTAAAAGTAAGGTAGGGTAGGTTCATCAGCATCAGAGTATGTTGACCATTTCTCTTGACCTGGCATAACGAGGCATGTCCATATCATCATCATCATATCAGTCGAAAGACGTCCACTGCTTGACATAGGCCTCCCCCAAAGAGTACCAAAGTGATCGGTCTTGCGCCACCCGCATCCAGCGGACTCCAGCAACCTTTACCAGGTCATCAGCCCCCCATCTCTATATGACTCAATTAATATTTATTTGTTATGCAAGGCTGCAAAGTTTTTGTTTGGCGCAAGTGCTTGTATTGAAAGCCGAGCTAGTGAAGGATTGTAAAATTGAACCATGAGCGAGGCGAATGGTTCAAAAGTACAATCCTGAGCATAGCGAGACTTTCAAGGCACGAGACGCCAAACAATTTTGCTGCCGAGCGCAACACACAACTTTTCACCTCACCACCGCGAGGAAAATTGTAGGTAAATGTGGGTAATGGAAGTAATTTGGGCCTTATACTCATTTTCAATAAAGGTTGTTCACATCTCATCAAGATCTAGCATTTTATAATTATTAAATGTAACATATATATTTTTTCATCTAAATAAACCCCACGCTTACCTACACTAAAAAAGTCAAAGTATTGTTGGGTACTCACGGGTAAACTAAGGCTCAAATTCGCTTATGCTTTTAGCTATTAGCTAATAGCTGTATATCTTCTGCAAGTTCTGCACTAAAATCTATAAATAACCACCATTATTTTGGTTTTTTTCTGTCTGCGGCTTTAGAACAAAACAAAATTAAATGTAGGTTGAGTTTTTTCTTAAAGTAACTATTCAAACGGGTGCGTTCCAAATTTGGAAGAAGCGAAATTTTTTGAAACATAAAAGTACATTTTAAAATTATTTATTCATATTTTATCCTTATTAATCAGTCTAAATATTAATATTTCGTATGTACCTACTTAATTAAGAAAGAATAAGTATTATTAATTTTATTTTATCAAAATAATAACAATTAATTATTGGCATAACACCATCAGTTTCTGAACGCACCTCTCATTCTGTATAGAAAAAAGTTGGATCTCGAGATTGACCGTCACGTTCCAAATTCAAAAAGTCTTTCCACGCTAGCGGATAAAATAAACTTTTGGGCGCAGATTTTGAGCGATAAAGCAAGCCTTTTAGAGCCGGTGTGGTGAAAAATAATTTGTAATTTGTACGTTGGGTTTTACATGGTTACACACACAAACACACAGGATAAAAAATATGCAGGTAACCTATCTGAATCACTATAAATTGATTCCCAAGTGTAATAGCTTGTCCGAATTCTCGTTTGTTATATAACCCGTTTTTCTCTGAAGCCGTGACAGTGTCAGGATTATTACAAAACCAACCTAACCCGATATAATGGGATCTACACGATGAGTATAAATAAAAATTTGGTTGACGAAATGGAAATTCGGACCAATGACAATGACACAGTTAGGAAATGTAGGGACTGCGATATGATAGATGGCATAGATGCAAAATTGATGGTAGGTGTCTATCTCAATACACAGAAACTAGTTAGCTATGGCTAGTTTGGAAGGAGTTATAATATAACTAACACTTCTAAGCACTGGTTCCGTAGCTTATATTTTCAAAGGTATTATAAATACGGGCAGGATATAATACAGCTTGCCTGAAGGCAAGGAAAGGATTAGCATACGGTTTAAAATACACAATACTTAATCTCAGATCAAGAAAAAAGGTAATCGGCATAACGAACAAACTAGTGAAGCCTTTTCAAACAAGCAGATAATTTTGGCACACGCTCACGCATAATACATAAACAAATTAAATTACACAAAACTCGAAATAACTGATTTTGACAGCATTGCGACACATGCTGAAGAGTTTGTTTGGATATCTGTGTGGGAGCGTGTGCTGAACTTATTTGGGTCGCTTGAAAACATTCTTGACTAGGTTGTTCGTAATACGTCTATTTCTTTCTTGTTCTGAGTTCTTAATGCACACGTGACCTCAGTCTCGCAACAGCAAAATGCAAGAACCACGACCCAGACAGCCAATAAGAGCACGCAAAGCAAAAACCACACTCAAAACGGCAGGAAATAATTTCCTGCCTTTTTACGAGCAAAAACGGAGACCACTCAATTCGAACGGACATGAAAAAAAAGGAGGCACCAATACCATTTTGCCTTTCGACTACGTGAAATGGTTGACACTGTATCATGCTGCAACCTTTCTAACTGACATTTACAAACGAGGTTTCCATTTCGGCTGTTTTTGAAGTCGGCAACATGGACCCCGGCTCGCCAACTAACCAAGAAGCGTTATGAATTAAATCATATTGAAATGCCTTGTAAGTTTGAATTATGAGGTTAATTTTGCGCAATCCATAAACTGTCGGAGATTATTTGAGGTAGCCGAATTGCGTCAAAGTAGTCCATTTTAAAAGCACCTCTACCGCCCTAGGTAGAAGATTCCAATTCCAATGACACTATAAAAATTCGGCGACATCAAATATTCTCAATCATACATACTCGAGCCTACAAGTATTTAAATCTACTTATTTCATTATTAAAGCTGCCTCTTTCTGCTGAAGTTGCAGATGTCCATAGGTTGCGGTTTCCGCTCTAACCGTATTGGCGTAAAAATAAAACATTGATAAGTACCTAATCTATTATATTCTCGCGCAACGCAACCATTGCAATATTTTTGCTCGGTACAATTGCCTTGACGGCCTTTTTTAGATTTAACTATGTTTTGATTTAGCTAACGTAAAGAACCATCTTGTAATAAACTGTATAAAAATAAATATACAGTAATATATTTATTAAATTTATTACCGTAAGCTTAAACATTTTTCCCATCCTATAGTTGAGCAATAACCGCATTGCAGCGGATTTTATCGAAACCGGCTTAGTATAAGACGATAACGCGATAAGTGTCAAAATTGAGACATCCAAAAGGAAATAAAACGATGATGTAACTGTACATACAAACAAACAATAGAACCATTGATTAGACGTTTGTTTCTTATGTTTGCCTACTTACATATACTACTTAGATAAACATATAAAATAAGTATACAAAAAACAGTGATGGGAGATAATTGTACAGAATGCTTTGTACGTATTCTACAAGCATACCTAAACAGTTCGAAAAACCGTAAGGAAAAAGTAAGTTGAAAAACCATTTTTTTATCAACAAAAGGTAGCCGTCACCCGAATAATTTCGAATCGATTGACACCTCTTTTATCAAATTCGGTTTAGTATCTTAAACGCTACGGTGGAACACACGTGAATTCAAACATAGATTACTGAAAATATATCCCTTCCTTCCGTCTCGGCCATAGTCGGTCAAAAAGTTAGGTAAGTAAGAATACGTATTAGAAAATGCGACGTAATTTGCATGGGTTTCAGGCGAAGTAGATATTGGGATTGTCAAGATTGCCACTAAACCGTCACGACGTTCACCTCCACTCTGCCAAGAGAGAAAGAAAGTATTTATTCGTAACAACAAAACATTAAATGGTGGACACATCATAGAATATCAGATGTTAGGTGATTTAAATGTTCATTAACGGATAGCAAAGGAATACATTGTTCTAGAAACTTAACAATTTATAATGGAATTCCGCGAAGTAACGCCAGACTCAGATTTTCTCAATTACTTCAATATTACAATGGCTTCATTGCATACCCGTTGGTAATTATTGTGTAGTATAGTATGCAATACAAAAAGCTCATTGTCTAAACGCCCAGCGCCGCATCGAAGAATTTATTTCCTTTCTTTGATAAAAGAATTTCGAGTGTTTTCGTGAGTCACAAACTTTTTTTATTGTGAGAAATGGTACCTACTTATTCATATTATAACGTGGGTATTGTCAAACTCAAGTGGATTCGGCCAGGAAATTCTATTAGATAGTGACGAATGCCGTACTTACTCGGAGAGAGGTTAGTTCAATAATGGTCTATTACAGACCGAAAATAATGAATCACCCGCTTGTCCATTTACTTACGGTCGGCAGAATATGTTTTTTTCTTCCATACCTTTCTATCACTCGTCAACTTATCACACACTAAGAAGTGTGTTGTCCTGTGTGTGTCCTTCTATTCATATCGTCTCTAACACAGTCCATCCACCTTGTTTTGGTGTACCTCTTCCCTTACCCTCCACATTCATACTTAATGCCCTTCTAGTAATATGACTATCATCCCTCCGCATAAAATTTCCATACCACCGTAGTCGATTTGCTCTCAGCTATTCAGTTATGGGTGCTACTTTTATTGTAAGGTTTTCTCTTAAATACTCATTTCCTTATTAGATCCATTCTCGTCACGCCACAGATCCATCTCAACATTCTCATCTCCGTAACGTGGAACCTCGTTTCATCTGTCATCTTTGCGGCCCAACATTCCAATCCCTGCATGACCAGGTCTTATAATGGTCTTGTAAATTTTGCCCTTTAGTCGAAAATGAAGACTATGACGAATAATGATAAAACTTAAGTCGCCGCCTTAAGTATATTTGTATATTTTTGTGTTTCCGTCGCCGCATCTCACTTCGTGTACATTTTTTGCGTCACTTAGCGAGAAGTCATTAATTTGCAGACTGTGTCTAATTACTGTTTGATACCGCCGACTTTTTCTCTGAAAGGCATTTTAATATACGCAGTAATGTCCTATGAATGCTACGTCATTGCAGATAAACTAGTGGTAATTACTTTATTATTGTCGTTGGTTTTGACGCTATGAGGCTTAACGACGAAATTTATAAGAAAAGTAGCTTTAACAAGTATTACATAGGAAATCTCTCATATTAAAATTTTGCGATATAAATTACGTAGGTACTGTATTTTATGACTAGGCAGTCTTAAGCTATCATATTTAGGTATATGACTAACGTATTTGTAAAAGATTATTTAAAATACCAAATTGAGCATTTGATGTAGTAAGTATACTGAGATGATATAACAATAGAACAATATACAATGGAAGTTCTCAAACAAGCATCTGTGACGAATATAGAGTTATGCCAATACATTATTTCCTACCCAGAATTCATCTATTATTCATAACATTTTTTTATTCTATTGAGTGGCACACAATATGTATGAATTTGGCAGATTAAGGGAGGTATGCACAGCGGAATGTCATCTCGCTCACATTCAAAGCAATCCGACTGAAAAAGTATCTACGTCCACCTTATTACAGAAGACTGGAGCCCTAATATCACCAGTATTTATTTATTTGAACTTGATTGAACAAAATAAAGATATGCAGAAATGGCGAGCGTAATGCCAAATGGCATTATCCGGTGGTAGATTGTTAGGTGTAGCAATTAGGCTAGAAAGAGATGTTCAAGAGGTGGAAAGAAAAACGTACGATAATTTCTATAAGTACTTTTATTACTTGCTTTGGATCTTTGCTTTGGATGGACGTCGTATGCGGCGTATTGTGGTGTTAATTGATATTTGGACAACAGTGAAAGTATATTGTTTTTTCATTAGCAACAGAAAAACCTTACGAAAATACTCTGAGAGTATCAATAAGTATTTCAATTGTGTATGCTAATGTAAGATTTTAAATTCATAAAAACGAACAATATATACGGACGCTGTTTGACTGCGACGTCACAAGGAAGTAATCCCTACAAATTCCCAACGCAGCGTTTTTGAAGTTTCATAAAATGATGTACTTATGGCCGAGTTTTCAATAAAACTATCTGTTAGATAAATGTTAGCTCTGTCCTTTTCTTTCATGTGACTTAAGAAAAAGATGGTGATAATTTGAACTGACGGATAACTTTATCTAGACATTTAAAAATCGGCCCTTAGACTCAAGTCTAGATAAAGTACCTTGCTTTTCTCGTGCTACATCGTATAATGTTTTTGTATTTAATAATGGAAATTATAGGTCTAGAGTTAAGTGAAAAATTATAACATTGCTTTGTGTATGATCAAACATATTTACATAAATAAATAAATAATAAGAAGCTGATTTGACGTTTGTCAAATAACATATTGTGTAACTGTTAAAAGGGGCTTTAGCGTTAGATATAACTGACATGTTTACCATTAAAAAAAGTAGACTGTAAGGTACTGAACCTACAGAAAAATAAACACAAACTTAGGTATCCGACGGAATACGATGGCTGTACATTTGACAGATAATCGGCTTAACGATCTCGGTCCCAACGCAGTCACTGTCCGCTGGCAATTGGGAATCTTAATTAATCACATTCAAATGACCTAGAAAAAACGCTGATCACAAGTGACAGTTTTCAATTCGATAATCATGGACGAGTTTTTGCGTTGGAAATATTCTAATCAGACTGTCAAGCGTCAATTCTTTATAATTGAGTTCACAAGGCTTAATTAAAAAAGGTCAAGCGCGAACTGTTTATTACGGCGATAAGAAAGGCGTTATTTTACTAGGTCATTTATCAGCTCAAATGGGAAAAGGAACATAATAAGATGCATGTGATACTAACCTACCCCTTTTGGGAATTAAAGCGTGAATGTATCTATGTACGTTATCAGTTCTTGAAAATAGTAGTGATTCGATTTGACACGGCCGTAGTTGAACCGATTTTGTTGAAACGTAGTGAAGAACCATCTCAATCACGTCAGCTGTTCGACAAAAAAGACCGCATTAACCGTTAAAGGCCGAAACGGACCGCTCCGTCACCGCTATCAGTGCGTTTCAGCCTTAACACTTCAGGGCTTTTATTTTAAATAGTCAGTTACTTTTATAACCATCGTGAAAGATAGGTATGGGTGAGGACCAAATTCTTGGCCAGTATTCTTGGGCAGTTGGCCTGGTTAATCGGTAGTACCTAGTTAAAAAGTTCCGTTGTGACACAAAAAATAGCCATATTATTCTATGTTTTTTTTTTTGTCACAACAGAACTTGTTAACTACTAGGTACCTACCGAAAGTACTGGCCAAGAATTTGTTCCCCACCCATATACGGTGAAAAAATACAATCATCATCCTCCTAGCGTTATTCCCGGTAGTGCCCCTAAAGGAGCCCGGGGTCCGCTTTGACTCCTAATCCCAAGATTTGGCATAGGCACTAGTTTTACGAAAGCGACTGCCATCTGACCTTCCAACCCAGAGGGAAAACTAGACCTTATTGGGATTAGACCGGTTTCCTTCACCGAAAAGCTAACGCTAAATATTCCGTACATAAGTTCCGAAAAACTCATTGGTACGAGCCGGGATTCGAATCCACGACCGCCGCTTGACAGCCGCATTCCTGAACCTCTAGGCTACCGTAGCTCTAATATAAGTACAATACAATACAAATACCTACTCTTTACTGCACACCCCAAAACTTGAATCAAATAGATATAAATAATGATTTAGGTTTTGGTGGGGAATAAAACAGGCGTGAAAAAAATATTAAGTCGACCAACAAAAATTAAACAAAATACAGGCTAGGTATGTATTATGTATATCATTTGTTACAAGGATTCAATAACAGGTCATTGACCCGTCCTTGACCCGATGCCAGGAAATGCACCTGGCCTGCATACCGGCCAGTAATAGACCGTCTGGCTAGAATGGCATACGGCTTAAATAGAAACGCTATATTTATCAGTACCTTTAGACTAGATACCTGTTAAACTCGGGTGGTCTATCTGACTTCAAGTATTGGATTGAAATCTATTTTACGACACCTCCTCGCGCAAAGTCAATCTAAGCGTTTGAGGTTTCGTAGCAAATGCTATTTTGATATAAATCTAATACCTACGTTTCATTCAGAGAGAACCAAACACCTATTAAAATTATTTATTTATTTAGACTTCGCGATATACTGTCTATGTTTAGCCAACGCACACTAACACCGAAAAAGAGACTTAGGTATATGTACCTATAGTTGCAAGACTTGCAAGTATCCGCAGGTTAAGAGGACCGATTATCGTCAGGCGGCGCGGACGCTTGTGTGCCACTAAGGGCTCCCCCACATCTAGCGTCTCCCGAACGTCGACGCCTCACCGACGCACGCGCGGCGTCGGCGCTGCGGGAGCGCGGCGCCGACGCCGCGCGGGCGTTGGTGAGTGAGGCGTCGACGGAGACGCTAGATGTGGGGGAGCCCTAACGTGGAATAAAATAGCCTAATGCGTCGAAAAAAGGAAAGTCATAGAGAGAGTACCCTATGGAGTCAGATAATAGTAGATAACATTAGTTCTAATAGTGTTGTTTATATCACTATCACTTCATTCGTTCGAATATTCGAATATGGTACGCTCCGGACCGTGACCTTGGTCTGCTCCGTACAATATTCGATGGTGTGTACAGCGGTCCGCCGTACATTATTATTATTATTGACGGTCCGCTCTGTCCGAAGGTTTTGCCCTCCGGATTTGGTTCGGCCCGGACCAAGTTCGAACGTGTGGACAGATCTGCCATGGAGCAGACCAAGGTCACGGGTCACGGTGCGAGCGTACCATATTCGAACGTCTGTTCATGTGCCACATGACACGGTTCCGCGGTGCGCTACACCGCGGAACCGTCGAGCGCACCGAACATGTCCGTCAGTTCGGTTCGAACATCTATTAATACTATATGGAACACGCTTCCCGCTGTCTGTCGCTTTGTATACTTAGATCACATCGTGAAAGTCTGTGATATTAAACTCTGCCGACTTGGAGCGGCTAAGACATTAATACGGGAGCTGTTATTGTCCTGGACTTACGAACAGGCTGAAGAAGCCCTGAAGAAAAGAGCTATTTGCATCCTTCCCTCTCCTACATTAACACTACACACACTCCTACATTCATTCACTCAATACACACACTAGGTACATTACGCATTCACACTTGCATGTTTTTGCCCGCATTGAAAAAAAAAACCCTTTTTAAATCTATTCTAATAGCCGCATGATTTTTGTAACTCACGTGTTCGATCTGTCTACCACGATAGGCTTATTCCCAATTATACAGATTTGCAATTGTACAGATTCCTAATTCTACAGATTCCCAGTTCTACGGATTCCCAATTCTTCAGATTCCCAATTCTACAGATTCCCAATTCTACAGATTCCCAATTCTACAGATTCCCAATTCTAAGGCAGGTCTGTGTAGGTACGACGACGAGCGAAGCGAGGAGAAGTGTTAGTTGTACTGCGACCCTACAGCGCGCGAGCCGAGCGAGCGAAGCGAGCGTGCCGCGGCAGCGGCCGGCGAAGCGCCATAACCGATTTTTAGGGTTATTATCTGAAGTGCACGTAACCAGTAGAATTGGGAATCTGTAGAATTGGGAATCTGTAGAATTGGGAATCTGTAGAATTGGGAATCTGTAGAATTGGGAATCTGTAGAATTGGGAATCTGTAGAATTGGGAATCTGTAGAATTGGGAATCTGTAGAATTGAGAATCTGTAGAATTGGGAATCTGTAATGGAAATCTGTAGAATTGGGAATAAACGCCACGATACAGGCTGTGCCTAGTGTGGAAGTCACTGTGTCTATAGAAAATTGTTATTAAAACTTATGGTCAATAAAAATATTATTATTCTTATTCTTTATCTTTACAACTAGGTACGCAACGGGTTTTGATGCCGTTTTCTTTAAATAGATAGTGATTCAAGAGAAAGGTTTAATATGTGTAATATAGTAACCGTACGAAGCCGGGCGGGTCGCTAGTTATAATTATAATGTAGGTATAGGCTGACGGAAATAAACGCAGATATTAACAAATAGGTAAGTATAGTTATTTGAATGATAAAACTGCTACAGAATCTATTTGGCCCAATTGTTGACTAGCCAAAAATTGCCAGACATTATATCCGTCAATTGTACTTTTTTGTATTTGAGTCATAAACATAAAGTTTCATCATCATCATCATATCAGCCGAGAGACGTCCACTGCTGGACATAGGTCTCCCCCAAAGAGTGCCACAATGACCGGCGCTGCGCCCCCCGCATCCAGCGGACTCCCGCGACCTTATATTTATACTGTAATAACGTTTAAATAAATAAAAATCGATTCAAACGTATGAGTAGGTATCTGCCGGTTGTTTTGAAACAATTGTGGACCACATGATAAAATGAATAATTAGGTTTAATCGTAAAGATAATTATGTTTTATTTTGTTTTGACTGATATCGTGACCCGTTTAATTCACGGGAGACTCAGACTAGCGATAAAGTTGCCAAATACCTACTTACCTATATTCAGTTCAGGTTTTTTTTCTGTAGATAATTGGGTGCCTATCTATATTGTTTAAATTGTTTTTGTTAGTTAAATTCCGTTTGAATTGTGAAACGTTTTTCAGTAGATAACCCTATTATCTGGCGGGCCATTGTAAAATATAAGTAGTAGGTACTTATTAGGGATGCAACGAAACCGATGCCGATAATCGTAAACCGCAGGTTATCGTTATTTTTGACGATCATCCGTATCGTAAAAAGTATTACGATTGATAACGATTCTTAAAACTAGTTGGATTCAAATTATTGGACAAAAAAATACTATGTTTCCTAAGTTGAAAGAATTGGCCATAAGTATTTATCCATCAAACTAGCTATTGTAGGTAGATTCAGAAAGATTGTTTTCCACAGCTGGTTTAGTCCATACGGATATACGAAATAGACTTAAATCCTGATAATTTAAAAATTGCACGTTTCCTTAATAAGTATTTGAAAGAAATTGATTTTAATTATGACATGTAGGTGGTAAACTGCCTAAAATTTAAATAAATGTAGATTTTACTCAATTCTCTTGTTTAATTGGATGGAAATTAATAAATCGTAATGCATTCGTTATCGTATTCGCTATTACGATACATTCGTCATTCGTATCGGTATCGTAATAGACATATCGTTTCATACCTAGTACTTAGACCTATTTTTATATTTATTTATTTAAATCAGGCAACAAGGCCTATATTACAAATAGCTTAAAGACTAACATACATATCAATATAAACTTATTATAACAGTTACTTACTTACTTAATAACACACAGACCTATGCTCGAAGGCGTATTTTAAATGTTAAGTAGGTAATCACATAAAATGTTATTTTGATGTTTACAATGAGAGTATACTGGAATGTTTCTTCGGCATTTTTTTTATAGGGAAGATGGAATATTTTCATTTTTGCTTTCATTTGAAAGAATCGCATGTAGAATAGACCATGAAAGTAGAAAAAAAACTATAATTTACAGTCAAAAATTCCTGTTACAGAATGATAATTTAAACATTCGCGCCCAAACGGATCTACAGTTCCTGTGACGTCACTAATGTGTGTCACTCGCCATATTTGTTTGTCCGTGGTTCGTCCCTAGATGTCGTAGAGTTGCCTAAGTTTTGACTTTTGACAGGAGTGACGTCACCTGACGCTGATTGTTGGATTAAAACACGTTCCGTTTCACATTACTTCTTTATACATATAAGTACCTACTAGCTTCTGCCTGCGACTCCGTCCTCGTGGAACTCGTTCATATCGTAGTTCCATACAAATTTTCAGGCCCTCAGGGGATGGGATAAAAAACTATCTTATGACTTTTTCCTGAACTCCAACTATTGCTTAGTTTGGGACTAGGTCGATTTGTGTAAGATTGTCCCCTAATATTTATTTATTTAGTTATTTATATATATAGTTATACAATGTATAATTACCTTTCCGACATGTAACATTGGTGTTATCAATAAATATTTATATTTGTATACCAAATTTCATACCAATCGGTTCAGCGGTTTAAGCGTGAAGACGAACAGGTAAACAGGCTGACAGACACTTCCGCATTCATAATATCAGTATGGATCTACTGGAGAAAGATTTCATGGATTAGGAGTAAGTAGTTCGGGATATTAGTCCTTAACTACTTCAAAATTTATTGATTTAAACTTAATTGCATTAAGTAATCAAAAAGTCAAAAAGGCGGACTTAACGCCTCAATGCATTCTCTACCAGTCAACCATAAGGCCAAACAGAGACTTTCAAACGGTGGGTATTTACTAACAATAAACTGCACACACCCGAACTAAACCTATTTTTAATATAAGTAATAGAAGAAGGATATCGTATCTTAGTAACTGAGTACCTATGTAGTGATGGTGATGGTACCTATACTGGTATCCATATAAGCACTGGGCAGCACCATATCTAGTAAAAAAAAAAGTGAGCAGCAGTAAGTTTTTCCGTAAAATGTCTGCTCCGCCTCAGGCTACGTTATAACAACCACATCAAATTCAAGTGCACGGCGCGCGAGCGGGACCGCCACGCTCGCCGTCTCGCTCGCGATCAGCTGATGCCGGGTGTGTGCGTCACGACACACCTCCCAGACCGCCCCCCTCCTCCCGCCGCCACCACCCCGCCGCGCCAATCAGCTGATCGCAGTAGGTCGCCCGAACGCCATCTTACTTTTACACAAATAACTTGAAGCTCTCTCAAAAGCATAGTCAACAATAGGCACGAATTTTCTGTGCTTATTTATATTTATCTCAAATCGTTGGACGAAAGCGTACCTACCCTCTCGCTTTCTCTAACGGGCTAGAGCGGGACCCGAGTTCGGTGCTTAAAATGGCCGATCCGTGATCGCCTAGGGAGGGGGCGATGTCGATAATATTATGTTTTATGACGGGTGGCAGAAATAAATTGGGTTTTCGTTTTACGAGATACTGACGATAAATTACATTTGTTTCGTCCTGCGCACTGGAATCATGTAAATTGTCGAGTAACTGTGCCCCTCCGAGGAAGTAATTATGGAATCGCTACTCGGAACGCCCGCAGACTGCTGTGTCGTTATCAGAGCGTGACTGAGTAGCTCGTTACATTTTGCGACCACTTTTATTATATCTTTATCTCACTCATTATTTTATGCATTTCGTGATTACTTTTACCGCAGATTAATGCGCCCGAAAGCCTGCCGAAACACCGCCTTTGGTAATATAGGAGCAATGTAAAAAGAAGGCAGTAAAATGGTAATATACTTACTGGAGGGAATCTGGGCCGTAATATCAACGCAGTAAAAAGTAACAATAAACTTTTTTATTATGGCTGCGGAGATAAAATAAACACAAGTTTAATTCGGTCGGCTTGCGTTAGAGCAATCATCCATTAGTTTCGATGTTTATTTCGTGTTTACGGGGATGCTAATACGGCGTCGCCGCGAGCGGCGGTATTAACAATAATGGCTAATGGCTGCCGAGACGAACACTTTTCTCACTAAAACGATGCGTGCAGCTTAAATCTCTTTTACTCCATAATTAGTCCCGTGGCTAATGGCCCGGCCTGTAACGAATATAATCTACGTTTTATTACAATGACTCGTTTGAACCGCGATTCCCAGCGGCATTCTCGATTCATTGTGCTCTTTCAAAAGGAAATAAAACATTGCATGAATGAACGTTTTTGTTCGATGAACATTTCGGTCGCCACAAAAAGCAACAAAAACGAATAGCCGCCCGGATTAAAATCGCTTTTAAGAACTCTTAGGAAAGCTGAAAAATCTTAAATAGATGTTTAGTCTCGGCCGCTTTCTTTTCGTGGGCAGTAACAAGAAACGTCTTGAGAAAGATTTTGAGGATCTGTTAAAAAAACTGACAGGTAGTTAAGTGTATAATCGCATCATTCCTTATCCGAAAGATCACGCCACGCTGCGCTCGGGGCGATCGCCTTCGTCTGATTTATGTGGGCGCACAAAAAATACCATTACAATTTCTGTTCTTTAATAAATGTAATTACATTATTGGTTATATCTAATCTACATAATTATAGTTTCCTCGACAGTGCAAGACAAATATTCTAATTAACAAAATTTACGAGGCCTGCGTCGGAACGTCAAGATCATTATTGGCGACGTGACATTTTGCACATTACATTTGACGAGCTTGATATTTATTGGTACTAAAACGTTTGATGTTGCTTTAGACTCGGAGACAATGTTTGAGGTTAGTTCGTTATACTTAGCAACTGCTTTAGTTTTGGAGTATTAAACCTCGTTAGCAAAGTTGTGCCCGTTTTGCGGCTATCACAAAGGATGAAAACCAGATGAAACTTTCGGCTAGGCAGCATCGCTTTTGAACAAAAAACAGGCCCATTCCGCCGGCAAACTCCTAACGTTCGCCGGCGTCGGAACTCTGACAAAATTACAAAGTATTTTACATAACGAAAGCTGTAGAGCTTTAGACATCTTTTCTGCGCATTCGCTAAATTACCTCTATAAGTATATGCAGTCGCAAGATGTTAGGTCGCTTGGGAGGATTGTTATCCCAGTAACGCTAAGCGATTTTTTTTCCGAAGAATACTTTTGGAAGACACTTTGTGGGAGGCACCATCGCTCAGCAAATGCTTTACATGTTTACTCTCAAGAGTTATTTACTCAAATATCTCAAAATTATATAAAATTAGTTCATGTACTATATTGGTTTGAGGTAACTTTAGTTAATTGGTTTACAAGTATACCAAGGTTTTTAACCACGGTTCGGAGTCTCGTGTAAACTTGAGCAGATCATTAATTAGCTGTGTTAGTCTAATTATATCATGAGCTAGCCAAGGGCGGACGAAGTGGGCCGTTTTAACTAGGAAACGGCAAACATGATGCGACGTTTGCGAGATCAGAGGGCCTATGATGGTCGCGTTTTTGGCCGTTTATATAGGATAAAACATTATTTCGCTTTTCATGTAGATCGTTCAATCTACATATCGATTGCTCTAGTATTTTGTCGAACGATATACTCTTAATCGTAGATCGAACGAGATACACTTGTCAGAATGTCTTATCCACTGCAAAAAACTACAAAAACTCAACTGTCATACATTGGTAGTTTCACTCATGGTACCTAACTTCACCGTTGTCGTAGAAGAAATGGTGAAACATTTTAACTTTAAAAGAGGAAACGAGACGGTTTAACACCAAATAAAGTTTTACTTTCTAAAGATTTCGGAAGTTATAATGATCACCATTCCTCACGGCGACGGGAACAGAAACGGATCCATCAGATCCGTGTTTTCACCGTTTTACACGGAAGACCAAACAGTTAGAAGTCCAGTGCTACGTTTTTCCGTCGGGCGGTATCCGCAATGAGGATCAATTTAATTTTGTGTACAATTTGAACTATCTAGTTGTTTGGCAGACCATGTAGATATGACCCTTTAGACATCTGTGTCAATGTCTACCACCAGGACGACTTAGTGGAAAGCAGTCTGGCATACTTACTTCCTCAAAACGCAGCAATCCAAGTTCCACTTCAGGCAATCCAGGGCACTCCGCACACACTAGCACACGCGCACATCGCGGATGTAAATAAAACGATGCTTTTGGGATTTTTGTAAAAAGATAGTTATATTTTTGGCATTGGACTATGACACAATATAATACTATGATATGCTAAGTAAGCGTTTTATAAAGACTTTTACATGCCGAATATTTGTTAATCAGACTATTCATCAGAGGACTCTTTATATATAATTTCAACAAACATAACTGCTTACAAATGAGAGTAGAGATACGTTCCTAGTGCCACTCGGGACTGTTCTAGAACTCATTACCTATTCCAAAACATAACTATTCCTAGTTTTATTCGTAATATTTTTCTCACTTTCATTTTTTTTACACTATAGGTACATATTCATTATAATACAAATTTTGAACATATAATTATCGATATGATATCTTATACAGAATTACGCAACGAATCGGCGACGGTACAATAATTTAATCATGAAGCATCATACTGCGATTGCGAATAAATACGTTCGTTGGGCACGGAGCGTGGGGCTCGCGGCTAGACCGTCCGGCAAACACAACAAATCAACGTTTAAACAATATCAACGTACATAGGTACTATTTGGTATTCGGTTCGTTCACGGCGGCGCCGCACGACACTTATCACTAAACTAATTACAAGGGAACATCACAGGGCAGCGGCTACATGTAGATCGGGAGCTGCTGCAGCGCCCGCTTGTCGAAGCGTTCGTAGGGCGCGGGCAGCCGCGCCATATCACAGTCCACCGGCAGGTAGGGGTGCGCCTTCAGCCGCGCGCGGCTCAGCTTGCTGGCGTCCAGCGCGTACGAGTCGAAGCGGTAGCAGGCCGCCGGCTCCTCGGGCGCGCGCGCGCGGGCGGCCTGCGCGGGCGCGGGCGCGGGCACGGCGGGCGCGGGCGCCGCGCGACAGCAGCGCCGCGGGGGCCGCGCCAGCCGCCGCGCCGGCGCCGCCGCCGCCGCGCTCGCGCTCACGCCGTCCCGCGGCAGGTTGTTCACGAACGGCACCCGCCGCAAGCTCTCGAGCCTCCGGAAGTGCGAGGGGTGTATCATGAGCAGCGGCTCGATTTTCACGCCCTGCGGCGGCTTGGCACAGTCGGGAAGCTCGTATTCGATACTGCAGTCTACGTGTAAAGGCACGGAATAATCCTTGGGGGCGAGCGAGGCGGGCCGCTCGCGCCGGTAGCGGTCGGCGGCGAACTCGGCCTCGCTGCGGGCGTAGCCCGTCATGTTGCGGGCGGGTTCACGGCATGTGGCCCGATCAGCTGACTGTGTCGAGCGAGCGGCACGGACGTGCGTCGCGGCTGGCGCTCGGCGCGAGACTGGCGCGCGGCGCGCCTGCGCTCCCCGCGCTCCCCGCGGCCCGCGGCCGCGCCCCCTGCTAGTGCGGCGCGGGCTAGACGCGGCCCGGGACTATCGACAAATCGATAACCCTGGCTCGTAACTAGCGGCGTGCGCAGTGCAGGGAATGTTAAACAGCTGACTGTCTACAGTCAAGGAGGTTATGTCGCAAATAATGGCGGCCGGCCGGTTCTCAGGAAGTGACTTCAAGGAACTCGGGCGGCTGCCAGAAATATTGGTTCGTCGTAAGCGCAATCAAAACAATGGACCGGGGGCAATGCCACGTGAATAATGTAGAAAAGCCGGTCGAAAATTGGCATAACCTCTAAATGTACAATTAAGCGAGTAAGTAGTAAAACAGTAGTAGGTATCTCGATAGTGAGTCGTAAATTGACCTAACTCTTCTATTTAGATTTTATGTTCAAAATGGTTTTCCATTTCACTATTCTGTTGATCAGATTAGTTTCAATGTCTGGCTGTTCCGGAAAACAAACTGAGTTAACTTCGATTAACAATTTAAACTCTTAGCATATTTTCAGGTAATCAATCAGTTAAGACGCTAGCTGGAGTCGCAAGCGTCTATAAGCTACGGCGTTCTTACAATCAGGCAGGCCACAAACTTAGTATTCAAGGAAATACCTCTCGTGATTTCTGTACGAAATTGAATGAATGCGGTACTTAGATTTTGTTCAAAAATCCCTTACAAAACTAGTTTCGATTCCTCTTAAGTGCATAAATGCATTCTTTACATCAAAAGCCATGAAATTACAGTGAAACCCTACCCAGCCAAGCCCCGGGGGGCTTCTAATTTAAGTACAGTCGGCCCCAGCAGCGTCGACTGTACACGGACGAAAATAATTGCTTTCCTAACAATATGCCGCGTGTTGTGAGGGTGTGAAAGAAATCCCTGTTCCGTCCCATTTGATGTAAAAGGTTTCGGTAATGGGTGACTTGGAGCCCGTATTAATAGACTATAGTCAACTTTGATGACGTGCGGTCTAATGGGCCGTCGATAGCGTGAACAGAATTTTGTGCAGTTAATGAAAGACGGGACTTAAGTACGATAAGGCAATTTTTCTCAAAAAATACGGTAGTTATCTTCATTTGTCCGAAAGCATATTTTTTCCGAATTTCATAATTCCGAAAACCATATACCCACCGCTGATATTGTTTTTGATCTTTCAGGATATAATACTAACCTAACGTAAACGTAACCTATTTAGTATATATTTCATTTTATAATATGCGTCCAAATTTTCGTTAAGCGGTGGGTAAATGGCGTTCGGAATTTTGAAATTTCGTTATAATGCTTCCCGGACAAATGACTCTCGGAATTTTTGTGTGTTCCCCTCAGCAGTAGGTACCTACCAATAAATTATTCCTATATTACAAATACCTAAAAACTCAGGAAAATGCTCGGAAACTTCAAGTCATTACTGCTACTTTAAAGTTTCTGTCAAAACCATCATTTATGGTAAAAGCTTTTATTGCAAACTGTACTTACTATTTCTTTATACCGGCATCCTCTTCAACTACTCGTTGAGAACTTAAGACCATTGTAACGAGCCCAAAGTCGGGTTACGTCGGTTAAGTACTGAATTCCCATGGCTACCTTCTGTCTCCATCATCAGATCAGCTTGTTTGTACCTACCATAATATTGAAGTATCATCCAAACTATTGTACTTATACCCAAAATCTGCTGAATCGGTTGAGGCTAACTGGTTTATTCCGTTCCAAGATTTTTCCCTCACTAACCAACTAGGTAACAAACGACAGGTCAAGTTAAAAACACACACACAAGCTGCAATTTTCATGTAACAAAACTGTTTTCATGTGAGGTGTGCTAAAAATGCGTTTAATACTCAGAATACTTAGTGCTGAGGCACAGCTATCGAACGATCTGTATTTTGATTTGAGACGACTCAGTTTAGTTCTAGCGGCCAGACATTGCAAATCTGTGTTTCTAACCATGATTTGGCATAAAGTTTTGTAAGTAAATGTATAACAGACACTTCTCACGACGCTCAAGTCAGGACAAACCCGAAGGTTGAATAGTATCGAATGCATATTCAACAAACTGACAATGCCGCCTGACAATAGCGACAATGCAGGTCGCAGGTTCAATCCAGTGATTGTATGTAAACGACACATTAATGACGCGACACGTCTTTTGTCGACGTGAGAAATGGCCGTTGCATTACTTAGGGTATTAAGCGCTTTGTGACAGACATAAAAGACGGAACACAAATGATCCTTCCACCTTAGAGGGAGAACCGTACGAAGCGACCATTCATCAAATCACTTGGCCTCGGGAAACCTTCCAGTCCTTTTGATGGCACCTCCTTTTCTCTACAGGATCTTAACTCTCATTTCTCTTCTGCCCGCTGCGTCAACAACAATGTCAGAATCAACACTCTTAATGAGATCTCTTCCCTACCGCTCTCTATCACGGATCCATTTTCCTTTTCTCTCACTTCACAAGCTGATGTTAAGGCTATTATCAAAGCTATCAAATCCAAAGCCATCGGTTGCGATGATATCAGTCGGTATATGATAGTGTCGATTCTAGACTGTGTGCTTCCTGCATTGACTGATATCATCAACGCCTCGTTTTTCAATGGCGAATTCCCTTCCTTATGGCGCAAGGCATTTGTTATTCCCCTTCCAAAAACCAGCAATCCCACTGTACTTAGCAACTTCCGACCCATTTCAATACTCCCCTTTTTATCGAAAGTTGCTGAAGCGGTGGCTCATAAACAGTTATCTCGTTTCATTTTCTCACATAATCTTCTGAGCCCCTATCAGTCCGGCTTTCGTCCTTGTCACAGCACCAGCACTGCTCTGCTGAAGGTCACGGAAGACATCAGACGTGGCATGGAGAGTCAATTGGTCACGGTTCTTATTCTTATTGACTTTTCCAACGCTTTCAACACTGTTGACCATGAGATTCTTCTTGCTCTGCTAGAACATTTAAATGTGTCATCTGTTGCCCTTAGGTGGTTTTCTGCTTACCTTCGAGAGCGCCAGCAAGCGGTCCGTGTCGACCGAGCCTTATCCGACTGGTGTGAGCTAGCAACTGGCGTCCCTCAAGGAGGCATTCTTTCTCCACTCTTATTTTCCATCTTCATTAACTTCATAACCCCTGAGCTTCGCTGTTCTTACCATCTGTACGCCGATGACCTACAACTTTATGATCACTGTAACGTGAGTGACCTAAGCGTTACCATTAACAAGCTGAATTTGGATCTCTTACACATCCAGCGGTGGTCAGAGAAGTTTGGCTTATTTGTTAATCCGTCCAAATGTCAAGCTATCGTCATTGGTAGCTCTCAGCAGCTTGCGAAACTTAATTTTAATTCTGTTGCTGCAGTTGAGTTTAATGGTACTCCTATCCCGTATAGCAAAAGTGTCAAAGACCTAGGTGTTTATCTCGACAACACTTTGAGTTGGAGGCCACAGATCTCTGAGGTTAGTCGGAAAGTTGTAGGTTCACTTCATGCACTTAATAGGCTAAAGCATTTTTTGCCCGTCAAAACCAAGATTTTATTAGTGCAGACATTGATATTGCCCATAATCGACTATGGTGATGTGTGTTATCCTGACTTGAATGGAGAGCTTCTTGACAAGTTAGATCGTCTTCTAAATAATTGTATTCGGTTCATTTTCTGTCTTCGAAAATACGATCATGTCTCTTCCTTCCGCTCCCAATTGGGCTGGCTGCCCATCCGCCTACGTCGCAAAATACGTTTGCTCTGCACCCTCTTCTCTATTCTAAACGATCCTAAATCTCCCGAATACCTCAAAACTCTCTTTCAGTATTACTGTGTCTCTCGAGTCCGTCAACTTCGCTCCTCTGGCAACCTTTCCTTATCTATTCCGCCTCATCGTACTGGTTTTATGTCCAATTCCTTCTCCGTCCAAGTAGCTCGCCTATGGAACAGTCTCCCTGTCAAAATTCGGCAATCTCCAAACAGGCTTGTCTTCAAAAAGTCCTTACAAAATTTCTTTGCTGGCAGAACTAAAAATAATCTATCTGATTTGTAAGTTTCATCTATATGTATGTGTATGTATGTATTAATAGGTATATATTGTTTTATCATATCATATTGTTATATTATATTGTATCGTATTCTACTATATTATTTATCACATCTTTAAACATGTTAAAGAGTTTTTGTTTTAAATTAAGTTGCACTGCCCACATTTTATCTGCTTTGCCTTAAGGTTGACTGGTAGAGAATGCTTTATAGCATTAAGTCCGCCTTTTGTACCATAAGATATTCTTTTGTGCAATAAAGATTAAATAAATAAATAAATAAGCTAGGGTGACCGCTTACCATCAGATAAGCCTTAAGATTGGTTGCCACCATCCTGACTGCGGGGTTAACCCAATCACACGCGCCGCGACGCGAGTCGAGAAAGAACTAGTACCCTCTCCTATCTAATTTGCACAGTGTGAGTGAGAAGGGAGACGCTCAGTCGCCAGCGAAGCGACTGACCAGCAAGTTATTATGCTATACGTACCATCGGGTACATACCCATATGCTAATCTGTCTTTAACCTCTTCACGCTAAAACCGATGAACCGATTTAGATGAAATTTAGTATACAGATAGTTTGAGTCCCGGGAAAGGACTTAGGATAGCTCTTATCCCAGAAATCATCCCCAAAGGGGGTGAAATGGAAATTTGTATGGAGCTACGTTATAAACGAGTTCGGCGCGAAGGCGCGGGCAGAAACTAGTATTATATACGCTTCAGAGTTTGAGACCCGTATGACAGATATTGTATCTTCTCGATGTTATCATGAACATCTAAATATACAGACGACCATCTCTTATCTTTGTATTTATATGAATGAATGCCTGCGCGGCTCCAATATGTATTCACTCAAAATTTCATAAATATGTATACTACACCCTTATTAGAAGAAATAAGGTTTGCCTAATACATATTTTTGAGACTTACAGAACTGTTTCAGAACGCAGGAAAACTCACTGGATAAAATATTAACTCGTGTCCATTCAGAAAGTCTCCTACACGCAGGTTAAAAATAAATAAATCGGATTAATGGTTCCAAAGATTACCTCCTGCATACAAAGCTATATACTCGTTTACAACGTGTTAAAAATATATGAACGTTGGCCGACTGGGGCGACCCGCTCCATACAAAAGTAAAAAAAAACCGTGGATAAAAAAAAACTCTTTTTTTTTCTTATCAGAACATGATGCCTATTATGCCCTTAAACGGTTTTGCGTTATTTTTTTCAACACGTTGTATAGGTATACAATCTCACAGACTTTTCATCTTATTACAGTTATCACTAAAGATAGAAATAACCCATTCCGAAAAGCAATTGAAAGATACGTAAATTTTGTGTTGATTCAAGTTGGATTTAGAGACCATTTCATAATTTATAGTCAAATCATGTGGAATGGAGCCCCCATTGCCTTATTAGCTTAATACCTACCAGTTATCAGTTTTCTGGGGAATTTATATCATCACGTTCAGATATTAGTGATTATCTGTGCGGTGTGCGATGCTGATTGTCTTTTGTACGTGTCTGTGATAGGTAGAGGTGTTGAAATTATATATTGTGTAGTTAGAAATCATTGGATCTCACAAGAACTGCTTTTTATCCCTGACTTCTGACGAACCCGATCAAGCGGTCCAACTTCGTGGTTAGAGAGTAAGGGCGGGTTGCACCGACTTACGATTACAGATCGATCAACGTTAAATATGACGCTGGCAACTGTCAGTCCATAGACACTTGTCAAACGTTCCATACATTCAGATTTTAACGAACACCGCTTTCGAATACCGACGGTTTGGTGCAACTCACCCTAAGTATCCTGGGGAAACACCACAGAGGAACCTCCGGCACGAAATAACATTGGAATAATCTAGAATACTAAGCGCATAATAAACAACGCTCAGAGAGGATATGTGCATTTGTGGCGCAGTGGTCAGAGGTCAGAGTACAGAATGAGAAGGTAACATCTGACACCAACTGTTAGAAATGATTACCTAATTATGAAGTGTTGCCGAGAGATCATTCGCTCCTATCCCATTTACTTAGGGGTCGGCGCTTTATATCGGCACTATAATTGGAGTCCATTTAAAAAGCAACACTAGCCTCCCGGTAACGATTCCGATTCTATAATGCACCATGTTAAATAATCACAACCATAAATACGTGTTTCGTTAAAAGTTAGAAGGTTTCCTTTGAAAAGTAGGTATGTAACACAACCTTTACTCACGATGACAATTCATATACAATTTCGAGTTGGGTCCTTCCGTGTTGCAAGGAAAGTTTCATTGCTATTGTTGGTTTCTAAGAAAAATATTGGAAAAAAATATAAAAAGTGATCAGCGAGGGGCCGGCAATACCGAATAGCGAGACCATATTTAATGACGAGGTCTTTGTTGATGTATAATCTGCCGGGGGCTGGTTTTGACAAGGGGTTGAGTTTTGTAAATAGAGTGTCTGCTTCAAGTTTTTTCGATTTAATTATCGGGCGCTTCAGACGGTCGATGGATGTTGTTTGTGTAAATAAGAATAATAAAAAGATTATAATTGAGCAGAGGGGTAGTTACGCAACGTTTTGAACGCGCGTTAGGACAATTTATCTCTCTTTTTTCTTACAAAAATTGACATTTGGATCTACCTACCTAATTTGCGTAAAATACATTACGTGAGCGACCTGCAAAACTCGAATCAGAGGCTCTAGTCTAAGTTCTACCGAAACAAAACGTTATGACCGCGTTCGCGTTTAGCTGTCAAATCCCATACAAATTAAGGGGAAAACGCAAACGCGATCGTAAAGTTTTGTTTCGGTAAAACTTATACTAGAGCTAGAGCCTCAGAACGATGGTCGATTGTCAAAGAGAGTACGGAATGTCATCTCGCTCATATTTCGAGCAGCCCAAATAGGGAAGTTCCTTATGCACGGGAACGTCACACCAGTGAAATATAAAAATAAGATATGTTTTGGCGATTTTATTCTATCGAGGCAATTTTGGTTGTATGGTTCTTTTAGACAAATATATTGCAAATATGATGTAGTTTTTGTATGTTCGTTTACCTGGCGTTCGTTTTAGCTTATCATAGGTAAATGTTAAATCTAAGAATTCCGATTTTGCGGTGCGCCCCCTCCTAACGAACATACCTCGCCTCACAGATGGGATCTTATAATGAAATATGTCAATGTCTAATTCAATTGTTATCTGATTTAAACTATGGCGACATATTCAGGGAGAACTACGATTGACATGTCTTAAATTCGAGAAATCAGTGTCTTGAGGCCCGATTTGTAGTAAATGGTTATTCTAGTGACTCCTGGTCAATTTATGAAGCTTTCTTTTGTCAGTTTTAAAGTTATTTTACTTAAATTGTTACGTTAGGCATATTACAACTCTCCACATATTTATAAAAATCCTTACGTCACAGTTACTGAAAGTCATATTGTGAAAATGTCACCCGAAGTCGATTGAATGACCTCCCCTTCAAATGTTACGTTATTACCCGAACTTCCAAATGTCATGTAAAATTTTAAAATGCAATCACAAAACGTGTCATGGGTTTTTTACTCTACAAAAGGGTATTAAAAGTAAAACGCTTATTACGTAGTAGTAGGTATACCTATAGTTTACCTACCTTTAATATAGTGCCTATATAAAGCTTTAATAGCAAAAAGCGCATACCTAACTTAAATTACTCAGTAAAAATATGCAAGTATCAGTAAGTATAATAACAGGATGGTTTAAATTAATTTTTGTTTTTAAGCAGTAACGCTGCTAACGTAAATTATAAATTTTTAAATCAAAGGAAAAATTGAAAAATTTAATGCTCCGAGCCGGATTCGAACCGGCGACCACACGCATTCATGGCCCGTCGCTACTAACCAACTGAGCTATCGGAACAATCCGGTTCAGGCTTCAAATCCTTCAATCAGTTCCTTCATACAACGCCTTTTTTCCTTTGATTTAAAAAATTAAAATTAGGATGGTTTAAGTTAAGTGCTTTCTGTGCGAATAAGGTTCAAGAATTAACGTCTACGTCTACGTTACGTTGTAATTCTGTATTTTTTATATAAGTACTTTATCGCTGTGCTGGCTGAGAGAAGACGAATAAATAAACATCGTTATTTTGTAGCTTGATGGGCTACTTCCCGTTTAAATCTATAGAACTGTACGTATAAAAAGTGCCACTAATGCAAAACTACGACAAGCCAACCCAGTTTAAGCAGCTTATTGCTCAAAATACGAACCGAACATAATACCTGACTCAAAAGGCACCAAGTCTTTTATCAAACCTTTCATCTTTAATTTGAAAACGGGCGGAATGGCCGTTCAGGCGTGGCGATTTGGGCCGTAATCTCCTGATAAGGAACAATAACCTCGCGCTCGGCCGGGCTCGGCACTGTCTGGATTCGATGCCGGACACTCAGTATTGTTACTGAGGTACCTACACTATCCACTAGTTTTTTTTTGTATGCGACGACGACGAAAATTACAGTTTTTCAATCGTGCGCGACAGTTGTTATACAAGTTACGCGACTATCATAAGTTTACTTCGTGAATAAATTAGTACATTTTACAACTAGTGTGAAAAGAATGTCTTTTAACCACTAGTAGTACCGAGGTATCTTGCCTCGAGCTGAAAGCGAGTGGCAAGACTCGGTACGAGTGGTAAAAGACATTTCACACGTGTTGTAAACGACGTTTTTTAATACAATTGCGAAAAAAACTTTACGAAATTTACAACTTCACTTCCATATCAGTGCGAGTGAAGCGCGCAACTTCAATATTTCAACCAGTCACAGAGCAGTATACAGTAGTATTCTTGAGGCGCGTGGCCATCTAGTTTTTTTTCAACCAATCACAGAGCAGAATTCTAGTGGCGCGCGGCCAACTAGATTTGCTTAAACCAATCAAATCACACACAAGCTCAATAAAAAGTAAAAAGCACTAGTTCGAGAAATTGAGCTTCTCGTACGCTACGCAGCCACAAAAAGTACCACTTTTTGAGCAACTGTATTAAAAAAAATATTATGTATGTCTTTCCCGTTCACGGGACAATGATGTCCCGGACCTTTGGGAGGCGTGCGTGGAGCTAGGTACCTACAAAGTACCAACTGAGCCAACACATAGAGGCCCTTTTGACAATTTAATGAAATGCAAAGAGTACACCGAGCGGATGCTGTCCCTGCCCGTGTCATGGGACGCACACAGAGACAGCACCCGCTGGGGTGTATAGGGACTATTGATGGTTGATGGAATCTAAATAAAACGGGTTATTGGGTTGAAATGATGGACTAGTGGCTGGGTTATTGGGTGAAACATCGGACGCCTGCCTAATAAAACTGTTTCAATCTTTATCTCGGGCAGACGGTGACTCGCTAACTGCTAGATGGGCCCCTATTAATAGCGACATTAAAAAATGGCCTAAGGGCAACACCGGTCAGAGAGCTGGGGGCTAGAGATTATTATTATTATTATCCCGTTTGTCGTCAGTTTATTAGGAATATTAAATTGTCCTGTTCTGTTCTGTTCTGGTGAATCATTCAGCCAGCAGTTCCGCTGCAAGGACACGGAGATTCTGACTACAGGAGGAGTCAGAACAAAATAACGAAGAAGGCCCCTATCTATAGGTAAGTGGCATATGCGGCACAAAGTTAGTGGGCTATGAGATACTTGACCGTGCACCTACTTATCCGCGAATACTAAAATGATCAGGGTAAGTGGACCTGCTTGCCCGTTTTGAACCAACTTCCACCGCCCGGCCGCAGGCAGCAGCTTCCTGCCCGAGATACTGGAGAGCCAAGTAGATAAGACGGAGTGAAGTGATTAAAACGTACTTATTTCTAATTTGCATGTAATTAATGTCCCTTACACCATAAAAATATAGTTTTCTTCTCGCTTAACTCAATGTTAAGAGTCCGCAGTAAGTTCGATTCTCCATACAAACGTAATTACGCTCTCATTTTATATCCAGGTCTGTAATTAGCTTATGTAGCTCCAGATACCATAGTAAAAAAAGTGCAGCGAATTTAAGATTTTCATGCAAAACTTGTTTTTGCTGTATTTCGTTTGTTTTATAAACTGGAACCATAATTTAAACTTATTACAGAGATATTAGATATACCCCATGTCATTATATGTGCAAAGTTTCGACAACATTCCGACACGTAATTTTAAAATGAGAACGAAACTTCGTTTATATAGGAAGGTGAAATTCGGCCGAGCTTACTACGGACTAAAGCTAAAGAAGCGTTATCCTACTAATATTATAAATGCGAAAGTTTAGATGTTTGGATATTTGTTACTCAATCACGCTTAAACGGCTGAACCGATTTGAATGAAATTTTGCACAAATATAGTTTATAGCCTGGTTTAAAATATAGGATAGTTTTTACCTTTAAATCCCTCAAAGGGATGAAATGGGGGTAAAATTATGGTCCAAAAACCTGAGAGATACAAATGCAGGCATGCCATTCTAGGCTTTAAGATTCAGTCAATAAGGAGTGTAATAGCTTGAATACAATGTACATGTCACTGAAACGTTTAACCGAGTGGCTACATTGAATATTAAAATACCCTTCTTTTCTTTTAACTAAAACTAAAAATTTTCATCTTCTAAATGTGCCCTCGCATGATGCTAGTAATACATAATACCAACGCGCATCGACAGCAAATCTTTCTAAGTACGCGTCTAAAGCAAGTGTTACCGCGATTATTAGTCTGATACAAAACTATCTAGAACTGTAACTCGCATCGTCTCAACACCATTATAATATTCATTATTCATAAGCATTCTTCAACCATTTTGGTGTTGCCTACTTCCTCTATCTCCATGTCGTAGGTATATGTCGTGCTGAATGACGCTCGTTGTCTTTTCAATATTTTCCCAGCGCTTCTGAAAATCTGCCAACTTTCTTATGCATCTAGAATCTCGGTTCCAACAAAGCCTTGCTTCTCGAGCCTAATTTACGAGCTGCCTAAAATATAAGACGTTGTTCACGATACTCCAAATGAAGTCCTATAATTCATGGCCCGGCGTGAGTCCACTGGGGTGGTTTTTTGGTAGGCAATTTAGTTCATCGAAGTTACTGCACATAAATTTCGATCGCTCTCCGTGTGTAATATAATATAACAATGTAACGGTTTACAATAAAAGCCATCATTCTTTCCAAAATCGGAATGTAATTTCACCTCCCCTTTGTTACAAAAATACAGCTTTCGTTAACACATTGCAGAAAAAACTCTATTGTGTTTTTAAGGTTCCGTACCTCAACAGGAGAAAATGAAACCCATAATCACATTGTTGTCTGTCTTTTCATCTGTCTGTCTGTAACGGTCCTTTATCTCGGGAACGCGTGGAAGTATCGAGTTGAAATGAAAACCAAATACGCTGAGTATATCTACAGTACCTTGAAGCTGTGAAAAAATGAAACTTCTAATTTAACGTAAAAAAAGATCATTATACCGCAAAAAACGTGTACACTCACAAGGGAATCAAAACTAATAGGGTATCTACAACTATGAAATTTTGCAAGTAATTTCTTCTTACTAATACAAGCACAGGGATATAGTCTTTATTTAAAGTACGTACCTACTCAATCATCGAGGTAGGAGAAAATTTGTACGGAACCCTCATTGGGCGAGTCCGACTGCACTTGTCCGGTTTTTATAGTTCGTATTGATTGCATTGTCGGGTTGGGCCTTCATTTCTCTCTATGATTGTGTCCAGTATAATATGAGCTCCAGGCTTTCAACAACTGGCCAGTAGAAACGGGTAGACATAGGCTGGTTTGCGTGTGGTAAAGTGGCCTTTGGTGTCTGTGGTAAACTTCGCGAATGATAGCGTAGATCCGCTCTTTCCGCGTGTTATTTATTTTTGGGGTTGGCGGGTTTTAGTGTCCCCTATTTACGCGAGGTCTGTGAGGAATACTAAATTGAACAACAGAAAAACCCATGGAAATACAATTGTTCATCAGGGTCGACAGGCAATTTAGACAATGTATATAATGTAATATATCATATATGCCGATATTATCATATATGTATAATATGGGCCTCCTCCCAATTGAATAGGCTTACGTCAAATGACAACATGATAAAATGCACAGCAGCAGGTCGAGAAAGTTGCGCTGAGAACGAAAAAAATAAACCGAAAGTTTGAAATTCCTTCACTTCCGGTCAAAATTTGTATGGGTAGGCCTATTTACGTCATGTGACAACAGTACGAGACACGTGGCATCATTTAGCCCTTTAATCCTAGAGAGAGTATAGCTAAGTTGGCAACATGTATGAGTCATCATCATCATCATATCAGCCGAAAGACGTCCACTGCTGGACATAGGCCTCCCCCAAAGAGTGCCAAAGCGGCCGATCCCGCGCCACCCGCATCCAGCGGACTCCCGCAACCTATGAACCTATATGTATGAGTCTTCTCTCTTCTTCAACTTAAGAGCTCTGCTCTTGTCGGTGGAGTAACCGCCATTCAGCTCTATGCTCTGCCACTGCGTTGAGCTCCTGATACGACACTACATTGACCTTCTCCTTGACCTGGTCCATAAAAGCACGTCGCGGCCTTCCTCTGCCTCTTCTTCCCTCTATTTTCCCTTCGATTATAGTTTTTATGTAGATGTCATGTCGTAACAGGTGCCCCAACATATTTCCTCTTCTATTTTCAATCGTCCTTAGCAAGGATCTCTTCTCTCCGACTAAATCCAAAACCTCTTCATTCGTTCTTCTTTCCGTTTCTATGTATGAGTATATGCATATAAATAAACTAAAATAATTTAAATATCTTGCAGCATTAGTAATTTTTTCACAGTAGTGTACAGCAAGATTGACATAACAATAGGGAATATAGCAACAATAGGTACTATTTAATCGTTACTTGCGTATAAACAATGATACCAAGTGTAGGCAGATATACAGAGTGTACCAAAATGGGATGTGAATCGATCAAGGGCATCGTGTTCGCAACAGCGATCGTGTTCTGATAAGACAAAAAAAAATTGACGCGTTTTTTTTACAATGGTCGCGCAATGGAACTCGCCCCAGTCGGCCGACGCTCCATACGAATCTACAAAAAAAAATTTCGTACGTTTTTTTTTATACATTTGTTCACACGGGTTCACACCCCATGTTTGGTACACTATGTATATAGTGAACCTTAATACTATGATATACCGTTTGTTTTTCAATGTGCACGTTGTTGTGGCGCGTGCTTACCGGTAGCTAGCGGCTATGCGATAATAGAGACAATGGCATTTGTTTGAAAGATGGGCTCTAAGCGAAAAGTTCACCAGGGAAGAGCCGTACTATACTTGTAGCTGCGCGACCAAATCGCGGAGGGAAAAAAAAAGAAACAATAAGGTCTGAAAATCTTTAAGAGAGGTAGGGCACAGCGTAATGTCATCACGCTTGAATCTGGAGCAGCCCGACTGGGGGAGTACCTCCGCCTTACAGAAGACCACAGCCATAATAGCACTGCTGCCTATTCCGTAGGTATTGTAGTGTTGTGTTCCTGATGGTGAGTAAGGTTCCCAGAGCTCCATCCTTAAAGGCCGGCAACGCACTCACAACACCTCCGGTGTTGCAATTGTCCATGGGCGGCGGTAATCGCTTACCATCAGGTGATCCGTCTGCTCGTTTGCCTCCTATAACATAAAAAAACAGGCCTCATCTTTTCTCAATCTAGTCAGAAAGGCGTTTCAAATCCCACGATAATTTCCAATGCTAGGTACCTCAATGATCGAAGAAACATTGATTAAGTAACGGATGAACGACTAACGAAGCAATTTTATGAAACACTTGAAATCAAGTTTAATTAACGATCTCGTGAATTCGCGATAACAACAGCTATTGCGGTTTTATTGTTTCCCCCGATTAGCACAATGTGGCAAACATCCTGCGCACACGCACCAGCATGTTTCCAAAACAAGTTGTACCTTAGTTAGGTACTATGTAACTTTTAACTACCAGCTAGGAACACAAAAATTCGTGGCAAGGCCAACTGAGCTACCACGATACCACGAAAGTCTACGAAATTCGTGGATGCTGCTACTCAAGTCTCAAAACCATCTGAGTCTTTCCAGAACAAATCTTACATTCTGCTGAAATCTCATTTTGTAACGTTAAGCCCCCCTAAACCAGAATCCTAGATCCGCCACTGGTGGGTGCTATACTCGAAGGCGCTTTCCTCTAAATTACCCGTTCCTGTCATAGCTTGTTGAACGTATTTTCTTGTGGAATTATTTTCGACTATATCAATTATTTTTAACAAATACATAGATTTTTAAGGAGTTAGGGCAAATCGCCAATAACGGCCCACTGCTAATGCTTACATGTGAGGGGCACACTAAAAATTAGCAATTTAGTATAACGTGGCCAATTATGGAAGGGTGGCCAGTAATTAACACCTTTATACTAATAATTATTTTAGAATTAGTTTTGTAAAATTAGATAAGTTATTATAATAAGTCTTCCTGCAGTCAAACTGTTAAAATAGTTTTGCAGGACTTTAAGTAGTTAGTGTTTTTGTAGAATATTTTGTTACAAATAAATAAATAAATAAAAATAATGGAGTTAATTTTTAGTACGAAGTGGCCAGTTATTGGCGATTTACCCTACCTGCAATACCTGCTACCTGTACCTGCCTCTTACATAATTGGGAAATGGTGTGCGGCGGAAAGCACCTTTGATCCACATTGTGCGCGAACAATCCTTCTTTTGTCTGTCTACGCGCATGCCTGATGTGCCTACTAAATGAGTAGGTACCTAGCAGTTAAAGAAATAGGGTTTTTCTTGAAATCTGTCAATTGTAAAACGTTGTCAGATTTCTGAACAATCTGTCAATTTAATTCCGAATAATAAGAAGTTCTTGATAATCTTCGGAATTAAGTTGATTGGTATCTCGAACTTATTCTTATTCATATTCAATTTATTTATAAAACTAATTTACATATATCATGAAGTAGTTAAATAAAAAGTTTCATTATGAATTCGTTATTGGTGGTTTGGTGTTTTCCCATATAAATAATATAAATGTAATAGGTATATACAATACGAGTATATTTGATATTGCATAACAAATCACCTGCCCTTACCTCTACTCTCTAACTTCTTATGGTATATACCTATATACCATAAGAATATGGTATATAACTTTTGATGGTATTCAAAGAAAACTCGAAATCTTCACTGTTTCCAAGAAAACTGCATTAGGTCCAGTAAAACATTAGGGTAAAAGTTAGTTAGTACCTAGAGCAAGTGACAGGACCGAGTACACTACATAACTCCAAAGAGTCATTTGTCCGAAAGCATATGTATGTATGTATGTATGTAAGCACTTTATTGTACACAATAACAGGTTAAGGAATATACATGTCACACAATAGATCAAAGAACAAAGGCGAACTTATCCCTATAAGGGATCTCTTCCAGCTAACCTTTGAGCAATTGAGAGGAAGGTAGGTAGAACGAGATAGGCAAACTTATACCGTGTACAAAAACAGAGAAAATGAAAGCAAATCCTAATTAGTATTAATTCTAGACAAATAAAAACATGCCAATACATATATAAATATACAATATAAAATATAATACACACTAACATATATAACATATATATCGCAAATATACAATAAATAAATAAATACTATATTCAACCAATTCACAGGTCATTGGAAAGCCACAACTTCTTCAAATTCATCTTAAGTGACGCAACAGACTGCGACTGTCTCAGCGACAAAGGCAACTCATTCCACAATTTAACAGCGCGCATATTTTTACCGAATTTCATAATTTCAATACCATGTTCCGCTGATATTGTTTTTGATATTTCAGGATAGAACCTAACCTATTTATGTATTTAATTTAATAATCTGCGTCCATTCGGCGGTAAACAGCGTTTACAATTTTATTTAGAAATTTCTGAATAATATGATATCGCACTAATGACTCTTCGGATTTTTTTGTGTTCCCGACAGGACCCTTAGTCCCCTGACATGCGCGCCAATGGCCCAGAAGCTATTGTACTACGCTTTTTAGAAAATGTGGGAAGGATTCTATAATTTATCCAAGGCAATTAACATTCTAAAGTTTATTTACGCTTTAAATTCCCTCTGTCCTTTTAGATCTGATTAAAAGACTTGTACGGTGAGAAACATTTGCAACGTAAAAAAATTACGTACTTACTTATTGTTAAAATGTATGAGAATGAGATGTAAGGGTTTTGTCAGATAAAGGGGAAGAAATGCTTACTATAACCAGGTAGATTACTGTTTATGAGATACATATACCTACATTACACATACCCTTTTTCTGCAAAAAACGTATTCAGTTTTACTGAAAATGTAGATATGTAATGCATGTATGTGTATGTTTCACTTGTATTGTCTTGCAGGTATTTTGTGTCGCATTCCATGGGTCAGGTACGATGCTGTTGTCAAACCAGCGCTGTAGGTGTTTGACGCCTCGGCATCGGCATATAATAATGCTACGACAGCGACCGATTCACTGCCACGAAGACACGCAATATGTGTCAAATTGTCAATGGTATTGTATGTTTACTCCCTTTGCCTCCCCGTGTCTTTTGTGTAGTGAATAAATGTCTTCTTTATTTCTTCCTTCGAAACAATCTTGCTTTAACTAGGTGCTAGTGCCAGTATAGGCCCTAAATGAGCAAATTTCTTTGAACCCTTTACTTTGCCGTTGGGGCGGAATGGTTCGTCTGGGTCACGTGCTGGACGCAGCGTGGGTAGACCCATCCAGGTGGACTGCTAACCTGCAAAAGGTCGCAGTCCGCTGGATGCGGCTGACGCAGGAGCAGGAGCAGGGAGGCCTATGGCCAGCAGTGGACGTCTTTCGGCTGACATAACGATGATGTTAATTCCAAACGTGTAATAATAAAGAAAGCTTATTGTAAAATAAGCCTAGGTAGGCTACTTTAGTAGGAGCTTGGCACTTCAAGATTTTTTTTAAATATTTACTCGCCTTAACGACATTTATACTATTACCTTCTGCTCGCGACTTCATCTGCATGGACCCGGGGTAAAAACTATCCTATATTTTAAGGCATCAATTAGCTTCGTGCATAATTTCATCGAAACCGAGATAAAAATTAGCCGTATATGGTTTAAGTGTGATTGACTAGCAATCATCCAAACTTTCGCATTTATAATATTCGTACGATCATAACCAAGAATAAGTGTGATAGAGCTAGACAGAATACTTAATACTTATTTTGCCATTACAGCGTTCAGTCCCCCTATTCTGTAACTTGTTTTAAGCTCACCTCAACGCTTCCCCACAAATATATCTTGACACGGCAATGCGTTGTAACTAAGCGTAGGTAGAGGTTGCGTGACGGGTGATCGGCAGGGTTAGCCGAATTAGGGCCAGAATAACAGCCTTCAGAGATTTCTGTCACCGCCGCAGCTCGGCGTCGGCGCCATCACTCATTTCACGGGTTCGTTCCGCCGCGCCGGAGTGGACGCGGAACGAACTTTATCCGTCACTGTTTTGTAAGCCGGTCTAAGCTGAAGGTCGATTTGAGACGTGTGTTTTACGCGCTCGCTTCTACGTGCGAACTAAAAGGTGTCAGAACGGTGCGTAACACGTTTGAATCATATTAGGATGCGTAATGTTTGTATAAAATTTACCTTTGAGCTCCTGCACTGCTGCGTTGGTAAAATGAATGAAGTATCAGTATTTTACAGCTTGCGACGTTTTGAAAGTTTTTTGCTAACAGTCAGATTATGAGTTTGACTGTAAAAAATATTAAGTTATAATCGCTCCCACTGTTTTGTGAAAATTGTAAATTTCATTGTGTGTTATATTTAATTTCAAGAATGAAAAGCAGAAAAGCGGGAGCCCACTGGATGCGGTGGCGCTGGACCGTTCGCTTTGGCACTGTTTGGGGGAGACATCTTTCGGCTGATATGATGATTATGATGAAAAGCAGATACGTACTTACTTAAATTCAATCTCCATTACTTTCATCTCAATCAGTTCAGCGGTTGAAGCGTTAAGAGGCAACAGAGAGCGACACACTTTCGCATTTATAATATACTTATATGTAAGTAGGTATTCACCAACTTTTTAACATGTTTATCTCTTTCAAAATTAATTAATCACATTTCGCATCATATGGCTTTCATAGCATACCCTAACCACGCAAAGTAAAGGTTCATTGGGTTGATCCACTACGTGCGTGTCACATTCGCATGAAATTTACACATTATTACCTTTAATCGAGGTAATTTATCGCCAAAACACTGTTTACGAGTTGCGTGGTCATGTACTTAATTACAGGTAACAGGGCAGATCACGTCCATAAATTATGTCTTGCCTAGCATGATGTAATTGGATTAACAAGTTAAAATGATTGTTGTAGATATGCTCAAGTGGCCTTGGCTCATTTGAAAATAAACGTTAGTGTATCTGTTACATTCAGCGTCATCATATAAATAAATGAATTTATAATGATAAAATAACATCGTAATTCAAGTATCGAACGACTATAAATGCCATACGATAGGAGGTTTTTTTAAAATAAGTGTTCAAGTTTTCACTTCTGCCAGCCTGGTCTTTTTTATATTAATTTCTAATGTACAATTTATGATTAATACAATAAGATAAAATATCGACAATTTCATATACCTACCGTCAAACGTGCCTACTTTACCACCAGGGGGAACTTTGCCCAAAAACACAAATTTTTGAATTTCTAAATATTCCGAAACGGGGAATTTTAGACTTTTGAAAAGTATTCTCTGAAGAATCTATTTTAATCCTTCCTCTCCCGGGCTAAATATTTTTTGTTCGCAAATCCATACTAAATGCTGACCCGCACGGGTCAGGGGGAGATGAGGGCAAAATATTTTGTCTTTGACTTTAATCGACATTACCAGCGTTCCAATATGCGGGCTGTAGCTAATACCTAGACATATAGTTTTAAATTGCGTCGCACGAAGAATCAGACCACACACAGGCCCACGGAAGTCGCACATCGTCACAGGTGGCGTGCTCCTGATAGCGCTGAATAGAGCCATTGTTGCCAACAACCGGCAGGCCTGCGTGCACAATACGTGTATTGTAGCCAGTATATTGAACCCGTGCTACGGTAGCCTAGTGGTTCAGGCATGCGGCTGTCAAGCGGCGGTCCTGGGCTCGAATCCCCGCTCGTACAAATGAGTTTTTTGGATTTTATGTACGGAATATTTACCGAAGCCTTTCGGTGAAGGAAAACATATCGTCAGAAATCCGGTCTAATCCCAATAAGGTCTAGTTTACCCTCTGGGTTGGAAGGTCAGATGGCAGTCGCTTTGGTAAAACTAGTGCATATGCCAAATCTGATCTCTGAAATCTGATGACCTGGTAAAGGTTGCGGGAGTCCACTGGATGCGGGTGGCGCAGGACCGGTCACTTTGGCACTCTTTGTGGGAGGCCTATGTCCAGCAGTGGACGTCTTTCGGCTGATATGATGATGATAATGATGCCAAATCTCGGGATTAGGTGTCAAGGCGGACCCCAGGCTCCTTAAGGGCACACAAGGAATAACGCTAGGAGGATGATGATGAAAATTGGCTTAATCCGTGACAGATAGATATCAACCCATACGGACATCACACCATACACATATCCACGACATAAGTCAGGGACATTACCATCATCAATAGAAAGCGGCAAAAAGTTTAAAATAAATCCGACTTCAGACTAAAGAGAAATAACTAGGCAGATTCCTAATTGTTAAAGAGTCGGCTATTATTTGGTAGGCTTCTTTGTTCCTTTTATTTGTGAATACAATCCGCTGCACAAGTCTAAAATCCTTCTTAAAGAACAAATTCAAATGTTGCATCTAGTCCCCGAGTTTCTTTGTCTGGCCGAGCACAATGCGAAGACAGTGCATTGTACTATACAAAATGGCGCTGATCCGACTTTGCAACACTTACTGCAATTCGTTACCAGTCGACTATGTAACTTGGGGTCCTAGGTTCGTAACAACATAGATCATAACCGCTCTAAGACCAGCGCTATGCTTTTTTTTTTTAGGGTTCCGTACCCAAAGGGTAAAACGGGACACTGTTACTAAGACTCCGCTGTCCGTCCCTCTGTCTGTCTGTCTGTCTGTCTGTCCTTCTGTCACCAGGCTGCATCTCATGAACCGTAATAGTTAGACAGTTGAAATTTTCACACATGATGTATTTCTGTTGCCGCTATAACAACAAATACAACAAACGTGATTTTTTTGCCGTTTTTATAGATAATCGAGAAAATAAGAAAGGGTTCCGTACCCCTTCGTGCGCGAGACCGACTCGCACTTGGCTGGTTTTTTTTTCTTCCTGACTGAGGCTGTATTTGGACGAACCGGATAGACCGGTGGATTTGCGTGGTTGGAGAAGTAGCCTGGGAAAATCCAGGGGAAACCTCCGGCACGACCACGCGGCGGCAGTTTAAAGAATACTCTACGAGTTTGCGCTCCAGTGAGATTGGTTGGACGGTATCAACCGAATCTGAGGTGTGGTGTCAAACTACTGAGAGTTATATCGCTGGTTCGCTAGAACCTAGCCTGGTTCTTGTTATCCCTGACGGCTCGAGTCTTTATGGCTCGACCGGGCTCTAACTCGCAACACTAGACTGAAGAGAAAGGTTACTGCCTTCTGCCCTTTTATTAGGACTAATGGTTAAGATGACTATTCTCTTGCTGTTCATTGTTTGTCGGCGCGTTTGTCGGTATTTTCGTGTGTGACGTCGTCAGTTCTACGCTGACGCACGGTACACAATGGAACACAAACTTTGTACTATTCTTGTTTACGGAAGCTTCATGAAAATAATGTCTAATTTCGTTTTACGTGGATGCGGTCTGATGTTTAAGATCTACGAATCTACGATCTACTATTCGTATCTAACTATGAAGGTAGTTTTTTTACCTATATATTTTATTTGCCCTGTTGGTCGGTAAACTGATTAAATGTCGATTTTCTACGGATTCATCTTAAAAATATGGATCGTTCAGTCCGAAGAAGTAAGCCATATTATTAACTACATATGTATTTGCCGTGTTTGCAAGAAACACAGACAAATCCACGGGATGTAACATAGCTTGATGTCCACCCAGAAAGTCCATTCCATATACTGATGAAAGGAATTTTAAATCGTATGAGTGGCTTTGAAGATTACCTCATACATACAAAGTTTGGAACCGCCCGGACTACCGTATAAAACCCCACGGTGTTCACCACAGTGCTGGATTACAGGCACGCCGAAGCACTCTTCCGCGACTATCCGCGATTCATCTACCTAATTATACCTATATAATTATAAATTTTGAGAGAGGTAGGGCACAGCGTAATGTCATCACGCTTGACCTCCGCCTTACAGAAGACCACAGCCATAATAGCACTGCTGCCTATTCCGTAGGTATTGTAGTGTTGTGTTCCTGATGGTGAGTAAGGTTCCCAGAGCTCCATCCTTAAAGGCCGGCAAGGCACTCACAACACCTCTGGCACAGTATAGAAGACAGTAATTAAACATCGAACAAAGGTACATCGCACGGATGCACACATGCGCGCGTGTTCGGTACGCACGCACACATAGCCTTCGGGAATGATGGAGAATGCTTCAATCGGGGCCGCCGCGCCGTTGCCGTGTTCGCTCGCTCTCACTCGCTACCATGTCGTCGTCGTCGTCCTTTCGGAAACGTGTGTACTGTTGTGTATATGGGTGCCTTTTGGGTGCCTTAATAACACTGGGACAAATCCGGAGCTATCTTTTTTCCAAATACCAAGAGAAGTAAGTTACTTTTCTTAGTGTATTCATTTAAATCACAATGAAACGTAAAAACAATTGTTAAGTTTAATTTTACCGAATGCCGCCATTGCCGCCGCGCAGCACGTGCCGCAAGTCAAAGGAGCCGAATAGGCTTGTAACTAAGCACCTACCAACCTAGTGCAGTTAGCAACTATTATACACAAGGAAATATTTTAGGTATAGTATTAGTGGTATTAAAATATTCGATGAAGTGGGAAACTAAAAACACATACCTAACTATCTATAATATGATTACTGTGTGTATACAATATTGTCTAACAGAACAGAACAGTGTAACAGAAATACTTTGCATACTTAAAAACAAAATTAGTATTATAGGTATGCCAAGCCACAAACGTGACACAGCCCTGCGCAGTAGGTAACAAACGCTCCTAAACGGCCTCAGATTACCTACTGTTTTATTCTTCTATACTGTGCCTCTGGTGTTGCAGGTGTCCATGGGCGGCGGTAATCGCTTACCATCAGGTGATCCGTCTGCTCGTTTGCCTCCTATAACATAAAAAAAAAATGCGAAAGTGTGTCCGTCTTGTCTGTCTGTTACTTCACGCGTAAAACGCTGAACCCATTTAGATGAAATTTGGTATAGATAGAGAGTTTTTATCCCGGCAATCATCCCCTTAGGGGACGATTGTGAAATGGTGTGGAAGTTTGTACGGAGCTGCGATATAAACGAGTTCCACGCGGACGGAGTCGCGGGCAGAAGCTAGTTATTAGTGTAGATAGGTGCAAGTCCTGTTAGACAGACTAGCCTAAACCCCAGCACAAGTACCGCCTTTGTCCGTAACTAGGGCACAAGAACTAGGCCATACGTCGGCCTAAAGAGAACTTGTAACTATTTGGAGCACTTGGCTGTTCGCGAATGTACGGTGCATTGTTGGGGACGATTTTAACTGTCCTAATTTTAAATAGTAATATCTCGTGAGTTTCAGACGTGTAAAAGGGTGAGTTTCCACTGGAGCTGTGGGAGCTAGAGCAGCGGTTTGCGAGGAAAAAATCTAGCAATAGGAAGAGCTACAGTGAACGAAGGCATTTTTTTTGCAATGCATTCCTCTTTAGATTAAGTCACGAAAATACTTTTTAGGTGCCTTATTTGGACGAACATTTGGCAGACGCGGAACGCTCAGAGGATTAAATTTAAGAAGAATAGCGGAAGATAGGATTGAGTGGCGAATCTCTCATGATGGGGCATGGTTTGACCTTCTCGAAGTCAGAAGAAGGAGAAGACAAATAAACCCGCTATTATCTAATACACAATTCTCAATTCACAATGCTGCTCCCGCATAGGGCTACAACGCTATTTAAAAAAATGCTATGCTAGGTGCTAGATGAATTAACAAATCGATGTTTGAATAGTTTGATAAAAAGGTAGAGGCTAGTGATGATCATTACATGGAACATACCCACTCCTTCTCATTGCAAAATAACTTGTGTTACTTTGACTTGGTTCACTTCTACGCAGATTCAGCTATATCATCATATCAGCCGAAAGACGTCCACTGCTGGACATAGGCCTCCCCCAAAGAGTGCCAGAGTGACCGATGCTGCGCCACCCGCATCCAGCGGACTCCCGCAACTTTTACCAGGTCATCAGCCCACCTTGTCGGGGGCCTACCCACGCTGCGCCTTCCAGTACGTGGTCTCGAGACTCCTTCGCTCGAGAACCTTTCTGCCCCAACGGCCAACGGTTGCACGGTCGGTCGGTAGCACGTAGAACAGATTCAGCTCTATATTCGATTTTAATTGGTGTGTGTGTGAACTAACCCCGGTTGTTTTTTTTAGTTCCTTTTCAATATGCTTTCTTCCAATGTGTTAGGTATTCCTCACTATTGTTAAACTAGAACAATTCTACTGTCCCCATAGTCATAGCGTCGCTGCACAAAATGCAAGTATCAGCAGTCGGTGCAGATAGACATTTTATTGAGCACCCGACTGAATTTTACGCGAATTGAATAGTCTACCTGGGGATTGGATACCGTGAAAAGATTTGAAAGACCACGAAGGCCATATAATTAGTTTCTATACAAGTTGACCGTGTGTTAAAGTAAAAGTTACAAGAGTTACAAAATAAAAAAAAAATGTTGTGGCCATGTAGTTTCGCTATGTACTTATGTCGTTTATTTAGACAATTCAGCGCCATATAATAAAAATAAGTGTGCAATAATTTATTAACCCTCGAAACAAAGCAACAGTATTTGAACCAAGCGGTTCGGATAAATGTTTTGAATTTTAATTTGCACTAAAATTAGACAAAACAAAACAAATGAAACTCTCTTCCTTTTAAATTTTACTAGCATTTAATTGAACCATACATTTGATAGTTTGTACAATGGTACTTATGGCCTTAATGGTATAAATTGGTCCCATTTGTATAATCAATTGTACTAGTGGGATAAATCAGTGCCATTTGTACCATCAACGGCACTTTCCAATGGTACAGGTGGTCCGGTGGGCATTTGCCCGGTGTACATTTGGTGTAGAACCCTGGGACTAAGGTGGATAGAGCATATGTATAAGATCGTCCCCAGCAGGTATTCAATAATCCCTCAATCCCAAGAGAACGTTTCATGAAAAGAAATATAACTTTAGCTCTCACACAGTTTTCAAGCCCTGCAAATCCTGCTATACAAACCAGTCTCAAGCTTAATCCAATTCTCGCCGACGTTGAATAAATCTTTTGTATAAATAAATAAATAAATAAATAAATAAATATAAGGGGACAATCTTACACAAATCGACCTAGTCCCATAGTAAGCTCAGTAAGGCTTGTGTTATGGGTACTAGACGACGATATATATATAATAGATAGATAATAGATATAAATACTTAAATACATAGAAAACATCCATGACTCAGAAACAAATATTCATGCTCATCACACAAATATTTGCCCTTACCGGGATTCGAACCCAGGACCTCTTGCTTCGTAGGCAGGGTCACTACCAACTAGGCTAAAGCGGTCGTCAAAATTCAGCCATTCATTCACTTATCATTCATCTCACTTTCAATTCAATGGAGATAATGGAAAACCCGCAAGACGGGTGGAAGGCCACCTGGCATAGGCCAGAGCACTGGACTTATTCCGTTTGAAAGCCGTCTCGTGGACATGAGCTGCGGGCAAATTCAAGAAATCCAGAAATCTCTGTCATCGATCCCTTATTTTATCACCCCTTGTCTCACGTGGATAATAATTACACAGGACCGAGAGGCGCCACAAAGAGGCATACTCAACGCTGGCTAGATATGGGTTAAATAGTTAGACGTCTACTACTGCTACCATGTATGAGCCTATTCTACAGATCGCCGTACCATTAAATACATAATTTTGTCGCGCAGTGAAGAGCCACCGACGACTCATCATCATCATCATTTATTTAAGAGCTTGGCTCTTGTCGGTGGAGTAATCCATTACTCCTTTTTTGAGGAAGCATAGTGTGGTGGTTTCCCCCTTGCCTTCCACACCGCAGTACACGAACCGAGGTTCACCCGCTCCGTGATGTCCAAACAAGAGCCCTTCCAGATTCCTATCTTCGTTCTCCAGTCGGTACTAGTGTTACTGCTGCCTGACACTAGAGGCTTGGTTATTTAATGGCGGCAACTACTCGCCATGTCACAGAATCGTCGTCGGATATTGTAGCTTTTTATAGAGTAGCCCCTCCTACAAGTCGGGGACTGCTTATTCAGTATATTCGCAGCTAACCATCATATCTGATGGCCATTCCACTATCCGCCGCCTGTGGACCCCGGTAGTAGCCTACAGCTCAGCCCTACCGACGACTATAGTGGTCGATTAGGTACGTATAAGCTTACATACATGCTTTCAAATGTCCCACCCTCTGCTGCTACTAATGGCCACGGCGACTCATGACCACATTTCCAGCCGACATTTGAAGGGAACACTCCATTTAATTGCGATGTTATTAATGTGCTTCGTAGGCGATTTTCTTTTGTCTGTCTTCATTCCCCAGGGGACATTTTGTTTTGAAGTAACTTGTTAGTCTGGTTGCTGGTGACCGAAGAGCTGGTACATTATAATAATAGTATCTTATCGTTCAACACATTCAATTATCGTCCAAACATCAACAGAATCTGAGACGTTCTGTATCGACTTGTTTGCAAGAACATTTCCTTGCCTTGCCTGCGCTTCGTAATCCAAAAGAGCGTATGTCATTTAAGGATCAAATGGACCTATGTCTTTTAGTGTAAGTCGTTTGGAAGTGGGTCGAATCACAATGCATTGTCAGTGGAACACGATATGAGAACACGTCTTCTCTACAATTGCTTTTTGTTGAACACGCTAAAATGGAAGCAGGTTTCAAATGGCACTGTACAGTCGACGCCGTCATCTGCAACAATGAGAACGCGGCTTTTGTTGGGTTGTGACGTTGTGTGTTCGGATATTTATGATTGTTGTAACTTGTAGGTTACTAGACTTATTATGGACAATCGTTTTCTAGGGTTTATATTCATTATTTCATAACATACCTGTTATTACGACCAAAATGCACAACTACAATAAATGATCTCTTTCTATTGCAATGATGACAAAATATAATATGTATGTGTGTGCTCTGCTATATTTTCATATATTTACGCCATACCTTTAAACTAAAGTGGCAGTGGGCGGGGCACATATGGTACCTACGTAGAACCGATGGCCGTTGGGATGGAAATGTCCTGGAGTGGCAACTATGGGCACCAACCCAAAGGTGGACTGATGACCTTGTAAAGGTCGCAGAAGTCCGCTGGTTGCGGGTGGCGCAGGACCGGTCACTTTGGGGGAGGCCTAATGATGATGATGATGATCACGTCATACTCGGCCGTAACGTAAAATGTTGTAAGTACCTACTCACCAGGGAGGGTAAGAAAGAAAGTCTCAGATCGCATATTTATCGCCCTTGCAACGGCCGAGCCAACGGGCTCGGGCGTCAAATACCTGCAATCTGTGACATTATTTGCTTTAACGCCCTAGGTAAGTAATGTTCTATTACACACTTGGCTATAAAGAAGCAATAACTGCCCACTACGTGTGCGGAAACTTCCACGTTCTTCTTCATCTCCGATCCTAAACATTCTTTGTTCTGCCGCCCTAGTCGCGTAACGTACTTATTCCTCACTCCGATGGTAAAAAGATCATTGTAGCCTGAAGCTAAGTATACAAAAAACATTTGGTACATTGTTCTGCTGTACAGTCAGCAGTACATAAGGGTGACCCCTGTATTAAACTTTCAATCTTCGATTCAGCAGTTCCATCACGTAACGCATTGTACATACGTTAGGTAGATCTAAATGTCAATTATTATATAGAAAACGTTACTTGACTACCCCTCTGGAATCATGTTTCTCGGCAGCCGACTGTACTTACCTGCAAAACTCACACGCAGCCCAAATCGAACCGAAACTCATTAAACTGGAGGGCACTCGATAAAAGTGCCCATTACAATGGATTGTAATTAAAATGGCGGCAGTTCTATCAGAATGGTTGATATAAAATAACAATGGAGGGGCCGAAAGCTGAGTTTTTTTTCCAGAGAGTAGATAACTGTGTAATTACCTACTCTTTTGATGTTGATGAAAGCCGACTTTTTACTTATTTAACAAGCAAGGAGTTCTCAGGGTTGGAAATAATATCAATAATAATTTCCTTTTTCTATTTCACCCAACTCAAAGAATAGGTTAATTTTTAACGAAATGAAATGGATGAGTTATTCTGCAAGTGCACTTTTACAAGTCGAAATTCCACCAGTGTTTCTAAAATCTACAACTTAGAAAAGTTCAAAACTCCCCGACATTTTCATTTCAAAGTTCAATATCTCAAAAACGGCAGCACAGATTTTCATGAAACATGGCTAAGAACACTCGGACACAAAAAACCAGCATTCAAATCGGTCCATCCGTTTGGGAGCTACGATACCACAGACAGATACACACATACACAGACAGGCACGTTAAACTTATAACACCCCTCTTTTCGGGGGTTAAAAAAGAACACCACTGTGAAGAAACGCCGAAACGAACTCAACAGTCAATAATTATTTGCCAAAAAGGCTTTATACATTGTGTTCTAGTCTAGAGCATGAACTTTTAGCTGTACAGTCAAGGGCACCAGCAATATGTATTCACTCAAAGTCTCATAAAAATGTATACGACAACCTTATTGTTGCAGAAATAAGGTATGTGTACATATTTTTGAGACTTTGTGGTGTACACATATTGGTGCCCTTGACTGTACAACCTCAAAAATAAACGGTTACTGAGAAATATAAAATCGATGGAATGAAAAATGCGAAAAGAATACATTTAAATAAATGAGGACCCATTTGAAATAAATAGTAGGTACATGTTACTTTTCTCATCTCTAAGTTTTAAAGCGGCACAAATGAACTTTTTTTACTCAAACATGTGACGAAATATTGACGTTACGTTCCTTATAATAGGCAGCGAAATTTCAATTTACTGGAGCGGCGGGACGAGAGGCGCATAAAGAAATTTCACACAAAGCAGCTATTTAAAAAATGTTGAGGTTTTTAAAATTTAATTGCATGTTTGGGAAAAGAACTATACCTAGGTACATACCTCGGCCAGTACTAGGAATTGCCAGCTTCATATTCCGGCTATCTACTTGGCCGGCAATTCCTATTTTCTTGGCGGCCTGTGCAGTAATGTACTATTCTTTATAACTTTTTTTTCTTCAGAATAGTTTACCTTTATTTTACCGACAAACGTTTCATCGAATAAATGTTACGCCGCATTTTCATTTCATCGTAAACATTTTTTTTAGAAACAGTAAACCTTTCAGGATTGTTATAAAACAAACCTAACCTTCTACAAACCTTAGGGGTTTTACACAATTACCTTTTAGCTTTACCTAAAAGGTTAACGATTTCTGAGAAAAAAAAGTTCGATGAAAAGCATTCGGTGAAACGTTTGTCTGTAAAATGAGAGTATCCCCCTAAGAACACTACAGTACAATTTAAAAGTGTTATTAATAGAGGCTGTTTATTGTCCATGCATGCGATAATGCAGCTGACGGTGAGCAAAAACGTACTTCGCTCACGGTGGGAGGAAAAACTTAGCCGCTCAATATGGGAGATAAAAACCGTCAGCTACGAGTATAGTACGTTGCTCGTGTATCGATATTAGAGGTCATTGCTCTTGTAGACCATAAGGCATAAGTAGTAGAAAAATACTTTATTTATAAACCCACTCATTTTCTTACTTTTATAAAGCGGCTCCACCCGTGTATTTCCAAGAACGAGGAATAGAATAGGTGTCTACTGTACACACAGGTGAAAGATAAAAACATTACGAACTGACAATGCTCTCACAGACTTTTCGTCCTAATATTATTAGTGTATACGAAAGTAAAATAAACTATCACTATGAAGTCCAAATATGTTATCTCACAAGTACGAGGAATCACTGTTAAACGTCTTTAATTGGGCTCCACTATAATAAAAATAAATAATCGGCACTTTTCAGGGAGGGAATTTTATTTACTAATTTATTTCTCCGAAAGTCGTCCACTGTTGGACATAGACCTCCCCCAAAGAGTCCCCGCGAACTTTATCAGTCCACCTCGTTCTTGGCGAGCTGGCAAGTGGAAAATTGAAACCTAGATTGATTTATTGTGTCGTAACTTAAGCGGTAAAATAAAAAAAAAACGCGTATAAAATAAGGGCTAAAACTATCTTACGGTTACAGACCGATCAACTCTAAATATGGCGCCGGCGGCTGTCATTCCATGGAAACCTGACAAACTTTCCATATTACGAACACCGCCTACGATTACAGACGGTTAGGTGCAACTCACCCTAAATTAATATGACTTAGCAAAGTTTCAGACCCGTGTAGCACATGTCATGAGTCATGATAACTAGTACAACTTAGAAAAATTGAAAAACCCCCGACATTTTCATTTCAAAGTCCAATATCTCAAAAACGGCTGAACAGATTTTCATGAAACATGGCTAAGAACACTCGGGATAAAATTATCTATGACACAAAAAAAACCGCATTCAAATCGGTCCATCCGTTAGGGAGCTATGCTACCACAGACAGATACACAGACACGTTAAACTTATAACACCCCTCTTTTTGCGTCGGGGGTTAAAAACACAATACATGTTCGAGCTAAGTCCGCCCAGAACTCTGCTTGTGACAGGTATTATATTAGAATAGATTAGGGACAAGTAAAATCCCAAGTAAGTATACTATTTATTGTTCTATATTTAAACGCTTACGAGTACAATAATTGCTAGAATTGACACTGATAATTTTATTGAGTGTTCTCTCAACCTTTATAGAAATAAATACAGGCATGAATGTACGCCTTATATCCGTTACACACGTTCATCATATCATCCGACTACCGGACTTAGGCCTCCCCCAAAGAGTGCCACAATGACAGCCCCTGCCCTCAACCTTTATTTGGAAAGCAGTCCACTTTGCGGGGGTCTACCCACACCCTCCGTCTTCCGGCACGTGATCGCCACTCGAGAACCTTTCCGCGCCAATGGCCATCGGATCCACTTTAAGTGCAATGTCCTTACATAGTTAATATTCATTCTTTAGGTACTTATTGCACTACCTATATACGTTACGGACACTTCATGCTATATCAACTAGTAGATGAGAGGTGAAAGCCCTTATCTACAACGTTATTTGCAACGGACTATACTTCAACTTTACATATATGATCGAGATAGCAACATTGTAGCGGCATTTTTTATCCGATTGTACCCGCTGTACACAGCGAAGTGAAAACTTGTTACATTATGTATTAACATCTACATGGTTATAGTTTTAAATGGACTTAATTATATTTAATCAGATGTACGCATTAACTAGAACCGCCATTGCTGATTAGCGGTTCTGGAAACAATTAGTGTTGTTAGCTATTATAATTATTATGGCAAGCACGGTAGCCTAGTGGTTCAGGCATGCGGCTGTCAAGCGGCGGTCGTGGGTTCGAATCCCGGCTCGTACCAATGAGTTTTTCGGAACTTATGTGCGGAATATATACCGTTAGCTTTTCGGTGAAGGAAAACATCGTGAGGAAACCGGTCTAATCCCAATAAGGTCTAGTTTTCCCTCTGGGTTGGAAGGTCAGATGGCAGTCGCTTTCGTAAAACTAGTGCCTATGCCAAATCTTGGGATTAGGTGTCAAAGCGGACCCCGGGCTCCTTTAGGGGCACTACACGGGAATAACGCTAGGAGAAAAAAAAAATGTGCTATTATAATTATTATAATCAACGCTAAATGTGTCAAAACAACGTCGGAGGGTAATCACATGTTTTGATCGCGCCATAGGTAGATCCAACTGTCATATTTCCATATAAGATTTGACATTTTGATCTATCTTACGTACCTACGTCCAATGCATGGGTTGGTCTCTGACGGTCCTGAACGCAATTTGCCTAGTTGGAGTTTTGCCCACATTGCAGTTTGACCACCGAGCATTATGCCTAAAACGCAAAATGCCTACATTACATTTTCGTCGTTTTGAGGTTACGTTAGCGATATTGACGGAGCCCCGCGGTGCGGGGCTCCTATTACTGGTCTGTTTGCCCTTCGGGCATCTGATGAAACCTAACGAACCTACCTACCTATAAGTGGTCACTTTGCGTTTTAGGCATAATGCTCGGTGGTCAAACTGCAATGTGGGCAAAACTCCAACTAGGCAAATTGCGTTCAGAACCGTCTGAGACCAACACCAATACATTACGTGATCGACCTGCTCAGGGGTAGTCATGTAACGTTTTGAACGCGCGTTAGTAACTCAACTGTAATTTTTCCATACAAAAAGTTACATTTAGATCTACCTGACGCGCGTACAATGCATTACGTGATGGACCAGAAAGCGAGCATCGAGAGTGGCATAATGGTTAGAGCGCAACACTCTGCCGGTTTAAAAAAAGAAGAGGGTGAGTTAGAGAAAAGCAGCGTTGTTTAATATATATTACAATACTCAGTACATGTTGTTTTGTTATTAGTGTTAATGCAAATTGAGTTTGTATTTTGTCCGATGGGCTAGCAACCTATCACTGCGATATCACATTTAGTCTATATTTTATAACCACATTTATACTGAAACTGGCACTGCAACATAAGTTTCATGTGCTATGTAAATTCAAGTTTGTTTTTTTTAGGGATGCAAAGATACCGATGCCGATAATCGTAAACCGCAGGTTATCGTTATTTTTGACGATCATCGGTATCGTAAAAAGTATTACGATTAATAACGATTTTTAAAACTAGTTCGATTTCAAATTATTGGAGAAAAAATACTGTATTTCCTAACTTGAAAAATTGGCCATAAGTATTTGTCCATCAAACCAGCTGCTACTGTAGATTCAGAAAGATTGTTTTCCACAGCTGGTTTAGTCCATAGGGATAAATGAAATGGACTTAAACCTGATAATTTAAAAATATTATATTTTCTTAATAAGAATTTGAAAGAAATTGATTTTAATTATGACATTTAGATGGAAAACTGTCTAAAATTTAAATAAATGTTGATTTTACTCAATTGTCTTGTTTTAATAGACGTAAATTGAAAAATCGTAATGCATTCATTATCGCATTCGTTATCGTATTCGCTATTACGATGCATTCGTCATTCGTATCGGTATCGTAATAGACATATCGTTGCATCCCTAGTTTTTTTACTTGTATTTATTTAAGATATAAACTGCTATACATTTATTAGTGTATTCTTACTGAAGCCTCAATTAGGCTTATTTGCAATCAGTTACGAGTTAGCCTAGTACGCTTCGTGTTTACTAATATTATTTCTCAGTGCTTGGCTGTTATTCGCTACGCGCTAATGCGGCTCACGCCGCCGGTCACCCGTCAGGAAACTAGACCTCTACCTACGCTTGGTTACTACGCATCGCGGTGTCAAGATATATTTGTTGTTGAGCGTTGAGGTGAGCTTAACACACGTTACAGAATAGGGGGGCTAGTTAAACGCGGACGAGTCTTCTATAAATTGGATGCATTACCCCGTTTTATATTAGGTACCTTAATATGAGTGAGATTTTAATGAGTTGGTGTGCCATTTCTCGTCCATAACAATCGGGAAAAGAAATTACATTTTGCATTCATTCGTAATACGATTTTCCATTATGACCATAGCAATTAAAAATATTCGAACAAACCATAAAAAAGTAATGTATTCTGCCCAAACAATATTGAAATAGTAGATTATACACCAAGGGGATAAAGCACTGTTTTATGTCACGGGAGCGAATTGAATCCCGAACGTAACGAAGGACTCATAATTTAACTCCTGAGCGTAGCGAGGGAGTTATAAGTTAATTCCTGAGCGAAGCGAGGGAATTAAGACTGAGTCCTGAGTGCAGTGAGGGGTTCAACCGCCCAAGACTAAAACAGTCTTATCCCCGAGGTGTATACTCTACTTTTCACACCTTATGCGAGACAAAAAAACAGGCTCAGTAGATAAATAATGTTTATTTAGCAAATTAAAAGTACATAGTAACATTAGACACGTTAGTCCAATTATGGAAAGATAAGGTAATGTTTTTATTTGGTACGTTTATTGAGGTTGAGTTGTCTAATTTGATAAACTCAGGAGTCAAAACACTTTCATCACTCGACATTTTCAATATTATTTTTGAAATTAAATCTTCTATAGGCACCTACAAGAACTCGATTTGTTCGTCACGCGTGAACAAATGAAGGCGCGCGACGTTCCAAATTCGAAAGCACAAGCCGTGGTCCTAGATTCGAAATTCGAATTTCGAACACCGCGCTCCTCCGGACCGGGGTTCACACGGAGGCAAACTTCATTTATTTTGTCAAATCAAGTAGGCCATGGCCTAGGACAAATTGTGTTTAGCAAAATTAAACTTTATGCATATAGTAATAAGAATTATGAAAAGTGAAATCATATTATTAACCAGCGGGTTATAATGAAATTCAGTATAACATTATAACCCGGCTAATACCAAGGGATTTAATGTCTTGCTTTCGGTAGGGTTTACATGACCTATAATTCGGCATTGTCGAGCATGTGGTGTGGAAATGTCCTTTTTTACTTGACATCATTTGAATGTTTGTCCTATACAAAATCTAGCTAAAATGACTTCATACAAATCTACACAATGTTATATCCTGTTATTTATTATTATATTCCAAAAAAAATAACACAACTCACAGAAACTATTCCTCTTAAAATAAGTTATAATTTATGATCGCATTTTCACTAACACCGTCGATTTATTGCACAGAATAAAATGCAGAATGTGCACTTAGAAAAAAACGCACTTAATGGCTGCCTGCCGCGGCGGAACAAAGAACCCCAATAGTTGGAGTAAATTGGTTTAGGAGCTGGGGCTGCATTCACTACGGCTAAATGACAGTCCGTGATATGAATGCCATAATTCTTTTTATCAACAATTGCCTTTGTTGGTCATCCTCCTCCTACAAAGCGGCGGCTCACTCCATGATTTCTTCGCGCCGTTGCCCCGGCCGGCGCGTTAGCGCTGCTACGGAACGCACGCGTTCTATCGCAGCGCGTTGCATGGTATAGAAAGGAATGGCCACGTGTAGGATCGGCATGCCTACACAGGGGATTTGTTCACAAAGAAGTTTCCATACGTAGTCCCATTATATGGGTCAATTTTCAAACGAGCTGTTTTTGCTGTCCCAAGGCTATAATTTCAAGACAGTTTAACATGGAGTATTGATACATATATATTTGTATTCCGAGTATTATAAAGTAATTAAAATATATATAACAATACCTTAAATATGTATTGATTCTGAAAAAAAAAATGAATTTGAAATCGTAAAACAGCGAAATATACTGCTTTTTCGCGTGTCCCACTTGCGGTTTGGCTCAAACAAAAATTCATAACTATAGACTATGTCTACGTATAAATAAACAACTTGTACTATTTTATAGAAGATTTATTAGCGTATTCATTAAAATATTTTGCAAAATGAATGGGTGAATAGTAAAAACCAGTGAAGTATTTTAGTAGCTGTCCCACGCGCTAGCCATTTAATAGGACTGAAACTCAAACAAAACCCTTAAAATCTGGTTTTCTATAGTCCCACCGTTACAATTTAGGTACTTTACGGTACGATAGACGGTTAGTTGGGCTTCAACCACCAACGGGAGTGGACCCAGCGCCGGTATTTTTGAGGAGGAAACAGGTTTTCTTTATATATTCTGTGTCCTAGCACCTAAAGAAGCCTGGGTTCCAACGTCCGCTTTGACATCTGAAATTTTCGACCCAGAGGGCAAACTTGATCTTGTTAAGATTAGACCGGTTTCCTCACGATGTTTTCTTTCGTCATAATAATTTAATTTTACAAAATACCTATTTGAATAAATTTACACAGATGAAACGAACATGCTATGAATGTCGGGGTTATCATAATTAATAGAAAACATTTTTCGCATTTTGTCCATTTTTTGGGAGTAGGTATATAATAGTAAAACTAAACGGTTCTGACCTCCTAGCGCACTAAGTTTTATGTCGGACATAAAGCATTCGTCCCATTTTGGCAAATATGCGAGTGCAAGAGGGACAAAATGCTTTACGTCGGACATAAAACCTAACAGTGTGCTAGAGGGTCTGATTCGCTTTTAAATACAATGTCATGCATAAATCGTGCAATAAGTGCAAAACGCACCGTGTCCGAACATGTCTTCCTTTAAAAGGCAGTTTTTCACCAAGGTCATATAGTTTTTTTTACGCTCGTAATAAATGAATAGCCCCAATGTCAAATAATCAGCCACGGGCCATATCACGACCTATAGTTAAAACGTTTCGAATGCAGCCCCCGGGTTCCATGGGACCGGGCAGCTGGTGTTCCGTTTGATTGAAGACAGGGAAATGTTGATTGAAGAGCGAACCCCGTATTATTCGGCTGTTTTATAAAGCTGTTATTAAGTTAATTATGACGTGTAATGAAGTATATAATTACACGGTATTTCCAATAGAATATTTTAATTAGTAGTGGACGTAAACTATCGTTATTAAAATAGGACTTGATAATTCAAAAACTTTAATCTCCCGTGAATCGTTTTTCATTGAGTACGTGGAAGTTAACCATAAGGCGGATGTCACCCTGCGCCGCATCTCCGGACGGAGGTGCGGAGCTGCATACAAATTTCTCCGGACGGAGGCGCGGTGCAGTGTGTCGTACCATACGGAATTTATATACAAACTGAGGAGCTCCGCACCTCCGTCAGGAGATGCGGCGCAGTGTGACATCCGCCTTAATACATACTCATTTTCGCTTTGCTTCGCCTGCGTATTGCAGAGAATGCAGGCAAACCCGCGGGAAAAAATATAGCCTATGACATCCAAGAAAGTCTATTATATACAAAGGTGAAAGATTTTCTGAAATCGTATAAGCGGTTCCGAAGATTACCTACCCATTACATACAAACTTACAAAGCTACAATCTCACAGACACTATTTATGCCTGTTTATAAATATAAGTATAGATAACGTGTTTGACTTTGTCAGTTTGTCTGTCCAACCCTACCATTAATTTGAATTACCTAATATTAGGGCCAGTGTTTTGGATACTATTTTTGCAAATACATTATCGTTTTATTAAACTCTCAGTATCATCATCATCATATCAGCCGAAAGACGTCCACTGCTGGACATAGGCCTCCCCCGAAAAGTGCCAAAGTGACCGGTCCTGCGCCACCCGCATCCAGCGGACTCCAGCAACCTTTACCAAACTCTCAGTATGTTTTAAGTTAATAGATGAATGCTTACAGCTAGGCAAACTTTCCACCACAAACCTGTTTACCAAACTAGCTTACTTTCCCAGCAAATACAAACAAAATCTCACAATACACTACTCCGAGATTGGAGTGGCTAATATAAAAAAAGGATTATTGACCCGTCACCATAAAGTAGCGCTCTTGTACCCTTTCCTGGAACCATTACAACAATTAAAATGGACCCCTTGCAGTTTTACTGTGCACTCAGCACATCAAACAGGGTTTATGGGAACCGCTTAAACTTACCCTCGCCCGCTCAAATACTTTCGTGCTCGCACCGTAGGGTATTAGTTTTTAGCATCACAAAGGTGTGATCACAGACATCTACTTTTCGTTCTCACGTAAGCATTTCTAGAAAACTTGAAACTAGTTAAGTATTTTAATGAAGGCATACTTTAAGTTTTCCGGTGTTGTTACCATTTTCTTAGTAGTTTTACATGAACTTTATTACTAACTACTTAGTTTTTATAATTACGTTTCAATTATACTTATACTTTTTAAAAATGTCGTCATAATTTGTGTTAGAAATGAAACAGGATAACAATGGAATTTAAATAAATAAATATTTTCAGACAAACTTACACAAATCAACCTAGGAACAAACTAAGGAAAGAGCTTGTACCTACTCGTACAATACTAGACGACGATAAACATTCTTATACATATAATACATAGAAAACTTCAGACGCAGGGCAGGAACAAATTTTCGTGCTCATCACACAAAATACATGCCCTTACCGGGATTCAAACCGGGGACCTCTAGTTTCGTAGGTATTAGGGGGCACCAACTAAGCTAAAGAGATCGTCCGTTTAATATACTGAGCAGTGCTGTCTGGGCTTTAAAAAAACTAAAGCCTTTATTAGTGTCTAGCACATAATTAAGGTCCCTTTATTTTTTTCATTTCCATTCATTGATGCCTTTTGGTTATGGTACAGTAATTTGGGGTGATTGTACAGATGCTAAGCGAGTGTTTTTACTTCAGAAACGCGCACTTCGTTTGCTGGCCAGAGTGAAATAAAGACATTCTTACAAGAAGCTTTGGAATTAACCAGATTATGACTTTACTTGTTCAAAGTTGTTATGTTTATGAGGATTAACCTTAGATGTTCAAATGGGTCGAGGTCACGTGAAAACTTATTCGATCCACAGGCAGGCTTCGGACAGATCCGCGTCGCATGGCACTCTCGGAAAAAAATGTGTGCGTGATACAAGTAGAACCGACTTTAACCGAACAGATGTTCGGCCCGCCAAATAAAAAAACAATCATCTGACGAAGCATTCAAACGCCTACTCAGAATCTTTTTATTGGAAAATAGTTTTCATTGTGTTCAATGACTTTATGAAAATTAAATATGTTTGACAATGTATATTGATTTGTAGGTATTTAGTACTTAAATAAATAAATAAATACTAGGGGACAATCTTACACAAATCGACCTAGTCCCAAACTAAGCAAAGCTTGTACTATGGGTACTATACGACGATAAACATACTTATATAGATAAATAAATACTTAAATACATAGAAAACATCCATGACTCAGGAACAAATATTCGTGCTCATCACACAAATAAGTGCCCTTACCGGGATTCGAACCCAGGACCTCTTGCTTCGTAGGCAGGGTCACTACCAACTAGGCTAAAGCGGTCGTCGATCGACTAATTGATTATAGTTAAATGTAGTGTGATTGTTATGTAAAATTTTGACGAACTTTTTTGGAATTGGACGACATTTATAATTTGCATTTTTTTTAAACTTATATTCAAGTTTCTATTTATATTTAACGATCAAAATAAGACGTGTAAATTGACCTAGGATAATTTATATTGTGTTTTCATATCAAGAAATAAATAAATCTAATTTAATCTAATCTAATCTAATATGCTTTAATAGACGTATTTATGCTATGAATGATAACATTGTTATAATGTAGAATTTGTAATCTCTGAAATGTAAAAGAACCCTTGAGGATTTGATATGTGACTTTAACTTTGAAGACCACTTAAGCACAGCCCAGAGCGATAGACAGAAAAGACGAGTATCTGCTTTGAGTCTGAATAAACAGACATAAGACGCGATCCACACAATCTACACGAGCTAGGCTAGGCTAGGCAATATATTTCACCGCACCATCTCACCCTTAGACCTAATAAGGACCAGTCCGGGCAAGTGTGCCATCGGGGTAAGTGCGATTTCATCAAGCATATTGAAATCTACTGATATTTCAGTGCTATACACATCTTAGATAATCATTATTATCATCATATCAGCTAGAAGACATCCAGCGCCAGACATAGGCTCCCAAAGAGTGCCACAATGACCGGTCCTGTATGATAGGCGCATTTACCCCGTTGCACTTGCCCCGATTGACCCGTATTCGGGGATTCGTACCTAATCGGAAAGAGCAAATCTGTTCGACGCCACTGACTTGGTCACGTCGGGAAGATGGGAAGTTCCGCACCCAGTGACGCCAAGAGAGTGTGCCTGGTGCGTCCAAATCAACTTCCAGTCGGGCTACCAATGTATCGCTGGATAGACGAAGTCCAAAAAGACCTTTGCCAGCTTCAAACAACCGACTATGATTGGCGAAATGCACCCTACCGTCTCTCTCTTATTAGAACACTTGGAAAGAGATGTATAGTGCGAGAAAAATGGAGGCTTGTGTCTTGTGATAGCCGTGCAGGACAGAGCACAGTGGCGTGTCTTTACTGTCGGTGGCTAAGATCGGTGTCGGGTCGCTGACGAAGATAAGAACTGAAGTAAGTATCAAGTATTCGGGGGTCTGACTACACTGGTCCCTGAGGTGAGTCTCATTGTGAATAGCCCAGCACAACTGCTATCCATTGTTTGCGCTGCATAAAAGATGAAATCACTCGGAAGAGCGTTTTCGGCGATAACACCGCCTGCTGCGATAATTTTATCTGCTATTGTACTCCAGTGTATGGATTTGGATGAGGTAAACAGTAGGCATTTTATTTGTTCCGTTTTTGGAAATAATAATTTAACGTCGCCCCGTGCCGTACCTATACCATCAATTACCACCCGCTTGACTAGCCATCACTCTCATTCGGCCAAGTGAAGTGTAAAATTTTTATTTATTTTTATTTTATTTATTGGTATTGAGGATAACAACAGCCGTAGATATAACTAAGACATATTCATGCTTACATAAAATAAGGCCTATAACAGTCATCCATTAAGTTACATCATATAACGATTAAGAAATATCAAAAATAAGAAACCAATGAGAATGAACAATACACACAAATGCTCGATACGCTGAAAGTTCTAAATACATACCGGTTGTAAAAAGTTATGTAATCTAGTTTAATTAAATTAATTAACAACTTAAACGTATTTTGTATTTTGTTTTAATTTAAATTTACCTCAGTTACAAAACCAACAAAAGTTGTAGATTGTAGATCAGACACCAGCCCAAATCCATAAAATCCAAATGAGTTATTACCAGTACCAATGTCAAATGTAATTCAAATCAGTTCTTACTGACACTTCACGTATACCGAGTATAGTAATATAAGAATTCCAAGGCATGCCTTGAAGACATACTTCAGACAAGATTGATTTGGGATTTCCTAACTCTTAAGAATTTCTAGGCATTTGTTGAACCTAAATGTAAATTACAAGAATAAAAGTAAAAACAGAAACTGATTTGTATTAGTAGTTTAGTTTTCACTCAACAAAACGGAATATATATCTTTTTTAAATTTTAATTTAGACCCTACAAAAGGATCAGCAGTGCTGAATTCAGTGTTATACAAGTGAGGGATCCGTGATAACACGGCGTTAGAACCATAGTTAGTGGAGTGGAAGGGAACATGAAACAGATCTGTCTGCCGAGTTCGGCGTCTTGGGACTCGAAACGATAGGCCAGATAATAGTTCAGGGCAGTCCAAACGATTTCTAGTTATATCGAAAAGTAGACTCATATCAGCCAATTTGCGCCTATCCTCAAGTGAAAGGAGATTATATTCTCGGCAATTACCTTATTATATGCGTACCATCTTACTGGTTGCACAACATGTTGTACTTACCATCTAATTGTGTAACTACTGTCGCCATCGTCATCATCAAATCAATCGAAAGCCGTCCACTGCTGGACACAGGCCTCCCCCAAAGAGTGCCATAATTCCTGAAGGTGCGTGGCAGCGTGGGTGGACTGATGACCTGGTAAAGGTCGCGGAAGTCCGCTGGCTGCGGGTGGCGCAGGACCGGTCACTTTGGCACTCTTTGGGGGTGGCCTATGTCCACGTCCAGCAGTGGACGTCTTTAGGCTGATATGAGGATGATGATGATGAAATTAGGCGAGGTCAGACGAGGACGCCTAAACTCAGGGTTGACACTCACTATTTACCAAACACACCTCTATAGCAAACCAGTATGGGTCTAACCTCCACTCTTTCCTATAATTAAACACCACCGCGGTGGCAAACAAGCAAACGTGATGCCTAATGGTATGAAAGCTACTCTTTATCCATTACTAATATTATAAATGCGATAGTGTATCTATTTGTATGTTTGTCTCTTACCTCTTCACGCTTGAACCACTGCTGTAGATGAAATTTGGGATAGAGATAGTTTGAGTCCCGGGGAACGACAAAGGATGGTTTTTAGATGTAATAGGGATAGGGGAAGATAATAGGGGAAGTTCGGGATTAGTATGGATGCTTATATAGAATTCGTCGTGTTAACAGTTAAAGACAATGGCAGCAGTCGATTGCGTAACGTTTTGTACGTACTTTAGGGAGGTCTATTTTTAAAACGGGAAAATGTACCTATTGGGTATTGGATATGTTAGAAAATTATCGCAATTAAGTCCCCCTTAGGTATCTTTTTATCTCATCACACCACGCTTTGTGCCGAGTTCTGCGCGCCGAAACAACAGACCAAGTAGTGGCTGCTCCAAATAGCAACGTCACACTCATATGTGTAGTTGTAAAGAATCAGATTATACTGGGGACTAGCTAAGTGTACGAAACGGTTTGTGAATGACACTACTTAGCACGGATACGAAAGGTCGGCGGCCAAATGTGGACGTGCCTTATACGATGTTATTGATTGACATAGTGTTGGTCGACGAACGGAAAATATGTCGGCGATAATAAACTCAAATACGTGAGGTCTGAGTTCATTAGCACATGATAGAGTATGACATCTTGCGAGGAGCAACCCAAGACTCTAAATACATGGACCTATAATTATCTAAGGATAAGCTATGACCACGTCCGAATAAATGGTTAGCATACAAATCTCAATAAGTGTGACAGAAAGGTAAATATCATTCGTTGTCCTTGTCATACCCACTTTTATTCCTTTGCCGCAACTGATTTAGTATTAGGTTGCGGCAAATATAGGTACCAATACCCGCCCAAATTTTTTGGTTGTTTATATTAAGTCATCAGCCATTTTAAGAACAGCTAGTCGATCATGAAATGCATTGCACGCACGTTAGGTAGATCTAAAAGTCAAATTGTATATAGAAAAATGACCGTTGGATTGTCCTAACACGCGTTCGGAACGTTACGTGATTACCCCTCAGTTCTTAATTTAACTGCATAGGAGCCGTCTCTCATTTTGGCAACACGTAAATAGGTATAGTTTGTCCTGAGTATTATTACCTATAGGTCTATGCTCTAACTAGTTTTCTGAAGTTCGTTGGCCTTGTCTTCGATAGTGAGAGCTGAATAGAGCGACTGGTAATCTAGGGCCAGGCGGAAGGCCAAAGATCTAGAAGACGTTGTCTAACCCGATGAACCGATCTAAACTAGCAGAACATTTTGGATCTAGAAAACAGAATACTCTTTTTGCCCGACTCCGGCAAAGCTAAAAGGAAGGGGTATGATTTGGCAGTCTTGTATGTTAACTACATGATACTCGTAGGACAGGATCGACGAAAATTGGCGTCATCAGAACATCGGCCAAGGTATCTGCTATACAGTGTCATTACGAATGGTTTAGGTACTCATTGAAAGTATGGGTGCGAGATAATGACATGACACTTACTAACTTATTAATATACCTAAACTAAACAACCAAGGACATAAAGGTTTCTCGAACCAGACTCGATACTTAGTAAAAGAGAGACACATCCCTAATGCAACAATATAAATGGCTAAGGCCATCTCAAAAGTGATATTGAAAATCCAATTCGTCTGGCGCCAAGTTTACATTATTTGTTCAAGCGATTCACAGAGCTTCACGACTTCGTAACCAACTAGTGCTCGGACCTTCGATTACACGTAGTTGTAACCAGTCCGGAGACCAAGTCACGATGGGTTTTTGAAGTAGAAATGCTTTATTGAATAAACTGGCTTCTATAAATTCGTTGGTGTTATAGCTATCGTGGGTGTGGTTTATGCGAATCAGTAGGCGGCGCCTAGGCCTACATTGGAAGCCTAGGATTAACTACTAACTTAGACTGTTTATAGGAAATAAAGGGGTAGAAAGTCTGTTGATTTGTTTGTAACTAAGTTGATATCGGATTTCAAAAATGGCGGTCTCAATTGCTTTATATTAAATTAAAACCGCTTATGCTCCGCTCAGCAACTATACCTACAGTTACCACAATCGATTTGGTGGTGTCTGAAGTTGGCATTTCTAGTTGCCAAATAGTTGAAGAAAAATGAGTTAACCTAAAACCTGATGTATTAAGTAGTATGATATGCGACGAAGTTCATGCAATGTAGTTTCATTTAATTGAATGCTATATTCATTTTGATCGTACATGGGCTAAAAATGTTGTCATTAACACGAGACGAACCAAACATCCGCGCATCTTGCAGAATACTCGCGTACCTAATGGCCGCGTTCGAATGACGTCACAGCCTCGTGGGGTCGTGGGTGTCCACTGTCCACTGGCGTCAGCAATATCGCAATAACGCGATTGGGCGAGTTTGATGATGGATAATCTACGTGTTAGGCTACGAGTTAATGCCGACAGAGAGAAGAATCTGTATTCACGGTCGAAGTCACGAGAGGGTGAATACTTTTGTACTAACGTGTCGTTTTAAGCTGAGTATCCACCAGAGCCGTGCGAGGTTGCGAGGCGGTGAAGCAAGAAATAATGCACCAATAAGAAGCGATGTGCTAGCGCGTTGCGGTAATATTGGTATTGTTGGATATTTTCTTCGCACCTATTTTATGACAGTTAGTTTGGGTGCGTAACGATCGATATAAAAACTTTTGATATATTTTCACTGGATATAACGATTAAAGGATATAATGCACTTTTGATATAACAACATTTGATATATTCTCATGTAATATAATTATCTACAGATATAATGAACTTTTTATATAACAACTATTCATCTAACAGTCATAACGTATAATGTAACGTACATGGGATATAACTTTGTTCGATATAAAACTCAGTTGGTATTAAATATGAGCGCCGATGGCCAATTCCGCGGCGGCGGCGTGATAGGCAAAATTCCGCGGCGGCGGCGGCGTCACGGCGGCGTGACCTTGAGCTTTAGATTTTTATAAGGGAGCTATTTCTGAAAAAAACCTACTTTTTGTTACTATAAAGAAAGTTTTACTTATTTTAGTAAAGTAACCGAGTAGGTATATAATTATATAAACAATCATATTTTTAAAATTTCACACTAAAAAAAACTCACTTTCAATGAAAATCATGGTTATAATCGAAATAACATAAGAAGCATAGGGAGTAGGGTGGAAGTGTGTTGTGGGCGATGGGCTAGTAACCTATCACTGCAATATCATATTTTGTCGATCTTTTACCCACATTTATTCTAAAAGTGGCGCTGGAACATAAGTTTCATGTGCTCTGCCTACCCCTTTCGGGAATAAAGGCGTGAATGTATGTAAGTATGTATAATATGTATTAATTGCACTTTCCCAGTCAAATAAGCAGTTAGAGATCCTGTCTTTTCAGTACTGCAGAACGTCTTCACCGTAAGGTTCTAAGTCCTCAAGACACGCTGTGCTACAATATTTCCAGCATTCGTTTTCTGCTGCACTCTGCCAATCACGTTGACTAGTGCTGTGCCAGTAGAAAGTTTGAAGAACTAGCAGAAGTACTCGGCCCAGCTTTAGTGGAATCGTTTTGATTTTGACAAAGATCTTCTGTTGCTAACCGGCTCTGGACCATTGATGCCAATAATTTAACTTATTTTCGCTTTGTAAACATCAATAGCAATCGAACTTGGCGCAATTGTTTACGACGCGGGTCAAAAAAATAACACGCGTTCAGTCGGGAAAATACTCGACTGAAGCCATCGTGCGAACGAACGCGGGTGGGATACGTAACGAGTGCGAGCGAGAAAACAAACCGCAATTTGTTGCGCCGGCGCGCCGTGTATTTCACTCGGCGGCGGCGCGCCGACTCAAATTGGCGGCGACGGCGGCGCGCCGGCGCGGCGCTCATATCTAGTTGGTATAATGTACTATTGGCGTAATCTGGAATATTTACTACTATTATTTCTTTACCTATTTTACTGTAAGGCAGATTGGTGTAGGTACGACGACGAGTAACCACTGACACACAACAGTATAATAGCCACTGATAATTTTAACAATGGTATTATTTGTAGGTTAGGTTAGGGTTAGCTTGTGTCCCTTAGAGGGGAAATAGGCACCCCGCGAAGCGGCGTGACGTCGACACGCTGGCGATCAGGTTAGATTTAGGTTAGGTTAAAATAATTTACGTGTGTGTGAAAACAAAAATTATATCACACAAATCATAATATCACTAATACTTATATCCAATATACATTATATCCATTAAACGTTATATTTAGAATGTATTATACTATTTGAACATTATACGCCATGAAATTATAGTGATTGTTGTTATACCAAAAGTTTATTATGGCCCTTGAGTGATTATATCCAATGAAATTATATTAAATGTTGTTATATCCAATGAAAATATTATCAAAAATTGTTATACCAATCATTACACACCCTGTTAGTTTAATTAATAAATATCAATATGATACTCACCTTAAACGAGTTTAACGTCACGTGTAAACTGCTATGGGTGAAAGCGATAAAGTGCGGCACTGCGTTACCACGAAGAAGTATAAAAAAGAATGGAACAGAGCCATAAAAGTATCATAGATTAAGATCCTACGATTAAGAGGAATCCAACGGCACCTCATATGTCGAAATCCGTCAAACGGTTTAGGACATACATCCTCTCCTCCGGCAGTTGGGTAAAAAACCGAAGGCTCTCGGTAAAGTGCAAATTACCGCACCGCATTCCGCCGAACCGAAGGAACCTTAAACTACAATGGATTTGGCAATAATATCGAAAGAATAATAACATCGTAACTGTAAACAGCATACATTTCAGCCGGCACCAGTAATCAGTGTCATCACAACTCGTCACACAAAACAAACAACCTGATACGTTTCTCCAAACAATACAGCATTGTCCTCACTTTCATACAAAACCCTGTTTTTCTCCGAAATTTGATAACATCGTCGTGTGTAGATTCTTGGCAGATGTGTCAACAGTGTTTTCTACTTATGGAGAAATGTTGCCAAAATATGAGGAAGATACTGCAAACGCGGCTTTATTACAATAAACAATAAGCAAATATTTGCGTAACCCTACCTTCATCTATCACATACTAGCTTCTGCCCGTGACTTCGTCTGCGTGGGCCCGGGATAAAACTATCTTTTCAACACAATTGCTCGTAACGTTGCTCTTATTGTGTCGCTTTTAGGCTCATAATTCTGGATATTAAACACGCGTGTTTTATAAAATTACAACACTTGTGTGTTATGGTTATATCCCGATTAAGTCACGTTGGCACCTTGTAGCAAGATATATGCATGAACACGGTGCATTCTTAAATTAACCGGGTTGTACAGAATGTACAGCTTTTTTTTAATTCTCGGCAAATGGATTCTTCTTACTAGACTAAACAAATTAAATCCTTGTTGTTAATTAATTGACTATTTATTTTTGTATAAATTGTGCGTTGTAAATGTATTGTACGTTTAATTTAGTAAAACTATTCACTTTTGATAACATTTTACATGAATTAAATACAGATAACATTTTAAAACGAAAATATATTTTTATTTTGTATTGGCTGTTTAGAGATTTCTGTGCCCACACTGGGCAAACTTCACGAAAAAACCAAACTGTTGCGCGCCATTATAGGTTATTTCAGAAATATTTGTAAAATTTGTTTATGCGTGTTTGGTTATTATCAAAAATGATGACTCGTGGTGACTAGAAAAGTGATAAATAGAATGTACACCACTGGAAAGTCTTGGCGATGTGCAATTGTGAGTAAAAACCTGTTGTCATCTTAATGATTCACTTAATGTAAAGAAAATAATTTGGCAGGCCTATAACATTTCCATCATATGAAAATGATTTTTTGAAAAACGTCGTATGATACACGTGAGCTTTGATAATTACATCCTCGGCTTCCTTATCACGCTCACCTGCGGTTCGCGTGAACAATTTCGCCTCTGATGTAATTATCAACATACCTCACTTGTATCACAATGTACTATTAATCCAGGCTATAAACTATCTTCGTGTAAAATCTCATCCGCACCCGTTGAGCCGTTTAAGGTTTAAGCGTGATTGAGTGACAAACATCCCAACTTTACTACTTTAGTTTACTGAAAACAAGAGGTGTACTATGTCTTGTGTTTGTGATTACTACACATTTTATATATGTTAAAAAAATTGTGTATTAAACAAAACTCGAAACCTGTCTCTGAAAGTAGGGCACAGGGGCTAACCAATATTATCAACGGTTTACGTATAAAAGCGGGTCTTTTCTGTTTAATCGTATAACTTATTTGTCACTCTTAAGTACCACCCAGGGGACAAGTGCAAGGTTGTGGTAGGTATTTTCTATTACTAACATTAACGAAAGGTTCGTATTAGGTACAAAAAGCCTTGATTATTCGACGTCAGACCAACTCATTATTTTATGAGATATCTGTATTTTTAATAATGTCTATAAGGTATTCGAAGAGTCCAGGAAGAGATAATTAAAACTCTCCATGGCAAAAGCCTCTTGTATTTTATTAAACTGTTACATTACGTCTTTCCTCGTCCAGCTATCCCTTCACACAGCATTCGTTAACGCATTTTCATTCCAATTCAATTGAAACCACATTCGATGGTTCCTTCGATGGTGCCAGCACCCTTACACAAATCGACCTAGTCCCAAACTAAGCAGAGCTTGTGCAAGGGGTACTAAGAAAAATCTTTAGACGACGCTAAAGATTTTTCCAAAACCCTAAAATATTTTTTCTTGCATTGTAATTAAGAGTTCATGCGCAAAGTTTCAAGTCTCTCACTTAAAATTTTACTCCATTCCCATACAAACTTTCAACCCCCCTTTTACGCCCTTTAGGGTAGAATTTTCAAAAATCAATTCTTAGTGGGCACTAACCTTATATAAACTCATGACACTGCATTGTCAATGTATCTATTAAAATATTGTGTATGTACATAAAAACATTGTTAATTTTAGGAAAAACTGTGACATACATAATATTAATACTAGAAATAAGCATAAGCTCGCGGTGCCCACCACTCGGTTCCAAAAAATAAAAAAAGCATTCATGGGTAATTGTGTAAGGTTTTATAACAAACTTCCTGGAAACATAACTGAGTTATCTATTAATAAATTCAAGAACTATGTGAAACGTAAACTTATTTCGAAAGCTTATTATAGCGCACTAGACTACATGAATGATAAAACTTCTTGGGACTAATTTTGACTGGATTTATAATTTATTTATTCCTTTTGGAATTTTGTCTTTTTAATTAAGTATTCTCGTTTTATTTATTTTTTGATTGTCTTTCTAGAAACATTCTAGACTAGTATTCTTTTATATAAAATTTTCAATATTTCATATAAATTTTACTTTTTATGTTTAATAAATTACTCTAAGTAATTAGCTTAAGATTATGTTTCTACCTGACGATTTGAAAGTGCTTGTTACTGGGCCTACTTGAATAAATATAATTTTGAGTTTGAGTTTGAAACTACCTACCATAACTGTGTAAAAACATCTTCCTAGGCTCTACAGTCTCGGCTGTCAATCAGTGAGTCAGTCAGAGAGTCAGGACTTTTACGTTTATGTATATATATATATAGATAAATGAAAGTGTAACATTGCGTTGCAATTTTCGACTCTCCAGACATTTTTCAGCAGTTTTCCTGTCGCATCGCCGCCTACATTTTTTGCAAGTAAATGTTTACTTTAGCTGATTGCCGGTAAATATCGCGAGCGGGCACGTATGTTTGCGCGTTTTTCGTTGACACAACTGATTCAACACAAAACGTGACGGTGTCAATATGTTTTTAGATATTTTTGGGAGACCTCTATGTGTCCTGTAGGGAGTTCACCGTTGAAATCATTTCGGTTAAGTACATTTATAATTAAAACTAGCGACCCGCCCCGGCTTCGCACGGATACTATATTATACATATAAATCTTCCTATATATTAAAAAAATCGCATCAAAATCCGATGCGGACTTTTAAAAATCTAATCATACATAGGGACAAACAGCGGGAAGGGACTTTATTTTATACTATGTAGTGATGTTAAACGCCGCCGACTCACCAAACATAGCTATAACTAATTAATATGGACTCTATTTAAATCATCTTTCCATAGATGTATGAGGCCAATGATGCTGATACCAGGTGCCTCCATTGAAATTTGTTATTTTAATAATAATACGTAACCCTATATACGTCCCACTGCCGGGCACAGGCCTCCTCTCATGGATGAGAGGGAACGTGCAGTAGTTCCCACGCTAGTCCAATGCAGGTAGGAGACTTCACATAGGTACACCTTTGAATTTCTTCGCAGATGTATGCAGGTTTCCTCACGAAGTTTTTCCTTCACCGCAAAGCTAACGGTAAATATCAAATGATGTTCAGTAGGTAGGTACCTACATTAGTTCCCGAAAACTAAGTATTTATTTATCTATAATAAGTATGTTTATCGTCGTCTAGTACCCATAATACAAGCTTCGCTTAGTTTGGGACTAGGTCGATTTGTGTAAGATTGTCCCCTATTATCTATTTATTATTTAGTAATTTCAACTGGCACGGCAGATGGCCTGGCCCATCCCCACTTAAACATCAATTATCACCCAAACAAATCCAGGCACTCGTGGCAAAAACACTCGCTCACACGAACGCACAGATAATAAAGGATGTGAGGTCCCTCGGAAAGTGATTTATGCGCGGCGGGGAATCGAACCGACATCCACAACGAAAATAACAGTTGGTGTTATAAGTAGTTATGGGATTTACTAAAATTGGATGCTTGAGAACTTTGTACAGATATCGTGAGAAATGATCAAAATATTTGTGAAATTAGGAGGAAAACTGACATTTTATCATGCCAGGTGGCGCATAAGGATCTGTACCAAGCATTGACATAAGAGCTGTCAAATCGCATACATTTTTTACAAGTAGTTTTAAAATTTCCCATTTTTCTCAAGAATGTCTCAATGTAGTGCACCAAATTGTAAAAATAGAGGAGCTCACTTATTTCCCAAGGATCCAACACGCAGAAAATGTTGGGAGAATGCATTGTGCATCAATAACTTTAGGGCAAGTGATACAGCCCGATTAATTATTACAGCTTGAAGAACACGTACAGTCGTAAACGAGTACATTTTAAACTTTTAATCGCAAGGATTACAGAAAATATCGCAACGACACACTTGACACGAAACGTAAACAAGGTACAGACAATTGCAGCGCCATCTGCCTTAAGCTTCTAGTGTGCCTCCCAGATTGAATTTCACTTGGCCCGTGGAAAAGGTTTATTAACTGAGAATGTAAGTAAGTACATCTGTGGGCAAGGAAGAACAAAGGGATTGGTTTTTGTATGGGCAGTCTCGGGAGCAACCCTAGTTTTATATTCTGAGATAAATTATTATATCGTATAATAGGCTCGCTGGCCGAAGCCTCTAAATGCGATCGAGGTGGTGATCAATTTGCCTGCAAAACCGCCGGCGCGCCAACTAGCACGCGAGTCTGGTCTAAACCGTCCATGGAGCACCTTAAGGCGGTGTATTGGAAATTATAGCGTGCTTTGAAACGCCGTTCTGACTAGATTAAGAAACAATAAGTTCTGATTTTCAGATATATGATTCTTGATTATATGATTGTTCATCTGATTTTATCGATATATGATTGCTTAAAATGTCCTCGATAGAAAAAAAAACAATGTTGTATTTTTCTCTTTTTAAGTACTCAGCCTACTCAAACGATACATTATTTTATTTATTTATAGCATCCATAGTTGTACAGATCTTATAATAGGTACACGTGTTTCATATTGGCCCTGAGAGGGTGTAGCAAATCATATTTATACTTAAGTAGTTTTTAATGTAATTAATAGGTACATGCCATTTTATTGCCTACATTGCATTGCATTTACGACACAATCTAGTTAGACTATAGTAGTTTTATCTCACCAAAAATCTTACTTTATGAAATTTTAATAAAACTTCACTAAGTTAGGTATTTATAGTTTGTCCAAAACAGCGATTTACTTATGTTTGGCACATTAGGTTGGTTATTTAATATAACTGGAATTTTACCATTTTATAGCTTTACTTGAACTGAACAATTAGGTACCAAATATTGTATGCGACGCGCGTGTGCTGTCGCTTGTTTGGATACAATATTTTGTACCTAATTGTTCAGTTCAAATAAAGAGCAGCTATAAAATGGTAAAATTCCTGTTACATCTCTTTTTCTCGTGGGCGGAAGGCATCAGCGTGTCTCAGTTTAGGGGGCTTGTACGACTCAAATCAAGGCACCCCCTTAAAGCCGCGGTCTTAAAAACTGGCCGATTGGCGGCTCTGTGTGTATGCTTGACAGAACTGCGCCAGCTATGAAAGTCGACTGTATTGCTCGCTAATGGATCACTGCGAGAGTCAGCGAGCCAAACGAGGTGACGATTTATACCGTTGGCTCGCAAAAGGATCCACCCCTTATGTCATCCAAATCGATGTTCATTTCAAACCAAAGCTTGCCGATACAACAGTGTGAACCCTTTTTCTAGACCACACCGGTGGAAAACAGCACACGCCTCCTTGTAAGCGGACACTGTAGCCTATGGAGAGCTGCAATTCAGGAGTCACAAGCGCTTTGCCGATCCTTTATTGATTAAGGATACAAAGATCCCTCACTGTTAACATAGAGCATCTATGGGAACATTTGTGCAGGTACATGGAGAGAAATGTAAATGATGCCGGCGTGTCAGTATCGAATGCATTAATCCTAGCCGGTTTCCGTTTCGCTACGTAACTCTAGAGGCCAATCCGGCCTACCGATTCGCATCCCAATATGATACTGAGTTGCGTTAACTTGTCTGGTTCTGACAGGTGTGAACAAATGAGGGATCAAGCCGTCTCATGGGTCATTCGGTCAGACCCAGTCCCGTCAAACAAAAGTAAAAATGCCCTACATCCAATATACAGCTGTCATCCCAGTACAATTTATGTCAACGCATATGTCATCATTGTACCGGGAAAACGGCTGTCAAATATCGGCTACTAAAAATCTAATTATAGTCTGTGTTGAGTTGACAGACACTCAGATGTAAGGTAAACATGCTAATCATGGATGTTGCAGTAGTGTATGAAATGAAATGGGCACTTTATCTCAAGTGACGTGACTGAAAATCGAATGACGAAAAATCCTCTCAGTTCGAATTTACCCCATATTGCTTTGACATAGAGTGCCCTTGCCATACACTAATGCACTGTCGAAGCAGGACGCTTATCTTACTCTATGAGTAATGATTGCATTTGCTAGGATACATACATTATATAATGTGAAATAACCATCATAAATCAGCCTGTATACGTCCCACAGCTGCGCACAGGCCTCCTCTCATGGATGAATGGGAACGGGCAGCATACATACAATAACAAATTGATGTCATCTTTGAATACCCAATGTCGAGTCGAATTGCTCTCCTGCCTCGCTCAATCATCGTTTGCAGTGCCGCCGTGAGAATCGTGAGTGATTATTTACGGATTAAGCGTTAATTAAATAAGTTATCCACGATCACTTTACAAGGAAACTGTTTAGGGTCAATCGATCGGTGATGCTCAGTGCCCAGTTTTGGAGGCCACAAGCCTGTAGCCAAGATCCATTTTGGGTCGTTGCGTCACAGCAGTAAGTAGGTGGGGATTGCTTTAGGCATCAAGTCTTGGCTACAGACAAACAAGTCCTCAGGTAACTAACTCATAGTTGTTACAAATCTATACGACAAGTAAAATTAGCTCCTAGTCGAGATACCGAACAGTCTAGCCTGTTTTCTAGCGGTCGGTCTTCCAGAGGTCACTTTTTGGGAAACGCAGATGGGACTTAATGAACATTGAGACCTACACAAACATACCTGTGATTCTGTCCTTTACACATCTTAATTAAAGAGCAAAGATTACTTTGTATGAGTTCAAGTTGTTTGCCGGGAACAATAGTTCTCGCGGTTCCACCCGCACATTTCAAAAAACCTGTGCGTTTTGTAAAGAATGTACAAAATCAGGTGACCGGTCCCGAACATTATCTGGAGCCCATGCATACCAACTTACAAACATCACTTCTTTATAATATTAGTGTACATTGGGGTTAACAGCTTCTACAATACATGACATCAGTGCTTTAATGCATAACCATATCTTATCCTGGCTTTTCACCGCAAAGGTTATATCTAACCCTTTTCCATATGAATATACTTCATTCTGTAACTACAAACAAGATGAGTGTTAATACAGCCATGTTTAGTCTTGTGTCTTATTTAATGGCTGACACAATGGGAGTGTTGAGTAGGTATAGGCGGGAATAAATGTTATGTTTGAGTGCTTTTGTGATGTCTGTTTGTTTGAATCGGTTTAAGTGTTGTTTAAGAATGTGAAGTAAGCATACGTACTTGTGTAGTCTGTCTAATAGTCAGAGCAATGACGTGTAGTGTCCAAGAGGCAACCGGATGGCTCGCGGTATTTGAGGTCCCGAAGTGTTGTGGAACCGAATCTGTGCAACCTAACTCTAAATATTGATAGTTCGTAATGATTGATCGTCACAATAAAACTAGAACGATTGCAAATTATAAAACAATTTAAATTAAAAATATATATTACATACCATACACTGCAATACTTCGCATGCTTGACAGCCAGGTATATTTTTTGAACTTTCATGCAATCCGGGTGCTAGTTATTTTATTAAACTTCCTTTCACTGGGCACGATGCTAGTATTCGGTCTGGTTTCCTTCCTTCGCTCCTCATCCTGACTGCAACAGCCCCACACTCCTGTCCTGTACCTATTGGCTCACTGGTTTCTCGGATAGGTGGGTCAGTTGACCGTACCAGGGCGGCAGAGGACGAGGGAGTACAAGAGAGAGCTCGAGTGTACGCCCTATCTCGGAACTGGTAGCTCCAGACAGGGACTGTTAAGATTCCCATACACCCCTGGCTGAGTCTGCCCGTATCGTGCCGGCATGACCAACGCCTCCGCGTCCTTGCAGCTGAACTGCTGGCTGTCTAAAGGCCTCCACCCACCGGACGCGTGTGCCGCGCGTGTGCCGCGCGTGTGCTGCGCGTGTCGGGCGCGTATGAAGCGGTATATTCACACCGGAAGCGGGCGGCGTATAGCAACGCGTGTGCAGCGCGGCTGCTGCGCGTGTGCTGCGCGTGTGCTGCGCGTGAGCTGCGCGTGTGCTGCGCGTGAGCTGCGCGTGTGCTGCGCGGGCCCGCGCAGCTCACGCGACGCGCACGACACGCGGCCGCGCTGCCGAGTTGTATCTTTAGCGCCGCGCGGGCCCGCCTTCGAAACGCGTTCGATGTGTGTTTGAATTGTAGTTTCAATGCTTTACAACTTGCGCGTGTGCCGCGCAGCACACGCGCCGCGCACGACACGCGTCCGGTGGGTGGAGGCCTTGAGTCACCGGAACGCAACGGAACGGGAACGTAATTTGGATGTGACGAACATCATTGAGCCGCAGCCCCAGGTATCATTCTGTTCACAAAGCCCCGTTCTTTCCTTCTAGTTAATATCCTAGACGATCTTTGCACTTCCAAAGACAGCAAAAGACATTTCCCTACATTATCCTTTAATCGCTCATTATAGTAAAAAATTTTTAAAAAGTAGGAATTACTATAGGATCCTATAGTAGATTCCTACTTTTTTAAAAATGTTTACGCCGTCAGAGAAAAATCCCTTTTGGCCTCCTTTCTTGAAAGCTGTTGCGACTGCTTACACCGACACCGCCTTCATGCGTCAGAAGAAAAAAAATAGTTTCAGTCTGTCAAATCTTTTCCATACGCTTGTCACCGCGAAATATTTTTCACCGCTGCCAATAAATTGCGAACATAATAGTGTTTGTTCCTGACCGAGTTATCGTTTGCCCAGTTGTTCGCTCGAACTCCTCCCCCGCCCGCTCCAAGCTGCACACCAAAAACCTAAAGGTAAGCAGTTTCAGCTCTTCGAAATTTACATGTTTGGTTTATCTTTTTTAATCTACGGCGTTTCGTTTCGGCAATCCGGGCTCGTATTAATGAGTTTTTCGGAACTTATGTAGGTACGGAATATTTACCTTTAGCTTTTCGGCGAAGAAAAACATCGTGAGGAAACCGGTTTAATCCCAATAAGGTCTAGTTTTCCCTCTGAGTTGGAAGGTCAGATGGCAGTCGCTTTCATAAAACTAGTGCCTATGCTAAATCTTGGGATTAGGTGTTAAAGCGTACCCCGGGCTCATTTAGGGGCACTAACCTGGAATAACGCTAGGAGGATCATGAGCCTTTAATCGCTTATTGTCTAAACAAGAAAGTGATCAGTCCACTTCGCTCCCAGCTGGCGGGATCAACGACCTCGGAGGGGGAGGACAAGCAATTCTTTCGTCGCTTCTGATCCTAATCCCATTTAAATGAGTTCGGACTTCTCGCTTCCACGCTTGAGTTAACTGGATCTAGACTGAGCAGGACATATTGAAATTGGGATTGGGACGTGAAACAGATAAACCAAATTGCCTGTTAACCATCCATCCTAATCCATCATCGGAGCATGGCTACGTCCTGGGATATTCTCGCTTGGCATCAACTCGACTGAAACTAAGCAGTATTAGTCTGAACTCCAGTTACGCGTAGTTCCTACGAGTTTAGGGGTCAAAATAAACTAGCCGTTTACGAGGTGAGTCGAGAACTGTGAATCGCATGGTTTGGCGACAATTTAATCGATTAAAAATGTGTAAGTACTTTAAATTTTATTTTTAGATTATAGTAGCTAGCAGGTCGTTCACGTAACGCATTGTAGGTAGGTTCGCACGTTAGGTAGATTTTTTTAAGTGACATGGAAAAATTACAGTTGGATTGTCATAACGCGCGTTCGGAACGTTACGTGATTACCCCTCAGGTCGAAACGTAACGCATTGAACGTACGTTAGCTATATCTAAATGACAATTTATACATGGCAATTATTTTTGGATTTATATATTTCATACATAACATAGAGGAGTTGGTTCCTATAAAAAAACTTAAAGCTATGGACCTAACTAGTGCTTGAAAAACTCAGGTACAACATTGTTGGTTTTAATTTTTCTGTTCTTTTTAATTCGTTGTGACTTTTTATTTCTGTGTACACATGACATTGTAACATCTATTAATAATATTACATTATTTTAAATGCAGCTATATATTTTGTATATACACTGCAGATTAATTATTCCACATTTTTAAGTTATAATGACTATTTATAATGATCACTATCCTGTACGATTTCGTCAAGATTCGCCAACGACTCCTCAATCCCGACATTCTTTTGTCTTTCTGCTGGCATCGACACAAGTCGAATTTTCTCCAATTTATATTTGTCTGATTTGAAAACTTACCTGTTTTGAAATGACTTGAGAACTCAATAGCGATCGAAATCATACACATGTTCATACAGAAATTGTGTGTAAAGGTGCATTATGCGGCTCAATGGCATGAACCCTGAATAACTTTAATAACTGTATTCAGCCTTTCAGCTCGTGAGAGCTATACACAACTTGTGTAGGTACACGATACACAATACAACCTTGTCAATGTAACTCGTTTGGCTTTACGCTGTCACGAATTCTACAAGGTTCTTATTTCTACTGACGATTTCACAATTTTGTATAGATATTCTTTTGTGTGTCTGTCAGTGTCACAGTCGGCAGGATTATCTACACCATATTGATTTAATTCTGACAACGACACCATATTAATACAGTATGTGACTTAGCTCTTATGCCACGGAGAGAGGGTTTAAAACGACTTGATATGGCCTCGGTTGACTGGTTTTCGATACTTTTATGGAATGTTTTTGAATATGGTTTGACAGGTTTGAAAGGGTGGCTCAGCTGCGAGATTGATTATACATGTACACATCAAATCCTTGGTTTTATTATGTTTACCCTTTAATACAGAAAGGTGTTCGTCGAAATATATCACAGTTACCCCAGGAAAAATGCTGCTGTCATGAATTATTTCCAAATTTCCATTTTTTTCCATACTAATGAAAATAAAGTGCTTGGGCTAAGTACAGCTTAAGAAGGTATCCATAGAATATTATAAAATAAAATTGAGCAGAATAGAATTTATAGGTACTGTTCAATCCTACTGTTCGTTGGAAAGATATAGATTTCCTTATAACATTTAAAAAAACTTGTATTAAACCACACGGTACATCTTAGTCCTACATAGCTAGGAAGAATAAGAAGTGGGGGCAATGGCCGCTACTCATTGCTGCCAGTGCCAAGTGCCAACCCGAAAAAGGTCAACAACGTTCCATTACATGCACTTATTGTGTACGTTGTATCTATCGTACACCTACTACTAACTATCCTACTAATATTATAAATGCGAAAGTTTGTATGTTTAGATGTTTGTTACTCAATCACGCTTAAACTTATCAACCGATTTGGATGAAATTTTGCACGAAGACAGTTTAAAGCCTGGATTAAAATATAGGATAGCATTTACCCCGGATCGATGCAGATGAAGTCGCGGGCGGAATCTAGTTAGAAATAATAAAACTTGGGTTACGTTTTCTGTTATAAATTACAAAATTACTAATATGTTCCCATAGTAACGCCCGATACGTAATAATTGTAATTGAAACAGCCCAGGCGAATCAAATTTCAATTTAATCACTACTAGAAGGGCAATATCTGTTCGTTAATTAATTTTATATTTTGTTATAACGATAACCGTTATCAAATTATTTGAGCGTAATAAAATGTAATTACTTTCATACACTAATATTATAACCTTCAATTTCTATCAATTAGAAGCCATCAAAATACACCATTCATTGTAGCTAGTCTTGGCTTTTGGGTAATAAAATGAAATACATTAATTTGTGGAAAACATTTAATATTGAATATTGATTTTCATCAAATATATTTATGTTTTATGAACCATTGTAGCCGAGCGGTATGGTATACACACCTTGACACACACGCACACACACAGACACACACACACACACACACACACACACACACACACACACACACACACACACACACACACACACACACACACACACACACACACACACACACACACACACACACACACACACATACATACACACACGCACACACGCACACACACACACACACACGCGCGCGCGCACACACGCACACACACACACACACACACACACACACACACACACACACACACACACACACACACACACACACACAAACAAACACACACACACACACACACACACACACACACACACACACACACACACACACACACACTCACACGTGTGTGTTTGTGTAAACAACCTAGGCGGAGCTTTTATCCATCCTCAGGCCATTTTATTTACTGGTGACATGTAAAATATTTTTTATCAATAAATGATCGTATCGTATCGTATCGTAAAGATTTTTCAAAATCGGATGAGCAGTTGTTCAGATAACCCCCTTCATACAAACTTATAAATACTCTCAGACCTTTTATCTTTATAATATAGATATATGATATGGTTATATCGAGACATTAATAAATTCTGAGAATCAATCAGCAGTACTTTCAAGCTTAAGTAATTGAAGAAAATCCTTAGCATCAAGTCTTTAATTAACACTTAATCCAAAAAGTTGAAGTTTTTCATTTATTTCGTCCTCAATAACAAATTGGGTGAATACCCCCACAAGGGCACCGTTCTGCTTATTCAATTATGTCTTGCTTACTTAAATTTCTAAGAAAATTTTATATCAAGCCTGTACAGTTTTAAAGTTTCAAATTATTTCATTAACATAATTGTATAATGTTTGCTGGGGTCTGACAGTTTATATTTTATTCCCACAATAATTTAATTAGCTAGTTAACCGAAGTATACATATTTCAGTACCTAAATTTACTTAGGTACTCCATTGGCTCAGCGACCCGAATCTTGGCCTCCGATACGAGTTGGTGCACCGCCCTAATTATTAAATGCCGACCATATCTGGTGGCAGCTGTGTGGTCAGTCTCAGTCGAGTAATAAATACTCCTGGCTCGCCATATTGTGTTTGACTCAGAGGGAACACTAGACCTTATTGGGATTAGATCGATTTCCTCACGAGGTTTTCCTTCACCTAAAGCTATGAATATAATGACAAAATAAAGTCCACACGATTCACCTGAACTGCCCTCTATTCAATTGTTAACGAGGTAAGTACACAAATCTTTTCTCTATTCGGTATTGGCTATTTGGTACTACTTAGGGGCAAAAATATACTATAGAGGTCAGTCTATGTCAGTTACCTTCACAAAATAAAAGGTCACGTGTTACCGGAAGCCCCAGGTACTAGAAAGCCTTTGGAGGTCTATGCGGGTACTATCAGAGTGAAGCAAAATGTGAGATTAAATTTACATTGGCGGCAGTTACTGACACGGCAATCTCATGGTAAGATAGAAGCTGTGAACTGGTCAATCCATACTTCATAACCTTTCCCGGGACTAAAACTATCTCTATTCCGGGATAAAAATTATCCTATATCCTTATATAGGATATTTTTCATCACGGAAATCATCCCCTAAGGAGGTGGAATGTGGGGTGAAAAATTGTGTAGAGCTATGATATAAACATGTTCCACGCGGACGGACTCGCCGGATAAGGCCACCAGATATGGTGGTAAGCTGTTTGGTCAGTCTCAGTAGAGTAAATGCGCCTGGCTCGCCATATTTTGTTTGACCGTTGTATAATGCAGCGATCGGCAACCTTTTAGTAGCCAAGGGCCTTTAGCCAGAATACGTGGCAGCTCAAACAGCCTCCTAAAACCAGTAGCCATTAGCTGAGTTCTCAATAATGCAACACTTAATTAATAATCTTTAGCTACATATATTTACTAACATAAACATAACATACCGTGAATCTTGTTGTCTGAATAAAGAAATTACATTATTATTATAGTCACTAACGAAATAGACCCGGGCCACACATGTTAATAATATGTGACTTTATTAGGCACAAGAAAAACAGCCAGGGAGGCTGCGAGCCTGCTGTTGTCGACCGCTGGAATAGTGCGAGCGACAAATGTAAATTTGTGATGAAGTCAGTACATTGAATCCGATAGATCCCCTGAGCTATTGAGTATATTGATTAAACGGTGTCGCTCTAGCGCGACGCTTTTTATTCGGCCTCTGGTGACGACAATGCGGTGTAAGGTCGCACTCGATTTAATTGACACTGTAGCTTTAAAGTTGCTTAAAAAGAAATGTTTTTTATCACATTAAAAAAGTTTTATTTGTGTCTGAGAGATACGAGAGAGATGAACGGACCAAAATGCATTCATCGAAACTTGCATGAAACGTAAATATGCAGAGGTGGGAACTAATAATCATGACGAGTGGCATATTAAAATTAAGGCTGCGCCATCCGTCTTTACCCTTCAACCTTTCAAAGGTTTGAATTTTGGAACTATACATTTAAAAGGTAAAATTCGATTGCACGTGGTAGTGGAATCGAAGTAGACTCTACTCAGTAGAATATTTCTGACCAGAGCATCAGCGTCTGGCTATTACTCAGCAGCAATATATCAGACATCGTGTTTTTATTGCAGCGTGATGGTAAAATGGAAATGATTGACAAAGAACTGAACAAGAAAAACAAAATTGGTCAATCTAAATTAGTTTGCATTTTTTCCGGGCATTTCCAGTCCACCGTATCGCTGAAAGTTTGGAACGGAAATGCTAAGTAGGTACTAAATCTTCGACGTTTTGTAATTACATTCTTTAGCTAATTTTGGTCCTGACTGAGATTAGTGCCTACTAACAGTGCCTTCTCTAAGATAACTACCTCTAAAGTCCAATAAACGAGCCAGGTAAAATTTTGTAACCAAAGTAAGCACTTGAAAGCGTCCGCACCGTACGAGCGACAGATGTTGACTAAATTTTGACAAGCATGTAAACCTACCTTGTGCCTGTGCATCGTCCTTATCGCTGACCAATTACGTGCATTCTCTGTTTTCTAGTACTAACTCTGTTAAATAGACAAGGTTATAGATAGATAGATAACCTAAACGAAATCTAAAAACCTAAAACCAAAGAACAGTCAAATTAACTTTGACGCGCCGCCGGCCGGCAATGTTGTACGGAATCCCATATTGCCTGCAATCGAAATGCACTGTCCTTATTGCGGGGTGGCAGTCGATATACAAGTAATACCGCAGTCTGCGCGGAGGCACGCCTTAATCATCTCCCGGCCGGAATATTAAAGCCGACGGGACATCTGGCGCATCTGAAGTATGCGACGGCGTTAAAATATGGAGCTTTTTCATTGTGTTCGAATTTCAATGATAACTAAGTAGGGGATTGTTCCAATACTTTGCAGAGACTACTTACTGCATGTTTTTACATTACAATTTGGAAACTTTATCAGAAAAAAAGCTCAAACATGCTTGGGATATCGTCATTGTGTTCGTAATAAATTACCGTAAAATGCCGCGTCTTTTTTGAGACCTGGGATAATGGATTTCCTTTACAGAATTGTCGTCCGGCTGCTCTCTGCTGCTGGACCATTTATAACTCAGTTAGCAGGCAATCCCTTTTTTCTAAGCCGTTGCAGTACTACTAGGTACGTACATTTTTTAGAGACAAACCTTTTGGTAGGTTATATTTTTACGTCACACCTGGCCATAATGCGAGTTTTACTGCACGCTGCGCGTGCGGGAAAACTCGCATTGTGGCCAGATGAAGACGTAAAATTTTGTACTCAACACGGGCGGTAATTCGTAAAGCCCCAGAGCGCATATTTATAGCCCTCACCTTCGGTTCGGGCCACAAACACCTGCGATCTGGGGCATTCACGAATTCACCGCCCTAGTTACGTAATGTACTATTCCGTGCACATACATCATTGATGGCTTGCGTTGTTCTATTACAAAGGCCCTATGACCAAATTTTTGATAGAATAGAACAAAGTGGGACTAGCGAAAAGAGACTAGTAGAGTTGTAGACTGTATAGATATTCCAAAAGAAAGGAGGCAAAATAATATGCCTCGTGATGAAAATTCCATTCGATATCTCAAAAAATTACGAAACCACAACCGTTTTAATATTACTTGTTATAGCGAGATAATAACGCTCAGATCTAAAAAAAATCTTCATTGTTGGTTATTTATTTGATGTAGACACCCTTATTTAACTTATAGATTTGATTACACACGGCAGGTGAAAAAAAATAAAATAAAAGCTAGTAAAAAGGCACTTATCTAGTTTTAATTGGCCTACCTCATTAACAACATTCACAACAAAAAGTTGTGTTTACGAGCACTGGGCCATTATTAAAGCACCAACTGAAGTAATTTATCGAAGGTCCAATAAAGCGATAAATTTCCATACAAACTTGAGACGTTCTGGAGTTATTGAGCACATGCTGGGTTTTGAAACTGGGAGGGGCCAGTCCTAATTATGTTTTTTTTTAATACAACGACGGTGGGAATCAAGCGTACGGCCCGCCTGATGGTAAGCGGACACCGCAACCTATAGACGCATGCAACTCCAAACGAGTAACATGGACGTTGCCGACCCTTGATATGTTTGAGGATTCGCCGTGTTGACAGCTGAAGGAACAAGTTCCCTCGCTCTCAACACAACGCATCCTCGGGAGCTCTGGCGACCTTGCTCAGCTCCAGGAACATAACACTACTACATAGCAAGTAGGTAGTAGTTTTATTATGGCTGTGGTCTTCTGCAAGGCGGAGGTCCCCAGTTGGGCTGCTCCAAATTCGAGCGGGATGACATTTCGCTGTGCCCTATCTAACTTATATGTTTTTAATGAGTAATTGTACGACGGTAGTGAATATATGACTATATACCACTAACTATATGAAAATGACAATAAAACATGTTTGATTTCGTTAATGTAAAGGTTAGTATTAAGGTTATATACAGTGTGTTACCGGTATGCGGGCATTTATTAAAACTGATAATAATATGTTCCATTACCATATTTGCAAATCATAATTATGTAAATTAAATTAACTGCCCAATTAATTTTCCAAAATAAAAACCTTCAATGGACTACGTGTATGACGCCGTACTAAACAAATTATGAAGAGCTGTCATTTACACTTACTTGATGTCAATTTATTTTGCTGGTACATTGCTGGCAATTTAAATTTTGTTAGGAAATTTATGAAGTCGGAATAAATTATAGTTAATTATCTGTATTTAGCTCATGATTAAGTTAAAGAACTCCGTTAATTTAGGTAACCTATTTTAAAAAAAAGCCCGCCTACCGGTAACGCACTGTAGATACCGGAGATCCAGTTTGATATTTATTTATTTAAATTACAAATACCTCAAAGACTAACGTACATACATATCAATATAAAGTCAAAAAGTCAAAGTCAAAGTCAAAATATTTTTATTCAAAGTAGATTCTTACAGAATACTTTTCGAAGGTCTAACATTACAAGAATCTTATAAATAACATTCATCCAGAGGTGGAGTCGTTTACATTAGTCTATTAATTTTAATTAATAAACTTATTAATAACTACAAAACACACAATTAGTGCGGCGTGTTGCGCAATTTAGTGGTCAGGTAACCGACCGCGAAAACGTCGGAACTTGACTCCCTTCGGCCAAAATTCTTCCTTAGTCAAGCAAGGTTGATAGACATTAAAATAGGTGCCCTGAAAAACTAATTTTAGTTGAAGATGAACGTGAAGATCCCTCTATGAGAGATCTCTTAGTGCCCGAAATCATTTGACCTACTTAAGGGGCTACCCGAGGTTTCCATCGATTTTTGACAAGTTTTGAATCGTATCTCCTACTTTTGCACTACAGATAGAAGTATAAATAGAACGGTAGTAGGTTCTTCAATCTTTTTTCTCCATTTTGGTTTACCGGATTTTGAAACAAATGAATACTTAATTTTGTATGAGCTTTTTAAACATTGTCTAAAATAACACTTATTTTGTATCTCTATTGACGTGAAAGATCTAACACACATTTGGGTGACGTCCCTAAAAACTGGTGCAGGGTTTTCATTTTAAACCAATTCACCTTTTCAAAAACCAACACCAACAATTCAAAAACCAAAACACAAAAGTTATGGCCAGAAACCGGTTTTTTGGCCTAAAATTGTTCAACTTTGATGCCAAATATCTCGAAAACAATGAACTTTGAAGTAAATATGGGATACTTATTATAACTTCCGTTTATCTGCGAATTAGGCAATACTTAGCCTTTGGGAAAAAATAAGGTAACGACATACATTGACTTAAATCATGAAACATGGGAAGTCATCTAGGGAAAAATGACAACTAAATATGCCTTAAGGGGCTCCCATAATAATTTAAGGCTAAGTATTGCCTAATTCGCAGATAAACGGAAGTTTTCAAAAATTTTATTGGTCTATCGAGGGTAGGTAAACTTATCGAACGAGCGAACGAAAGCCAACGAAGTTTTCCGTTTGAGCTTAGGCCATAATTAATTCGTATGTCCGGATGTCTAGATGTCCGACAGTTCTTCTCTACAGGTTGCATTTCATACTATAGTGGCTGTAGTTTTTAGATTATATTTTATTAAATAAATAAATGTTAGGGGACAATCTTCCCAAATCGCACTAGCCCCATAGTAAGCTCAATAAGGTTTGTGTTACGGGTACTAGACGACGATACATTTAATAGGTATAAATACTTAAATACATAGAAAACATCCAAGACTCTGAAACAAATATTCATGCTCATCACACAAATATTTTTCCTTACCGGGATTCGAACCCAGGACCTTCAGCTTCGTAGGCAGCGTCACTACCCACTAGGCTAACCGGTCGTCAAACGTAAAACGTAAACGTAAAACGTCGTTTTATTATACTTGCGGTTACGAAAAATCGCGCATTTTAACTTTTTTATATTTCACCGTGCAACTGTCCAATCGAATAAACTTTGACAGCTTTAAAAGTACCCTCACGGCACGAGTATTATTGTAACGAACGGCATTGTATTGTAAAACCACCGAACCCTCTATTTTTCATAGAAATGTGATACTTTCACGGACAGCATTGGTCGGGGCAGATAAACAACAGCTAGGCTATTCACGTTACACCTCGCCTCACTCCTACCTTTATTATGACGCCAGAGGGGTAATCACGTAACGTTTTAAAAGCTATTACTTAGGATAATTTAAACAGTTAAATTTTACAGTTTTTTTCCATATACATTGTCATTTGGAGCTACCTAACGTATGTACAATGCGTAAGCGTACGGATAGTAAACTATAAAATTATCACAAGAAAATAACCAAACATCATTAAAATATTGTTACTTACGCCTTACCTACAACAAAAAAAAAAAAATTTCTACTCCTGTACCGTTATCTGTCATTTATATAGGCTTTAGCTCAAATACAATGACACCGATAATAAGTCGTCGAAAAACTCTATGCTCTATGGCCCATAAACGCACTCTTTAGTGTACTTTTATGGTTCATACATTTTCCATAAAAGCACTGTTTACCATGATGTCAAATCATTTAACTTTTTTTTAATCAGCCACTATATTGCAATGGTACCAACTTTATTAGGCCAATTTTTCGAAATAAAAAGTTTTTATTTAATATCAAATATTTATAACGTAAAAATAAATTATCATGTATTGTGTGTTAATATACGTATTTTACCAATTTTTGGTATTATTTACAAATATAAACCGATCCGATTCGGTTCGGATCCGGATTCAGTTTGGTTCGGATGGCAAGTGCAAGGAAATTAAAAACAAAACAGACCATAAACAAGAGGTGTCAATGTGTCATATTTCTAATTTCCCACCAAAGTTCCAGTTCAAAATTAAAAGACGAAATATGATAACTATTCGTTATTAATAACTTCTTAAGATTTGAGTCGTGTTTGTGAAGTGAAGAAAAATTTGTACGTTCCTTTTAAAATTGACGAAGAAGAAAATAACTGCACCGCTGAAGAAACTGCGTGAGTAGTAATAGAACGGAAAACTTACTGCCTGAAAATTCAAATGCTATGTATTTAAAATTAGTCGTAGAAAAAGTATTGTATGCAACGGTGTATAACTTGGTCTTAAAACGCTCGTGTCGTCTTTAATTGCGATGCCCGCCAAGGCTCGCATCGCAACTCACGACACTCGCGTTTTAAGACCCTACTTATACAACAGTTGCATAAAATACTATTATTATCGTCCACGATTAAATTGAAAGCTGCCAATGTCAAGCATTAAAATAAAAAACATCGTCTACAACTACTACTATACGTAATAAACGCAGTACTTCACGACCAAAAGCCATTTTGTTTTTGTATACCACAGCTAAAATGGGGCTCCAACACGTGTGACGTGGCAATAACCTCTCAATTAGTAGGTATAGACCGTGGCTGAGCTCGCGAGCAATGCCTAACTTTGACTCATTTTTGTTGGGGTTCCGTAGTCAACAAGGAACCCTTATAGTTTCGCCGTGTCGGTCTGTCCTTCTGTCCGTCTTCGTCCTAGCTCAGAGACCCATACTACTAGAAAGCTGGAATTCGGCATATAAATCAATGACGCCGAATGGTATAATACATTTTGAAAAACCTTTTTATTATTTTATGCATTTCTTATTCTTGGTTGTTCCATGGTAAGTGGTAAGGGGTATCGTTGGATAGCCTGTTCAAAAATATGATGAGTTTCTAATAAACATTTTTCAAATCTGTGGTCCATTTGTGGGCTACTGGGCTTTGAAGTCCAAATTTTTGTTAGAGTCAAGTGGCCCCACCCCCTATTGGCTAAATAGTTGCTACTGGGAATGCGAAAAAAATCGCGGTAGTAGTACACATAATGAATTTAAAAGGAAAACTATCGAGGCTAAGTAGACATTATTAGTTACCGAGTAATAGTCGACCAACTTAAAATGTACTTGAAACTTTCGTACAAATTCGGCCGACGCAACCCTACCATTTACTTGGCGCGTGCGTGTAGATGTAAGGAACTACGGACCTACACTGCGCGTGGCCCTCCAATCGTAGTTGGTCCTATACAGATATTGATCCTCTCTAAAAACTGATTCGAATGGCATCGTGAAATAGGAAACTAGCCAACTGATACAATTCATATCTGTCTGCGGTGAGGTTAGATGGTGGCAGGTGGTGATTGTCAATAGCCCTGGACAAAAACCGGACAAGTCCTCGACGCAACCAGGGTTCCTTGGTTATTTGTTTACAGATTGGATTCCTTCACAACCAGACGGGTAGGCTTGTGACGGGTTGCTGATAAAAGCGGGATAAACGGCCAAGTCCGGTGACATTAACATATCAAGGGTTCAGTACTTTTTAACCTTACGGTAGCTTTGACACTGACAATGCTGAGAGATTATACATTTTGCGTTTAAGTCAGTCATTTCTCGGTAGCATTGATAAGTACTAAGTCATACGAAGTAAGTCCTATATAATATTCTCATATTCTCAAATATTACTTCCCAAAAAGCTTAATGCAGTAGTTTCGTTTCCTAAGCGAATCTATATCACATTTGCATGACGTATTTTATTCATTTTGTAAATTCCAATTCGGCAATTGTCAAGTTTTATGTGTATAACGATCGTCCGAAGTGCATTATAACAGGTACTTAAAATCAAAGGTACTTAAAAGCTTAACTATTCCTACGGATCCCCAAAGCTCAGCAGAATAAAAAAGCTCGTTCATCTGAGATTGACGGCGGCCGCTTTTGTACTGGCGTCATTTCCCCCTCCCCATCCAAAAGAGCTTTTATTCGCACGATCTTAACGGCAAATACGGCGTTCTGCGAAAGCTGGTCGTATTACAAGTTGCACGAAGCTTTGTAAGCTGCAATGAGCTTTTTGCTTGAATGCATCAAGTTGACAGGTTGTGTTGGATGTAGTGAGGCGTTATTACGGAGTTCTCAATTGCACCAGCGCGCCGCGACGGTTGTTATTGATGGCAACTAAGTATAGATGTAATCATCTTACTTTATGTGTATATTAGAAACGATAGCGTGTTAGCTGTTAGGTACTACTTGTAATAATCGCCTGGTGACTGCATTACGGCCACATGTAAAATGTATTTTAGGTACTTAGAGATGTAACTGTATTGCAGAGAGCTACGGTAGCCTAGTGGTTCAGGCATGCGGCTGCTAAGTCCCCGTTCCCACTATGTCGTCTGTCGGGACGATTTTTTATCGTGTGTCGTGGCCTCATACTAATTGGTGTCCGACCAGTGTGAACAGCTTCATATAAAATGTTCTGCCACTACGACACACGATAAAAATTCGTCCCGACAGACGACATAGTGGGAACGGGGACTAAGCGGCTGGGTCCGAATCCCAACTCGTACCAATGAGTTTTTCGGAACTTATGATGTCCGGAATATTTACCGTTAGCTTTTCGGTGAAGGATAACATCGTGAGGAAACCGGTCTAATCCCAATAAGGTCTAGTTTTCACTCTGGGTTGGAAGGCCAGATGGCAGTCGCTTTCGTAAAACTAGTGCCTATGCCAAATCTTGGGATTAGGTGTCAAAGCGGACCCCGGGCTCCTTTAGGGGCACTACCGGGAATAACGCTAGGAGGATGATGATGTAACTGTATTGCAGTATTTGCATTGTACAATAGAGCCACATCTCAAACGTGTTTTAATTTGGTATCCCCGTATTGCAGTAATTTGGCGTAATATTATAATCGGGGTCCCTTCATTTCACCGAACGCTTTGTTTCATCGAATTTTTAAATGTCGTCGTACTTTTTTTCTCAGAGACAGTAAACTTATTAGGTACCTAACCTAATGCTAAAAGTAAATTGTGTACCTATAGAACCACATGTTCTGTGATTGTCAAGATCGTAGCAAGAGAAAATACGTGATATCTCTGCCAACCTCTAGAAATACGTGTGATTATAAATATGTATGTAAGTATATATACATTTGACTTTAAGTTTGAGATAAACTTTTGGCCTTATAGCCAAATAAAAGTCAAAATGCTTTTACAAAAGCTACCTAACGTCAATACCTTGTGATTAGACCACCCCTGTTAAAAACCGGATGAAGCGAAAAAAATGATAATGATCCTTGAACTTTCAGATCATTAACAAACGCATCAAGAACGAACTCAAAATGGGCATCCATTTTACAACTAAGGATGCCATCTTTATTTGATATGTATCGACATCATTAAACTTAAGATTCTCTTGTCGGTGAAGCAATCTCGTGTGTCGGTCTGTTAAGCATTTTCTTTTACAGTCTGATACGACACGACATTTATTTTTTCTTTGATTTAATCCTATACGAGAATTATGGTCCTTTCTACCACCTCTCTTTTACTTCCCCTCCAGAAAAAGAGAGGAGAATAGAATGACGAGGTGAGTTTTTCCCGCGCCCAAGGATGGTCTGACATTTTTTTTTTTATTGTTTAGAAACAAACAGTCTTAAAAAAAATACACATCAGTAACTTAGCTAATGGCTATGTGAGTAATACAGTTATAGGCCTATAGTTTCATACATTTTTATAGAGTTACAGGTTAAAAATATGAGAAAAGAATTTAAAATATGTTTAAAAAAACATACCTGAAACACGCGATTAAGTCGCGTTAGGTAAAAATAATGACCTGGTAAAGGTCGCTGGATGCGGGTGGCGCAGGACCGGTCATTGTGGCACTCTTTGGGGGAGGCATATGTCCAGCAATGGACGTAATTCGGGGGACATGATGATGATGATGAATGACGAGGTAGGTCTTCTGAGTACCGTTCTTGACAGATTTGAAAGCCGTATCCAGAAGCACTGGTACGATATTAATTGTCTGTTCTTATAGTAATGTTGTAATGTGTACATATATATGTTATGTACCTACTAACACTACAATTAAGTTTAACTATGGACATATTTATGACGAGATAGGAAATGCCAAGACTAATCTGGTTGATAATTTAAAAAAAAACAACATTCTGCGATGATCCCAGCGAGTTCCCAAGGGTCCACAAGATACGATGAATAAATAAAAAGTACGCGAGCGCATGAATCAAGACGATCTATACTCTTCATATCAGTGCGTCGCATTCACACATACTTTTACCATGGTTTTACGCAAAAGAGAAAACATGAAAGACTATTCAAAACGCATTCCGAAATGAAACCCATAATCTCTTCTCATTAATTACCATCGGCCTCACGCTGGCCCATACGGAATGAGCCTTGAAATTGGCTCAAAACTCACATTACCATGAATTAATTCTACTTATCGTCATAATCTCACTGTGAAGCATCAAAACCGAACGCCGCAGGGGTCTCCCGTAGAAGACAAGACTCAAATAATGACATAGTATTCACCAGTCAGAAATACCAAAAGTTCTTGAGCTCCGATAACGTATGAATGTTATGAATCAGAAGGTCAAGATATGATGTTTAAGTGAAACAACTTGAATAGCATACAGACGTGATGTAATTTACAAAGAGCAGACGATAAATAATGTGAGATAGGGACGGCGTATGGGGGAGAGGTATAGTATAGGTTGATGTTCGCAAAAACTCTAAATGGTTTTGCATGTTATGAAATAATAAAATTAGGGAATGCTAGGGAAAAAAGCGTTGGAAGAATTGTTCAGCGTGCGAGTCTCTATAAGGGCGTTTGTTACATTACAATCAATTGATTTGACGTGACAGCACTTGGCAATTGGCATCAATCACCAATGTTTAATCACGGAGTGGCGAAGGTTTATTGTCGACGCCAAAATGACCTGGTTTGATATTCTTGAATACAGAAGGAATAATTTACTTTAAAAACGAAAGTTTTAACCGACTTCAATTTATTTAATATTTTTTACAATTTACCACATGAACTGATTTCCGTTAGCAAATGCGTTGATTACTATAGAAAAAAACCGAATCGATGTATGTGGACCGATAATATTTGAGGACTTCCATCGATTCCCCAAGATCATCACCAATGGCACTTCATTAGTTCCTATTTCAACGGAATCTTATCAGAACCTGTGACGTACTTTTGCGCTTTTAAGTACATAATTGAGGAATTTGATAAGTCATCTGTGCTCTTCATCATCAATGCCTCGCCACCAAATTTATGATTCCGGATGTAAATATACGAGTTATAACAGAAAATACCAAAATCACAACACGCGTGCCTAATAAAATTGAGTAGTCCCCTCAATTCCTCATGGATCCCATCATATAACTGAATTTTGAAAAAAATGGGACCGACCTGAAAGTATATACAAACGAACAAAAAAAAATTTCGAATTGGCTCATCAATGACGGAGTTCTGATGTAACAAACATTGAAAAAAATAAAAAAATATACAGCCGAATTGAGAACCTCCTCCTTTTTTTGAAGTCGGTTAAAAAACAAGTGAGTGCCTTGTGAGTATATTATATAATTCTCCTGCCAGCTTAGCTGAAGATAACTCCGCTGTCGTACAGGCGTACTGAATGAATGACACTCATAATTCGCTGTTTGCTGAATCGTCTGATAGAGATGGTTAGACCAATTATGATTACATTCTGAAGAGATCATCTTTTTGAGAAACGGCTATGCGAAACTGGGGATATCTCAAAAGATCGCTCTTTAGCGAAAAGACCGCCTTTTGTTTTACGTCTGCCTCCCGGTATCCCTGTGTATTATTTAATTATTTTCTTCCTGCTTTATCTGTGTGACACCTCACACAATGCAATAATAGTACATTACTACAGAGGCCGGGAAGTAAGGGCTTGCCGGCCGAGTACATATAGACATAGAGTGCGGATAGTTATGAGGCTGGCAACCCCTTTTCACGCCGAGGTATACCTATATAGTGCTTTTCTCAAACATGCAATGAAATAAGTAAAAAAAACTCCAAGAAATCAAACTTTAATCTTCATGGCTGAATGAATGCTGTGCCACAAATAGTGAAGAGGAAAAGACCATCTTGCAGGCCTAGGCCTCCAATTTTGTATGAAATGCTATTACGGGTCACTCGTCTCGCTCCGCCCGAAACGTGACACTTCGAAGCCCACATTATAAAGAACACAACGTCAATATTTCATGTCATATTTGACAAAAGAGTATTATGTAGCTCTATTTATATCTGTAACAAGCCGACACCCAGTTATATGTTGAATCCTCCCTTTACAAGTCGGTTAACTGCCCAAGTGAACCGTAAACGGACGCAACCGGGCATTTTTCCAAGTGACAGTTCCATCCGTACAAAAACCACGCCATCTATATCTATCCGGCGGTCGCTCTATCTATCAGCCGGGCTTACATCGGAAAGCAATCTATTCCACTCCCTAGCGGCTATAACCCGATTTACGATGGACATAAATACAGTAGGTCAGTTTAATACGGACTCTTGGGGTTAATTTAAGCTGTAACATGTACCTACATTGTACAACTTAGACCAAGTTGATTCAGGCATCGAAAGTGTTCTATGAAAGGAAAGTTCTGTAATAGGGTTTTTTTTCTTAAATAGGTACGCGATTTAAATTGTCTACAGGGTAACAACGTGCACAGTGAATATCAACACACACACAAACATAGGTTTTGCGTTATTACAAAGGAATTAGGTCCAAAAGTGTAAACATATCAGTGACATTGTCCAATCAAGTTATGTAGTAATCACAAAAATATAGAAATAGACAGTCACATAACTTAACTACACGAAAACTTAACACATGTTTCCATTTTATTTAAGAGATCATTCATTTTGTAAAGTAATTAATAAAAATATTTACTGGCAAATTATTTCCAGAACTTTCATTGCTACTAAAACAGACTTGATATTTTAACTCAGATTTATCAACTACATACAAACAAACTTATTTGAAACTAATACATTTAAATAACTGTAATTAACTGATACATTTATCCACGTATTTTTTAAAATCTACAGTTATTGATGATGAAATCGAAGGTATCACATGTGTAAGTTAAAAATAAATAAGTCTCTTCTCTGAAAACCTTCTGTATCTTTCCTCCTATCACTTGTGTGCTAATTACCGCTTCCTAGAAAGCCTTCGTGGGTTCAGTCCCGGGCCGTTCCCGGAACTACCTGAGACGACGTGTTCCTTTTTTGCGATACCAGGTTCGGTTCTAGTTATCCCCTGGAGGCGTGGTAAGAATGTCAAATATGTAGTACCTTAGTCAGAAATATCAAGGAATTGGTAGCGGTAAAAACTAAGAATATCATGTATGTACCGTAATAGAGGTATGAGCGGTATGACATGGATTAAAGTTTCTACGCCCTCTATTTTATTTCCCAAAGTAGTATTTTCTTTATTCGCAATTCGCCAGGAATATCAAGTCAACCGTCATATTAAGTTATTTATAATGCCTTGTATAATTAATTAAATTATATTACTTTATTCATAGACCAACTTGGATCAATCAGTGTTAGTACTTATTGGTAATCTTATACTACGGTTAGCAACAGCAGATTTAATTGTATTATATTATTACTATTATTAATATTATTATCACCTAATTATTCGAATTATAAATATTATTTAGTTATTATTTAAATATATTTATATATTCCTACGCACATGAATGAGGCAGCAGTTATTGCTGCCTACAATCATGATCAGGACGCTGTTGGAGCTAGCCCGGACCCTGCGCACCAGGGAGGTTGCTCGCTTGCGCATAGTGGTGTAGAAGCAGTCTACCCGCGCCTCCGCGAGCATCCCCGACGCGCTACAGAATCTAGGCAGCCCCATCAGCATCCTGTACGCGTTATTATATTGAACGCGCAGAGCGCTGTACCGTTTACGCGTATAGTCTGCCCACAGACTGCAGGTGTAGAAGCACGTACAATAGGCTCTAAAAAGACTGAGCTTTACCTCCGTCGAGCAGTGAGCAAATCTGCGGGCTATCATATTCGCTCTGACGGACAACGCTCTGCGCTCGCGCTCAATGTCGTCGTCGTCTTTTAAGTCCGCTGTCACCACATGACCTAGATATTTAAATTTATCGACAACATTTAGAGAGTGGCCATACAGTTTAACGGGTGGAAACAGCGGTGGGCTTTTACCCTTAACCCTAAAGACGACACACTCACTTTTCTTAATATTATAAATAAGCCCATGGCTCGCTGCGTATCGCTCGCAAATAGAGATGAGCTTGGAAAGCCCACACGCTGAGGCGCTCAGCAACACCATGTCGTCAGCGTAGCTTAAATTATTAACGCTCACTCCATCTATATGGCAGCCGACACGAGTGTTACTGAGCTCCTCTATAAGCGCATTCATATATAGATTGAATAGCTTAGGCGAGGTCAACCCGCCCTGCCTCACTCCGCACTCAAGTCCATACGGCTGTGAATATGTATCCGCCCATCTGACTACATTTACCTGGTTATGGTACCAATATTTAAAAATACCACTGATCTCGGCCGGCATATCCAAACTCTGTAGCTTTTGCCACAAGATGTTATAATTAACCAGGTCAAATGCTTTAGACAGGTCTAGAAAACACGCATAAATGGCCGTTCGCCTGTCCGTATAGTACTTAACTGTCTGATTTAGCGCCAAAATAGCACTTTCGGTCGAAAGACCTGGTTTAAAACCAAACTGATTATAGTGTAAAGTTAAGTATTTGTCTAAATGTCGGTTCAGCAGACAGTCAAGCACTTTAGCGACTATTGTAGCGAGGGAAATAGGCCTATAGTTGCATTTATCACTGATGTCACCAGTTTTATTTTTCACAATTGGGACCACTATAGTTTTCATCATGTCCGCAGTGAAGTATGAGTGTTGTACACAAAAAGTATACAACATCGCAAGCACTCTATTTAGATGATGACCAGCATGATAATATACAGTGCCTCCAAACTTAGTATTTTAAGGCGACGCGCGTTTTCTTGATTCGAGCTGAGAATGTGCTTGACACCACTAAATTGATGACGTCACAGTAGAATCTTATCGATGTACTTACCGTACTGTCGTGATATTCTTTTATAAGTATTAGTAAAGTCTTGATTACGCTTCCTTCAGATAACTAATCTTGTGTAAATAACATTGGTTTTGGCTGGCACATAAACTTTAGACGACGACGTTCAAGGGATTTAGTAAACCTATTGATACTAAACCCAACAAAATTTAAGCTATATTCAAAAGACTTTAAGGTATATAATAGTCAAGTATCTATTGAACATCAGGTTTTTCCATTCACTAAAAACTTCAAAACCGATGCCAATCTTTAAAAACCCGTCTTAACTTCGGATAATAGCTCAGCTCATCTCAAAATATCACGATATCATTATCAAAAAGGCGTATACATAATCTTGTTTCTATCGACAAACGCCCTTTTGGAAATTACTTTTGTATTGTACACGAGTTTTTAACAGGAATAGGGAGAATTGTATAGATTGTATGCTTTTATCACAGTCTAGCGATTTCAATGACCCAACTGTCCTTTGCTACATTGGATACCGAATTACCTTTTTCTTGTATGCGATTTTATCTCTTATTGAAAGAGAATTAAAACCTGGAATTGCATGGATATTCACGAGTTCGTTAGTCACTCTGAATCTGAGTTGTGGATACAATTCACGCCTAACTTTTATGCTACAATAAAAAATACATAGAAACTTATTTTAATAATAATAAACTTTGCACAATGTAACATACTGGTGATTTTGGACCGGAAAAATGATAAAAGTAAAGAAGATGGTTTCACTGAACAACTTCTCCCATGAACCAACAATTGCAAAAAATGATTCCTTACACAAACTCTCTTTTCTCTGTCTCTCTCTCTAACTCTTTTTTCCGTGATTTCAGTTGATCTTCTGAGAGTTCTACACATAAATAACGTTATGCATTGTATGTAGAGTATTATAGTAGGTAGACCTAAATGTCACTTCAGTGTCACACAGTTAAATTGTCCTAAATCACTCAAGGGACATAATAAACTTTTGGTATACCCACAATTAGTATAATTTGAAGGCGTATAATGTTCAAATAGTATAATACATTTTTGATATAACGTTTAATGGATATAATGTATATTAGATATAAGTATTAGTGGTATAATGTTTTGTAACATGTAATTTTATTTTTCACACACACGTTAATTATTTTAAGCTAATCTAAACCTAACCTGATCGCCAGCGTGTCGACGTCAACCCGCTTCGCGGGGTGCCTATTTCCGCTATAAGGGCCACAAACTCATTTGAACGAGCCGGGGTTCGAACCCACGACTGCCGCTTGACAGTCACATGCCTGGACCACTAGGCCACCGTAACTTTGTAGCTTAGTAACAAGCCACATAAGGTACGAATAAAGTAAAATGTTTCTTTAATTAATCACTGAAACATAATAGATCAACGCTACCTTTCAATGAACTGTTTACTTACTTAACCTCTTTACTGATGTGGTGCAACGACCCAAAGTGGATCTTCCGACATCCGACACTAAAGACCGAAATGTATAATAAAGTATATTCTTGGTACCGAACTAAGTAGTGACCAATGTCGAAATTTATTCTTTATTCCCGTTCCAGCAACTTGCCTTTCAACTTTTCTAACAAGAGATCCGCTCTTTCAATGTTTCCCCTTCGTACAAAAACCGTGTAAAATTGTAAACGCTCCCAACACGGTCTCCCCAACACGAAAAGACGTAAATCCTCATATAACCCGCCCTTTTACTACCTTTTTGTGTAAAATATCCTTTTGAAAAGAAAATGTCACGCCCTTTCCTTTAGATTAATGATACAAAATAAATTTCTAAGGGATTCTGCACGGTACCAAACATTTAAAACTATAGGTATGTCTAAAACACAAAGACGTAAGCCAATGTTGTGCTTTAAGCCAAATTACTCCTAATTGTTAGCATTATATGAACTAAAATACCTTTAAACATTAATTATATACCTTTAAGCAAAAGTAGGTTATAATTCATTCTGAGTCACAATCGAGATGTTTTTTGTCTTGGCTCTAAAACGTCAATATGGCGAAAACCGTTTGATAACGCTTTTTATTAGCAACGGTACCTTTTTTGATGTATCATAATTCCCTAAAAAAAAATCATTTCATCTTTTTTTTATTTAGGCTTCTGTACCCAAAGGGTAAAACCGGGACCCTATTACTAAGACTTGCTGTCCGT